>JANJXV010000049.1:2665000-2692500 GCA_024803745.1 Megascapheus bottae
GTTAGGGTTAGTGATAGGTTTTGGGTTAGGGTTAGGGTAAGGGTAAGGGTTAGGTTTAGGATTAAGGTTAGGTTTAGGGTTAGGTTTAGGGTTAGTTTTAGGGTTAGTGTTATGGTAAGGGTAAGGGTTAGGGTTAGGTTTAGGGTTAGGATTAAGGTTAGGGTTAGGGTTAGGGTTAGGGTAAGTGTTAGGGTAAGGTTTAGGGTTAGGGTTAGGGTTAGGGTTAGCGTTAGGGTTAGGGTTAGGGTTAGGGTTAGGGTTAGGGTTAGGGTACGGGTAAGGTTAGGGTTAGGGTTAGGGTTAGGGTTAGTGTTAGGGTAAGGGTTGGGGTTAGGGTTATGGTTAGGGTAGGGGCTAGGGTAAGGGTAAGTGTTTGGGTTAAGGTTAGGGTTAGGATAAGGGTAAGGGTTAGGGTGAGATTTAGGGTTAGGATTTGGGGTTAGGGTTAGGGTTAGGTTTAGGGTTAGGGTTAGGGTAAGAGTAAGGGTTAGGTTTAGGGTAAGGGTTAGTGATAGGTTTAAGGTTAGGGATAGGCTAAGGGCAAGGGTTAGCTTTAGGGTTAGGGTAAAGTGTAGAGTTATAGTTAAGGTTAGGGTTAAGTTTAGGGTTAGTATTATGGTAAGGGTAAGTGTTAGGGTAAGGGTTAGGGTTAGGATTAAGTTTAGGGTGAGGTTTATGGTTAGGGTAAATGTTAGATTAAGGGTTAGGGTTAGGTTTACGTTAAGGCTTAGGGTTAGGTTTAGGGTAGGGTAAGTTTTAGGGTTAGGGTTAGGGTTAGGGTTAGGGTAAGGGTAAGGGTTAGGATTCGATAGGGTTAGGGTTAGGTTTAGGGTTAGGGTTAGGGTAAGGGTAAGGTTAGTGTTAGGGTTAAGGGTAGGGGTAGGGTTAAGCTTAGGGTTAGGGTAAGGGTAAGGTTTAAGGTTAGATTTAGGGTAACGGTAATGGTTAGGGTTAGGGTTAGGTGTTAGGGTTAGGGTTAGTTTTAGGGTTAGGTTTAGGTTAAGGTTAAGGGTTAGGGTGAGGGTTAGAGTAAGGGTTATATTTAGGGTTAGGGTTAGCATTAAGGTTAGGGTTAGGGAAAAGGTAAGGGTTAGGGTAAGTATAAGGTTTAGGTTTAAGGTTCGGGTTAGGGCTAGGATCAGGGTTAGGTTTAGGGTTAGGGTAAGGGTAAGGTATAGGGTTAGGATTAGGGTTAGGTTTAGGGTAAGGTTTAGGGTTTGGGTAAGGGTTAGGGTTAGGTTTAGGGTTAGGGTAAGGGTAAGGGTAAGGATTAGGGTTAGGATTAGGGTGAGGGTTAGGGTAAGGTTTAGGGTTAGTGTTGGGGTTAGGTTTAGTGTTAGGGTAAGGGTAAGGTTTAGGGTTAGTGTTAGAGGTAGGTTTAGGGTTGAGGTTAAGGTTAAGGTTAGGATAAGAATAAGGGTTACGGTTAGTGTTAGGGTTAGGGTTTGGGGTTAGGGTTAGGATTAGGGTAAGGGTAAGAGTTAGGTTTAGGGTTAAGTTTAGGTTTAGGGTTAGGGTTAGAGTTAGGGTTAGGGTAAGTATAATGATTAGGGTTAAGTTTAGGGTTAGCATTAGGTTTAGCGGTAGGTTTAGGTTTAGGGTTAGGGTTAGGGTAAGGGTAAGGGTTAGGGTTAGGATTAGGGTTAGGATTAGCGTAAGGGTTAGGGTTAGGGTTAGCTTTAACGTTAGGGTAAGGGTAAGGGTTAGGGTTAGGGTCAGGGTGAGGTTTAGGGTTGGGGTTAAGGTTTGTGTTAGGGTTAGGGAAGGGTAAGGGTTAGGGTTAGGGTAGGGGTTATGGTTAGGGTTAGGGTTAGATTTAGGGTTAGTGTTAGTTTTAGGATTAGGTTTAGAGTTAGATTTAGGGTTACGGTTAGGGTAAGGGTATGGGTTAGGGTTAGGTTAGGGTTAGGGTTAGGTTTATTGTTAGAGAAGGGTAAGTGTTAGGGTTAGGGTTAGGGTTAAGGTAAGGGTAAGGGTTAGGGTTAGGGTTAGGGTTAGGTTAAAGGTAAGGGTTAGGGTTAGTTTTAGGGTAAGGGTAAGGTTTACGGTTAGAGTTAGGTTTAGGGTTAGTGTAAGGGTAAGGGTTAGGGTTAGGGTAACGGTAAGGGTAAGGGTTAGGGTTAGGTTAAGGGTTAGGGGCAGGGTTAGGTTTAGGGTTAGTGTAATAGTAAGGGTTAGGGTTAGGGTTAGGGTAAGGGTTGGGTTTAGTTTTAGGGTTAGGTTTAGGTTAAGGGTAAGGGTTAGGGTTAGGGTTAGAGTAAGGTTTATATTTAGGGTTAGGGTTAGCATTAAGGTTAGGGTTAGGGTAAAGGTAAGGGTTAGGGTAAGTATAAGGTTTAGGGTTAAGGTTCGGGTTAGGGTAGGGTCAGGGTTAGGATTAGGGTTAGAGTAAGGGTAAGGTATAGGGTTAGGATTAGGGTTAGGGTTAGGGTAAGGTTTAGGGTTTGGGTAAGGTTTAGGGTTAGGTTTAGGGTTAGGGTAAGGGTAAGGGTAAGGATTAGGGTTAGGATTAGGGTTAGGGTTAGGGTAAGGTTTAGGGTTAGGGTTAGGGTTAGGTTTAGGGTTAGGGTAAGGGTAAGGTTTAGGGTTAGTGTTAGAGGTAGGTTTAGGGTTGAGGTTAAGGTTAGGGTTAGGATAAGGGTAAGGGTTAGGATTAGTGTTAGGGTTAGGGGTTGGGGTTAGGGTTAGGATTAGGGTTAGGTATAGGGTTAGGGTTAGGGTAAGAGTAAGGTTTAGGGTTAGGATTAGGGTTAGGGTAAGGGTAAGAGTTAGGTTTAGGATTACGTTTAGGTTTAGGGTTAGGGTTAGGGTTAGGGTAAGTATAATGATTAGGGTTAAATTTAGGGTTAGCGTTAGGTTTAGCGGTAGGTTTAGGGTTAGGGTAAGGGTAAGGGTTAGGGTTAGGATTAGGGATAGGATTAGGGTTAGGATTAGGGTAAGGGTTAGGGTTAGGGTTAGGGTTAGCTTTAGCGTTAGGGTAAGGTTTAGGGTTAGCACTAAGGTTAGGGTTAGGGTTAGGGTAAGGGTAAGGGTTAGGTTTAGTGTTAGGTTTAGGGTTAGGGTTAGAGTTAGGGATAGGGTTAGGGTTAGTGTAAGGATTATGGTTAGGGTTAGGGTTAGCATTAAGGTTAGGGTTAGGGTAAGGGTAAGGGTTAGGGTTAGTGTTAGGTTTAGGGTTAGGTTTAGAGTTAGGGTTAGGGTTAGAGTTAGGATAAGGGGAAGGGTTAGGGTTAGGTTTAGAGTTAGAGTTAGGTTTAGGGATAGGGTGAGGGTAAGGGTATGTGTTAGGGTTAGGGTTAGGGTTACGTTTAGCGTTAGGATAAGGGTAAGGGTTAGGGTTAGGGTTAGGGTTAAGGTAAGGGTAAGGGTTAGGTTTAGGGTTAGGGTTAGGTTTAGGGTAAGGGTCAGGGTTAGGATTAGGGTAAGGGTAAAGATTAGGGTTAGATAGGGTTAGGGTTAGGTTTAGATAGGGTAAAGATAGATTTCGGTTAGGTTTACGGTTACGGTTAGGGTTAGGATTAGGGTTAGCTTTAGGCTTAGGGTTAGGTTTAGGGTAAGGGTAAGGGTTAGGGTTAGGGTGAGGGTTAGGGTTAGGGAAAGGGTAAGGATTAGGGTTAGGGTTAGGGTTAGGGTAAGGATTTGGTTTAGGGTTAGGGATAGGGTAAGGGTTATGTTTAGGGTTAGGGTTAGCATTAAGGTTAGGGTTAGGGTAAGGTTAAGGGATAGGGTTAGGGTTAGGGCTACGGTTAGGGTTAGGGGTTAGGGTTAGGGTTAGGGTTAAGGTTAGGGTTAGGGTTAGGGTAAGGGTAAGGGTTAGGGTTAGAGTTAGGGTTAGCGTAAGTGTTTGGGTTAGGGTTAGACTTAAGGTTACGGTAAAGGAAAGGTTAGGGTTAAGTTTAGCGTTAGGGTAAGGGTTCGGGTTAAGGTTAGGATTAGGTTAAGGGTAAGGGTTAGGGTTAAGGTTAGGGTTAGGGTTAGGGTTAGGGGTAGGTTTATGGTTAGGGTGAGGGTAAGGGTAAGGGATAGGTTTAGGTTTAGGGATAGGTTTAGGGTAAGGGTAAGGGTTAGGGTTAGGGTAAGTATAAGGTTTAGGGTTAAGGTTAGGGTTAGGGTTAGGGTTAGGTTTATTGTTAGGGTAAGGGTAAGAGTTAGCGTTAGGATTAGGGTTAGGGTTAGGGTAAGGTTTAGAGTTAGGGTTAGGGTTAGGTTTAGGGTTAGGGTAAGGGTAAGGGTGAGGGTTAGGGTTAGAGGTAGGTTTAGGGTTGGGGTTAAGGTTAGGGTTAGGGTTAGGGGTAGGGTTAGAGTTAGAGTTAAGTTAGGGTAAGGGTTAGGGTTAGGGGTAGGTTTAGGGTTAAGGTAAGGGTAAGTGTTAGGGTTAGTGTTAGGTTTAGTGTATGGGTTAGGGTTAGGTTTAGGGTCACGGTAAGGTTAAGGGTTAGGGTTAGGTTTAGGGTTAGGGTAAGGGTAAGGGTTAGGGTTAGGTTAAGTGTTAGGGTTAGGGTTAGGTTTAGGGTTAGGGTAAGGGTAAGGGTTAGGGTTAGCGTTAGGGTTAAGGTAAGTGTTAGGGTTAGGGTTATGGTTAGGGTAGGGGCTAGGGTAAGGGTAAGTGTTAGGGTTAAGGTTAGGGTTAGGATAAGGGTAAGGGTTAGGGTTAGGTTTAGGGTTAGGATTTGGGGTTAGGGTTAGAGTTAGAGTTAGCTTTAGGGTTAGGTTAAGGGTAAGGGTTAGGGTAAGGGTTAGGGTTAAGGTTAGGTTAAGGGTTAGGGGTTAATGTTAGGGTTAGGGTTAGGGTTAGGGTCAGTGAAAGGGTTAGGGTTAGGGTTAGGGTTAGGGTAAGTGTTAGGGTAAGGGTTAGGGTTAGGGTTAGGTTTAGGGTTGGGGTTAAGTTTAGGGTTAGGGTTAGGAAAGATTTAGGGTTAGGGTTAGGGTAAGTGTTAGTGTTAGGGTTAGGGTTAGGGTAAGTGTAAGGGTTAGGGTTAGGATTAGGGTTAGAGTTAGGTGTTAGGGTTAGGGTTAGTGTGAGGTTTAGGGTTAGGGTAAGGATAAGGATTAGGGTTAGAGTTAGGGTTTGGGTTAGGGTTAGGGTTAGGGTTAGGGTTAACGTTAGGGGTAGGGTTAGAGTAAGGGTGAGGGATAGGGTTAGAGTTAGGGTTAGGGTTACGGTAAGGGTTAGGGTTAGGGTTAGGTTTAGGGTTAGGTTAAGGGGAAGGGTTAGGGTAAGGGTTAGGATTGGTTTAGGGTTGGGGTTAAGGTTAGGGTTAGGGTTAGGGTAAGCGTAAGGGTTAGGGTTAGGGTTATGGATAGGGTAACGGTTAGGGTTAGGATTAGAGTTAGGGTTAAGGTTAACGTTAGGGTAAGGGTAAGGGTTAGGTTTAGGGTTAAGGTAAGGTTAAGGGTTAGGTTTAGGTTTAGGTTTAGGGTAAGCTTTAGGGTTAGGTTTTGGGTAAGGGTTAGGTTAAGGGTTAGGGTTAGGTTTAGGGTTAGGTTAAGAGAAAGGATTAGGGTTAGGTTTAGGGTTAGGGTAAGGGTAAGGGTTAGGGTTAGGGTTAGGGTTAGGTTTAGTGTTGGGGTTAAGGTTAGCGTTAGGGTTAGGGTAAGGGTAAGGGTTAGGGTTAGGTTTAGGGTAAGGGTCAGGTTTAGGGTTAGGGTTAGAGTTAAGGTTAGTGTTAGGTTTAGGGTTAGGATTAGAGTTAGGGTTAGAGTTAGGGTTAGGGTTAGGGTTAGGATAAGGGTAAGTGTTAGGGTTAGGGTTAGGGTTAAGGTAAGTGTAAGAGGTAGGGTTAGGGTTAGGGTAAGGGTTAGGTTTACGGTAGGGGTTAGGTTTAGGTTTAGGGTAAGGTTAAGGTTTAGGGTTAGGTTTGGGGTTAAGGTAAGGGTAAGGGTTAGGGTTAGGGTTCGGGTTAGGTTTAGGGTAAGGGTTAGGGTTACGTTTAGGGTAAGTGTTAGGGTTAAGTTTAGGGTTAGGGTTAGGGAAAGGGTAAGGATTAGGGTTAGGGTTATGGTTAGAGTAACGATTAGGGTTTTGGTTTGGGTTAGGGTAAGGATTATGGTTAGGGTTAGGGTTAGCATTAAGGTTAGGGTTAGGGTAAGATTAAGGGTTAATGTTAGGGTTAGAGTTAGAGTTAAGTTAGGGTTAGGGTTAGGGTTAGGGTTAGGTGTTGGGTTAAGGTAAGCGTAAGTGTTAGGGTTAGGGTTAGGTTTAGTGTATGGGTTAGGGTTAGGTTTAGGGTAACGGTAAGGTTAAGTTTTAGGGTTAGCTTTAGGGTTAGGGTAAGGGTAAGGTTAGGGTTAGGTTAAGGGTTAGGGTTAGGATTAGGTTTAGCGTTAGTGTAAGGTAAGGGTTAGGGTTAGGGTTAGCATAAGGTTAAGTGTTAGGGTTAGGGTTAGGGTTAGGGTAGGGGCTAGGGTAAGGGTAAGTTTTAGGGTTAAGGTTAGGGTTAGGATAAGGGTAAGGGTTAGGGTTAGGTTTAGGGTTAGGATTTGGGGTTAGGGTTAGAGTTAGAGTTAGCTTTAGGGTTAAGTTAAGGGTAAGGGTTAGGGTAAGGGTTAGGGTTAAGGTTAGTTTAAGGGTTAGGGGTTAATGTTAGGGTTAGGGTTAGGGTTAGGTTCAGTGAAAGGGTTAGGGTTAGGGTAAGTGTTAGGGTAAGGGTTAGGGTTAGGGTTAGGTTTAGGGTTGGGGTTAAGTTTAGGGTTACGGTTAGGTAAGGTTTAGGGTTAGGGTTAGGGTAAGTGTTAGGGTTAGGGTTAGGGTTAGGGTTAGGGTAAGTGTAAGGGTTATGGTTAGGGTTAGGGTTAGAGTTAGGTGTTAGGGTTAGGGTTAGCGTTACGTTTAGGGTTAGGGTAAGGATAAGGGTTAGGGTTAGAGTTAGGGTTACGGTTAAGGTTAGGGTTACGGTTAGGGTTAACGTTAGGGTTAGGGTTAGGGTTAGGTTTATGGTTAGGTTAAGGGGAAGGGTTAGGGTAAGGGTTAGGATTGGTTTAGGGTTGGGGTTAGGGTTAGGGTTAGGATTAGAGTTAGGATTAAGGTTAGCGTTAGGGTAAGGGTAAGGGTTAGGGTTAGGGTTAAGGTAAGGTTAAGGGTTAGGGTTAGGTTTAGGTTTAGGACAAGCTTTAGGGTTAGGTTTTGGGTAAGGGTAAGGTTAAGGGTTAGGGTAAGGTTTACGGTTATGGTAAGAGAAAGGGTAAGGGTTAGGTTTAGGGTTAGGGTAAGGGTAAGGGTTAGGGTTAGGTTTAGGGTTAGGTTTAGTGTTGGGGTTAAGGTTAGCGTTAGGGTTAGGGTAAGGGTAAGGGTTAGGGTTAGGTTTAGGGTTAGGGTTAGAGTTAAGGTTAGTGTTAGGTTTAGGGTTAGGTTTAGAGTTAGGGTTAGAGTTAGGGTTAGGGTTAGGGTTAGGATAAGGGTAAGGGTTAGGGTTAGGGTTAGGGTTAAGGTAAGGGTTAGGGTTTGGGTTAGGGTTAGGGTTAGGTTTAGGGTAAGGGTTACTTTTAGGTTTAGGGTAA
The DNA here is from genome assembly GCA_024803745.1 of Megascapheus bottae. NCBI lineage: Eukaryota > Metazoa > Chordata > Mammalia > Rodentia > Geomyidae > Megascapheus > Megascapheus bottae. The sequence goes on from JANJXV010000049.1 coordinate 2,672,498, forward strand.
GGGTAAGGTTTAGGGTTAGGTTTAGGGTTAAGGTAAGGGTAAGGGTTAGGGTTAGGGTTAGGGTTAGGTTTAGGGTAAGGGTTAGGGTTAGGTTTAGGGTAAGTGTTAGGGTTAAGGTTAGGGTTAGGGTTAGGGTTAGGGAAAGGGTAAGGATGAGGGTTAGGGTTATGGTTAGAGTAAGGATTAGGGTTTTGGTTAGGGTTAGGGTAAGGTTATGGTTAGGGCTAAGGTTAACATTAAGGTTAGGGTTAGGGTAAGGGTAAGGGTTAGGGTTAGGGTTAGAGTTAGAGTTATGTTAGGGTTAGGGTTAGGGTTTGGGTTAGGTTTAGGGTTAAGGTAAGGGTAAGGTTTAGGGTTAGGTTTAGGGTTAGGGTAAGGTTAAGGGTTAGGGTTAGGTTAAGGGTTAGGGTTAGGATTAGGTTTAGCGTTAGGGTAAGGGTAAGGGTTAGGGTTAGGGTTAGGGTAAGTTTAAGGGTTAGGGTTAGGGTTAGGGTTAGGGTAGGGGCTAGGGAAAGGGTAAGTTTTAGGGTTAAGGTTAGGGTTAGGATAAGGGTAAGGGTTAGGGTTAGGTTTAGGGTTAGGATTTGGGGTTAGGGTTCGGGTTAGGGTTAGGTTTTGGGTTAGGGTTAGGGTAAGAGTAAGGGTTAGGTTTAGGGTAAGGGTTAGTGATAGGTTTAGGCTTAGGGTTAGGGTAAGGGCAAGGATTAGGTTTAGGGTTAGGGTTAAGTTTAGATTTAGGGTTAGGGTTAGGGTTAAGTTTAGGGTTAGTGTTATGGTTAGGGTAAGTGTTAGATTAAGGGTTAGTGTTAGGTTTAGGTTAAGGCTTATTGTTAGGTTTAAGGTAAGGTTAACTTTTAGGGTTAGGGTTAGGGTTAGGGTAAGGGAAAGGTTAGTGTTAGGTTTAGGTGTTAGGGATAGGGTAAGGGTTAGGTTTAGGGTTAGGGTTAGGGTAAGGGTAAGGGTTAGGGTTAGAGTTAGGTTTAGGGTAAGGATTAGAGTTAGGGATAGGGTTAGGGTTAGTGTAAGGATTATGGTTTGGGTTAGGGTTAGCATTAAGGTTAGGGTTAGGGTAAGGGTAAGGTTTAGGGTTAGTGTTAGTTTTAGGGTTAGGTTTAGAGTTAGGGTTAGGGTTAGGGTTAGGATAAGGGGAAGGGTTAGGGTTAGGTTTAGAGTTAGAGTTAGGGTTAGGGATAGAGTGAGGGTAGGGGTATGTGTTAGGGTTAGGGTTAGGGTTAGCGTTAGGATAAGGGTAAGGTTTAGGGTTAGGGTTAGGGTTAAGGTAAGGGTAAGGGTTAGGGTTAGGGTTAGGGTTAGGTTTAGGGTAAGGGTTAGGGTTAGGATTAGTGTAAGGGTAAGTATTAGGCTTAGATACAGTTAGGGTTTGGTTTAGGGTTAGGGTTAGGGTAAGGGTAAGGAAAGGTTAGGGTTAGGTTTACGGTTATGGTCAAGGTTAGGATTAGGGTTAGCTTTAAGCTTAGGGTTAGGGTTAGGGTAAGGGTAAGGGTTATGGTTAGGGTGAGGGTTAGGGTTAAGGAAAGGGTAAGGATTAGGGTTAGGGTTAGGGTTAGGGTAAGGATTAGGTTTAGGGTTAGGGTTAGGGTAAGGGTTATGGTTAGGGTTAGGGTTAGCATTAAGGTTAGGGTTAGGGTAAGGTTAAGGGATAGGGTTAGGGTTAGGGTTACGGTTAGGGTTAGGGGTTAGGGTTAGGGTTAGGGTTAAGGTTAGGGTTAGGGTTAGGGTAAGGGTAAGGGTTAGGGTTAGAGTTAGTGTTAGCGTAAGGGTTAGGGTTAGGGTTAGGCTTAAGTTTAGGGTAAGGGAAAGTTTAGGGTTAAGTTTAGGGTTAGGGTAAGGGTTAGGGTTAAGGTTAGGATTAGGTTAAGGGTAAGGGTTAGGGTTAAGGTTAGGGTTAGGGTTAGGGTTAGGGTTAGGTTTAGGTTTAGGGTTAGGGTAAGGGTAATTGTTAGGTTTAGGGTTAGGGATAGGTTTAGGCTAAGGGTAAGTTTTAGGGTTAGGGTAAGTATAAGGTTTAGGGTTAAGGTTAGGGTTAGGGTTAGGTTTAGGTTTATTGTTAGGGTAAGGGTAAGGGTTAGGGTTAGGATTAGGGTTAGGGTTAGGGTAAGGTTCAGGGTTAGGGTTAGGGTTAGGTTTAGGGTTAGGTTAAGGGTAAGGGTGAGGGTTAGGGTTAGAGGTAGGTTTAGGGTTGGGGTTAAGGTTAGGGTTAGGGTTAGGGTAAGAGTAAAGTTATGGTTATGGTTAGGGTTAAGGTAAAGTTTAGGATTAGGGTTAGGGTTAGATTTAGTGTTAAGTTAGGGTTAGGGTTAAGGTTATGGTTAGGTTTAGGGTTAAGGTAAGGGTAAGTGTTAGGGTTAGGGTTAGGTTTAGTGTATGGGTTATGGTTAGGTTTAGGGCAACGGTAAGGTTAAGGGTTAGGGTTAGGTTTAGGGTTAGGGTAAGGGTAAGGGTAAGGGTTAGGGTTAGGTTAAGGGTTAGGGTTAGGGTTATGTTTAGGGTTAGGGTAAGGGTAAGGGTAAGGGTTAGGGTTAGGGTTAGGGTTAGGGTAAGGGTTAGGGTAAGGGTTATGGTTAGGGTAGGGGCTAGGGTAAGGGTAAGTGTTAGGGTTAAGGTTAGGGTTAGGATAAGGGTAAAGGTTAAGTTTAGGTTTAGGGATAGGATTTGGGGTTAGGGTTAGAGTTAGAGTAAGCTTTAGGGTTAGGTTAAGGGTAAGGGTTAGGGTAAGGGTTAGGGTTAAGGTTAGGTTAAGGGTTAGGTTTAGGGGTTAGGGTTAGGATTAGGGTTAGGGTTAGCGTCAGTGAAAGGGTTAGGGTTAGGGATAGGGTTAGGGTAAGTGTTCGGGAAAAGGTTAGGGTTAGGGTTAGGTTTCGAGTTGGGGTTAAGTTTAGGGTTAGGGTTAGGGTAAGGTTTAGGGTTAGGGTTAGGCTTAGTGTTAGGGTTAGATTTAGGGTTAGGGTTAGGGTAAGTGTAAGGGTTAGGGTTAGGGTTAGGGTTAGAGTTAGGTGTTAGGGTTAGAGTTAGTGTTAGGTTTAGGGTTAGGGTAAGGATAAGGGTTAGGGTTAGATTTAGGGTTACGGTTAGGGTTAGGTTTAGGGTTAGGGTTAACCTTAAGGTTAGGGTTAGGGTAAGGGTAAGGGATAGGGTTAGGGTTAGGGTTAGGGTTAGGGTAAGGGTTAGGGTTAGGGTTAGGTTAAGGATTAGGGTAAGGGTAAGGGTTAGGTTTAAGGTTAGGTTTAGGGTTATGGTTATGGTTAGGTTTAGGGTTAGGGTAAGGTCAATGGTAAGGGTTAGGTTTAGGATTAAGGTTAGGTTTAGTGTTAGGGTTAGGGTTAGGGTTAGGATTAGGTTTAGGGTTAGGGTAAGGGTAAGGGTTAGGGTTAGGATTTGGGTTAGGATTAGGGTAAGGGTTAGGGTTAGCGTTAGGATTAGGTTTAGGGTTAGGGTAAGGGTAAGGGTTAGGGTTAGGGTTAGGGTTAGGTTTAGGGTTCGGGTTAAGGTTTAGGTTAGGGTTAGGGTAAGGGTAAGGGTTAGGGTTAGGGTAGGGTAAGGGTTAGGGTTAGGGTTAGGGTTAGAATTAGGATTAGTGTTAGGTTTAGGATTAGGTTTAGAGTTAGAGTTAGGGTTATGATTAGTGTTAGGGTAAGGGTATGTGTTAGGGTTAGGGTTAGGGTTAAGGTTAGGTTTAGTGTTAGATAAGGGTAAGGGTTAGGGTTAGGGTTAGGGTTAGGGTAAGGGTAAGGGTTAGGGTTAGGGTTAGGGTTAGGTTTAGGGTAAGGGTTTGGGTTAGTTTTAGGGTTAGGGTTAGGTTTAGGGTTACGGTAAGGGTAAGGGTAAGGGTTAGGGTTAGATAGGGTTAGGGTTAGGTTTAGGGTTAGGGCTAGGGTAAGGGTAAGGTGAGGGTTAGGGTTAGGGTTAGGGTTAAGGTGAGGGTTAGGGTTAGGGTTAGGTTTAGGTTTAGTGTTAGGGTTAGGGTAAGGGTGAGAGTTAGGGTTAAGGTTAGGGTTAGGGTTAAGGAAAGGGTAAGGATTAGGGTTAGGGTTCTGGTTAGGGTAAGGATTACGGTAAGGTTTAGAGTTAGGGTAAGGATTATGGTTAGGGTTAGGGTTAGCCTTAAGGTTAGGGTTAGGGTAAGGGTAAGGATTAGGTTTAGGGTTAGGGTTACCGTTAGGTTTAGGATTTAGGGTTAGTGTTAGCGTTAAGTTTAAGGTTACTGTTAGGGTAAGGATAAGGGTTAGGGTTAGGGTTAGGGTTAGCGTAAGGGTTAGTGTTAGGGTTAGGGTAAGGAAAAGGGTTAGGGTTAAGGTTAGGGTTAGGGTTAGGGTTAGGTTTAGGTTTATGGTTAGGGTTAGAATAAGGTTAAGGGTTATGTTTAGCGTTAGGGTTAGGGTTAGGGTTAGGTTTAGTTTTAGGGTTAGGTAAGAGTAATAGTTCGGGTTACGATTGGGGTTAGGGTTAGGGTAAAGTTTAGGGTTAGGGTTAGGTTTAGGGTTAGGGTAAGGGGAAGGGTTAGGGTTAGGGTTAGGGTTAGGTTTAGGGTTCAGGTTAAGGTTTAGGTTAGGGTTAGGGTAAGGGTAAGGGTTAGGGTTAGGGTAGCGTAAGGGTTAGGGTTAGGGTTAGGGTTAGAATTACGGTTAGTGTTAGGTTTAGGATTAGGTTTAGAGTTAGAGTTAGGGTTATGATTAGGGTTAGGGTAAGGTATGTGTTAGGGTTAGGGTTAGGGTTAAGGTTAGGTTTAGCGTTAGATAAGGGTAAGGGTTAGGGTTAGGGTTAGGGTTAGGGTAAGGTTAAGGGTTAGGGTTAGGGTTAGTGTTAGGTTTAGGGTAAGGGTTTGGGTTAGTTTTAGGGTTAGGGTTAGGTTTAGGGTTACGGTAAGGGTAAGGGTAAGGGTTAGGGTTAGATAGGGTTAGGGTTAGGTTTAGGGTTAGGGCTAGGGTAAGGGTAAGGTGAGGGTTAGGGTTAGAGATAGGGTTAGGGTAAAGGTTAGGGTTAGGGTTAGGGTTAGGGTTAGGTTAATGTTAGGGTTAGGGTAAGGGTAAGAGTTAGGGTTAAGGTTAGGGTTAGGGTTAAGGAAAGGGTAAGGATTAGGGTTAGGGTTCTGGTTAGGGTAAGGATTAGGGTTAGGGTTAGGGTTAGGGTTAGGGTAAGGATTATGGTTAGGGTTAGGGTTAGCCTTAAGGTTAGGGTTAGGGTAAGGGTAAGGATTAGGGTTAGGGTTAGGGTTACCATTAGGTTTAGGAGTTAGGGTTAGTGTTAGCGTTAAGTTTAAGGTTACTGTTAGGGTAAGGGTCAGGGTTAGGGTTAGGGTTAGGGTTAGCGTAAGGGTTAGGGTTAGGGTTAGGGTTAGGGTAAGGAAAAGGGTTAGGGTTAAGTTTAGGGTTAGGGTTAGGGTTAGGGTTAGGTTTATGGTTAGGGTTAGAGTAAGGTTAAGGGTTATATTTAGCGTTATGGTTAGGGTTAGGGTTAGGGTTAGTTTTAGGGTTAGGTAAGAGTAAGAGTTGGGGTTACGATTGGGGTTATTGTTAGGGTAAAGTTTAGGGTTAGGGTTAGGTTTAGGGTTAGGATAAGGGGAAGGGTTAGGGTAAGGGTTAGGATTGGTTTAGGGTTGGGGTTAAGGTTATGGTTACCGTTAGGGTAAGTTTAAGCGTTAGGGTTAGGGTTATGGATAGGGTAACTGTTAGTGTTTGGGTTAGGGTTAGAGTTAGGGTTAAGGTTAGCGTTAGGGTAAGGGTAAGGGTTAGGGTTAGGGTTAAGGTAAGGTTAAGGGTTAGAGTTAGGTTTAGGTTTAGGTAAGCTTTAGGGTTAGGTTTAGGTTAAGGGTAAGTTTAAGGGTTAGGGTTAGGTTTAGGGTTAGGGTAAGAGAAAGGGTTAGGGTTAGGTTTAGGGTTAGGGTAAGGGTAAGGGTTAGGGTTAGGGTTAGGGTTAGGGTTAGGTTTAGTGTTGGGGTTAAGGTTAGCGTTAGGGTTAGGGTAAGGGTAAGGGTTAGCGTTAGGTTTAGGGTAAGGGTTAGGTTTAGGGTTAGGGTTAGAGTTAAGGTTAGTGTTAGGTTTAGGGTTAGGTTTAGAGTTAGGGTTAGGGTTAGGGTTAGGGTTAGGGTTAAGGTAAAGGTAAGGGTTAGGGTTAGGGTTAGGTTTAGGGTAAAGGTTAGGTTTAGGGTTAGGGTTATGGTTAGAGTAAGGATTAGTGTTTTTTTTTTTAGGGTTAGGACAAGGATTATGGTTAGGGTTAGGGTTAGCATTAAGGTTAGGGTTAGGTTTAGAGTTAGGGTTAGGGTTAGGGTTAGAGTTAGGGTTAGGGTTAGGGTTAGGGTAAGGATTATGGTTAGGGTTGGGTTAGCATTAAGGTTAGGGTTAGGGTAAGGGTAAGGTTAAGGGTTAGGGTTAGGTTTAGAGTTAGAGTTAGGGTTAGGGATAGGGTTAGGGTAAGGGTATGTGTGAGGGTTAGGGTTAGGGTTAGGGTTAGCGTTAGGATAAGGGTATGGGTTAGGGTTAGGGTTAGGGTTAAGGTAAGGGTAAGGGTTACGGTTAGGCTTAGGGTTAGTTTTAGGGTAATGGTAAAGGTTATGTTTAGGGTAAGGGTAAGGTTTAGGGTTAGGGTTAGGGTTAGGTTTCGGGTAATGGTAAGGGTTAGGGTTAGGGTTAGGTTTAGGGTTAGGGTTAGGATTAGGGTAAGGCTAAGGATTAGGGTTAGATAGGGTTAGAGTTAGGTTTAGGGTTAGGGTTAGGGTAAGGGTAAGGATAGGTTAGGGTTAGGTTTACTGTTCCAGTCAGGGTTAGCATTAGGGTTAGCTTTAGGCTTAGGGTTAGTGTTAGGGTAAGGGTAAGAGTTAGGGTTAGCGTGAGGGTTAGGGTTAGGGAATGGGTAAGGATTAGAGTTAGGGTTAGAGTTAGGGTAAGGATTAGGTTTAGGTTTAGGGTTAGGGTTAGGGGTTAGGGTTAGGGTTAGGGTTAAGGTTACGTTTAGGAATAGGGTAAGGGTAAGGGTTAGGGTTAGAGTTAGAGTAAGCGTAAGGGTTAATGTTAGGGTTAGGCTTAAGGTTAGGGTAAGGGAAAGGTTAGGGTTAGGTTTAGGGTTAGGATTTGGGGTTAGGGTTAGGGTTAGAGTAAGAGTTAGGTTAGGGTTAGGGTTAGGGTTAGGGTTAGGGTTAGGGTTAAGGTAAGGATAAGGGTTAGGGTTAGGTTTAGGTTTAGTGTATGGGTTAGGGTTAGGTTTAGGGTAACGGTAAGGTTAAGGGTTAGGGTTAGGTTTATTGTTAGGGTAAGGGTAAGGGTTAGGGTTAGAGTTAGGGTTAGTGTTAGGGTTAGGGTTAGGGTTAGGTTAGGGACTAGGGTAAGGGTAAGTGTTAGGGTTAAGGTTAGGGTTAGGGTAAGGGTAAGGGTTAGGGTTAGGTTTAGGGTTAGGATTTGGGGTTAGGGTTAGTGTTAGGGTTAGGTTTAGGGTTAGGGTAGGGTAAGAGTAAGGGTTAGGTTTAGGGTAAGGGTTAGTGATAGGTTTAGGGTTAGGGTTAGGGTAAGGGCAAGGGTTAGGTTTAGGGTTAGGATTAAGTTTAGAGTTAGCGTTAGGGTTAGGGTTAATTTTAGGGGAAGTGTTATGGTAAGGGTAAGTGTTAGGGTAAGGGTTAGGGTTAGGATTAAGTTTAGCGTGAGGGTTAGGGTTAGGGTAAGTGTTAGATTAAGGGTTAGGGTTAGGTTTAGGTTAAGGCTTAGGATTAGGTTTAGGGTAAGGGTAAGGTTTAGAGTTAGAGTTAGGGTTAGGTTTCGGGTTAGGGTTAGGGTAAGGGTAAGGTTAGTGTTAGGGTTAAGGGTAGGGGTAGGGTTAAGGTTAGGTTTAGGGTAAGGGTAAGGTTTAAGGTTAGGGTTAGGGTCAGGTTTAGGGTAACGGTAAGGGTTAGGGTTAGGGTTAGCTGTTAAGGTTAGGGTTGGGGTTAGGGTTAGTTTTAGGGTTAGGGTTAAGTTAAGGGTAAGGGTTAGGGTTAGGTTTAGAGTAAGGGTTATATTTAGGGTTAGGGTTAGCATTAAGTTTAGGGTTAGGGTAAAGGTAAGGGTTAGGGTAAGTATAATGTTTAGGGTTAGGGTTCGGGTTAGGGTTAGGGTCAGGGTTAGGTTTAGTGTTAGGGTAAGGGTAAGGTATAGGGTTAGGATTAGGGTTAGGGTTAGGGTAAGGTTTAGGGTTTGGGTAAGTTTTAGGGTTAGGTTTACGGTTAGGGTAAGGGTAAGGGTAAGGATTAGGGTTAGGATTAGGTTTAGGGTTAGGATAAGGTTTAGGATTAGGGTTAGGTTTAGGTTTAGGTTTAGGGTTAGGGTAAGGATTAGGGTTAGTGTTAGAGGTAGCTTTTGGGTTGAGGTTAAGTTTAGGGTTAGGATAAGCATAAGGGTTAGGGTTAGTGTTAGGGTTAGGGTTTGGGGTTAGGGTTAGGATTAGGGTTAAGTATAGGATTAGGGTTAGAGTAAGAGTAAGGGTTAGGGTTAGGGTTAGGGTTAGGGTAAGTGTAAGAGTTAGGATTAGGGTTAAGGTTAGGTTGGGGTTAAGGTTAGGGTTAGGGTTAGGGTAAGTATAATGATTAGGGTTAAGTTTAGGGTTAGCGTTAGGGTTAGCGGTAGGTTTAGGGTTAGGGTTAGGATTAGGGTAAGGGTTAGGGTTAGGGTTAGGGTTAGCTTTAGCGTTAGGGTAAGGGTAAGGGTTAGGGTTAGGGTTAGGGTTAGGTTTAGGTTTGGGGTTAAGGTTTGGGTTAGGGTTAGGATAAGGGTAAGGGTTATGTTTAGGGTAAGCGTTATGGTTAGGGTTAGGGTTAGAGTTAGGGTTAGTGTTAGTATTAGGATTAGGTTTAGAGTTAGATTTAGGGTTACGGTTAGGGTAAGGGTATGTGTTAGGTTTAGGGTTAGGGTTAGGGTTAGGTTTATCATTAGATAAGGGTAAGGGTTAGGGTTAGGTTTAGGTTTAGGGTTAGGGAAAAGGTAAATATTATTGTTAGGCTTATGGTTAGGGTAAGGATCAGTGTTAGGGTTAGGGTTAGGTTAAGGATTATGGTTAGGGTTAGAATTAGCATTAAGGTTAGGGTTAGGGTAAAGGTAAGGGTTAGGGTTAGGGTTAGGGTAAGGGTAAGAGTTAGGTTTAGGGTTAAGGTTAGGTTTGGGGTTAAGGTTAGGTTTAGGGTTAGGGTAAGTATAATGATTAGGGTTAAGTTTAGGGTTAGCGTTAGGGTTAGCGGTTAGTTTAGGTTTAGGGTTAGCATTAGGGTGAGGGTTAGGGTTAGGGTTAGGGTTAGCTTTAGCGTTAGGGTAAGGGTAAGGTTTAGGGTTAGGGTTAGGGTTAGGTTTAGGGTTGGGGTTAAGGTTTGGGTTAGGGTTAGGGTAAGGGTAAGGGTTAGGGTTAGGGTAAGGGTTATGGTTAGGGTTAGGGTTAGAGTTAGGGTTAGTGTTAGTATTAGGATTAGGTTTAGAGTTAGATTTAGGATTACGGTTAGGGTAAGGGTATGTGTTAGGGTTAGGGTTAGGGTTAGGGTTAGGTTTATCATTAGATAAGGGTAAGAGTTAGGGTTAGGGTTAGGGTTAAGGTAAGGGTAAGGGTTAGAGTTAGGGTTAGGGTTAGGTTTAGTGTAAGGGTTCGGGTTAGTTTTAGGGTAAGGGTAAGGTTTACGGTTAGGTTTAGGGTTAGTTTTAGGGTAAGGGTAAGGGTTAGGTTTAGGGTTAGGGTTAGGTTTAGGGTTGGGGTTAAGGTTTGGGTTAGGGTTAGGGTAAGGGTAAGGGTTAGGGTTAGGGTAAGGGTAAGGGTTAGGGTTAGGGTTACTGTTAGGGTAAGGGTAAGGGTTAGTGTTAGGGTTAGGGTTAGGGTAAGGGTAATGTGTTAGGGTTAGGGTTAGGTTTAGGGTTAGGGAAAGGGTAAGTATTAGTGTTAGGGTTATGGTTAGGGTAAGGATTAGGGTTAGGGTTAGGGTTAGGTTAAGGATTATGGTTAGGGTTAGAATTAGCATTAAGGTTATGGTTAGGGTAAGGGTAAGGGTTAGGGTTAGGTTTAGGGTTACGGTTAGGGTTAGGGGTTAGGGTTAGGGTTAGAGTTAAGTTTAAGGTTACTGTTAGGGTAAGGGTAAGGGTTAGGGTGTGGGTTAGGATTAGAGTAAGGCTTAGGGTTAGGGTTAGGGTTAGGGTAAGGGAAAGGGTGAGGGTTAAGGTTATGGTTAGGGTTAGGGTTAGGGTCCCTTTAGGGTTAGGGTTAGGGTAAGGTTACGGGTCAGAGTTAAGGTTAGGGTTAGGGTTAGGGTTAGGGTTAGGGTAAGGGTATGTTTTAGGGTTAGGCTTAGGGTTTGGGTTAGGGTTAGCTTTAAGGTTAGTTTTAGGGTGAGAGTAAGGGTTAGTTTTAGGGTCAGGTTTAGGGTTAGGGTTAGGGTAAGGGTAAGGTTAGGGTTGGGGTTAGGGTTAGGTTTAGGGTTAGGTTTAGGGTTAGGGTTAGGATAAGTGTAAGGGTTGGGGTTAAGGTTAGGGTTAGGGTTATGTTTAGGGTTAGGGTTAGGGTTAGGGTTAGGTTAAGGTAAGGTTTAGGGTTAGATAGGGTTAGGTTTAGGTTTAGGTTAGGGTTAGGGTAAGGGTAAGGTTAGGGTTAGGGTTAGGGTTAGGGTTAAGGTTAGGGTTAGGGTTAGGGTTAGTTTTAGTGGTAGGGTTAGGGTTATGGTAAGGGTAAGAGTTAGGGTTAGGATTCGGTTTATGGTTAGGGAAAGGGTAAGGTTTAAGGTTTGGGTTATGGTTAGGGTAAGCATTAGGGTTAGGGTTAGGGTTAGGGTAAGGATTATGTTTAAGATTAGAGTTAGCATTAAGGTTAGGGTTAGGGTAAGGTTTAAGGTTAGGGTTAGGGTTAGGGTAAGGGTTAGGGTTAGGGTTAGGGTTAGGGTAAGTGTTAGGGGTAGGTTTAGGGTTAGGGTTAGGGTAAGGGTTAGGGTTTGGGTAAGGATAAGGGTTAGGGTTAAGGTATGAGTTAGGGTTAGGGTTAGGGTTATCTTTAAGGTTAGGTTTAGGGTGAGGGTAAGGGTTAGTTTTAGGGTCAGGTTTAGGGTTAGGGTTAGGGTAAGGGTAAGAGATAGGGTTAGGGTTAGGGTTAGGTTTAGGGTTAGGTTTAAGTTTAGGGTTAGGTTAAGGGTAAGGGTTGGGGTTAAGGTTAGGGTTAGGGTTAGGTTTAGGGTTAGGGTTAGGGTTAAGGTTAGGGTAAGGGTTAGGTTTAGGAATAGGTTTAGGGTTAGGGTAAGGGTTAATGTTAGGGTGAGGGATAGGTTATGGTAAAGGTAAGGGTTCGGTTTATGGTTATGGTTCGGTTTACGGTTAGGGTTAGGGTTAGGGTTAGGTTTAGGGTTAGGGTAAGGGTAAGGGTTACGGTTAGGAATAGGGTTAGGGTTAGGGTAAGGGTTAGGGTTAGGGTTAGGTTTAGGGTTAGGGTAAGGGTATGGTTTAGGGTTAGGGTTAGGGTTAGGGTTAGGATTAGGGTAAGGGTTAGGGTTAGGGTTAGGGTTAGCTTTAGCGTTAGGGTAAGGGTAAGGGTTAGGGTTAGGGTTAGGGTTAGGTTTAGGGTTGGGGTTAAGGTTTGGGTTAGGGTTAGGGTAAGGGTAAAGGCTAGGGTTAGGGTAAGGGTTATGGTTAGGGTTAGGGTTAGAGTTAGGGTTAGTGTTAGTTTTAGGATTAGGTTTAGAGTTAGATTTAGGTTCACGGTTAGGGTAAGGGTATGTGTTAGGGTTAGGGTTAGGGTTAGGGTTAGTTTTATCGTTAGATAAGGGTAACGGTTAGGGTTAGGGTTAGGGTTAGGGTTAAGGTAAGGGTAAGGGTTAGGGATAGGGTTAGGTTTAGGTTTAGGGTAAGGGTTAGGGTTAGTTTTAGGGTAAGGGTAAGGTTTACGGTTAGGGTTAGGTTTAGGGTTAGAGTTAGGGTAAGGATAAGGGTTAGGGTTAGATAGGGTTAGGGTTAGGTTTAGGGTTAGGGTTAGGGTAAGCGTAAAGTTAGGGTTAGAGTTAGGGTTAGGGTTAGGGTTAAGGTTAGGGTTAGGGTTAGGGTTAGGGTAAGGTTAAGAGTTAGGGTTAGGGTTAGGTTTAGGGTTAGGGAAAGGTAAGTATTAGTGTTAGGGTTATGGTTAGGGTAAGGATTAGGTTTAGGGTAGGGTTAGCGTAAGGATCATGGTTAGGGTTAGAATTAGCATTAAGGTTAGGGTTAGGGTAAGGGGAAGGGTTGGGGTTATGTTTAGGTTTAGGGTTAGGTTTAGGGTTAGGGTTAGGTTTAAGGTTAGGGTAAGGTTTAGGTTTAGGAATAGTTTTAGGGTTAGGGTAAGGGTTAGGGTTAGGGTGAGGGTTAGGTTAAGGTAAAGGTAAGGGTTCCGTTTATGGTTAGGTTTAGGTTTACGGTTAGGTTTAGGGTTAGGGTTAGGGTAAGTATAAGTGTTAGTGTTAAGGTTAGGGTTAGGGTTAGGGTTAGGTTTAGGGTTAGGGTAAGGGTAAGGGTTACGGTTAGGATTAGGGTTAGGGTTAGGGTAAGGGTTAGGTTTAGGGTTAGGGTTAGGTTTAGGGTTAGGGTTACGGTTAGGGTTAGGGTTAGGGTTAGGTTTAGGGTTGGGGTTAAGTTTAGGGTTAGGGTTAGGGTTAGGGTAAGGGTTAGGGTTATGTTTAGGGTTACAGTTAGGGGTAGGATTAGGGTTAAGGTTATGGTTAGGGTTAGGGGTAGTGTTAGGTTTAGGGTAAGGGTTAGGGTTAGGGTTAGGGTTATGGTTATGGTTAGGGTTAGGGTTAGGGTTAGGGTAAGGTATGTGTTAGGGTTAGGGTTAGGGTTAAGGTTAGGGTTAGGGTTAGCGTTAGGGTAAGGGTAAGTGTTAGGGTTAGTGTTAGGGTTATTGTTAAGGTTAGGGTTAGGGTTAGGATTAGGGGTATGGTTAGGGTTAGGGTAAGGGTTAGTGTTAGGGTTAGGGTTAAGGTTAGGGTTAGGGTTAGGATTAGGGTTAGGGAAAGGATAAGGGTTAGGGTTAGGTTTAGGTTTGGGTTAGGGTTAGGGTTAGGGTAAGGGTTAGGGTTAGGGTTAGGATAAGGGTAAGTGTTAGGGTTAGGGTTAGGGTTAGGGTTAGGGTTAGGGTAAGGGTAAGGGTTAGGGTTAGGTTAGGGTTAGGGTTATGTTCAGAGTTACGGTTAGGTTTAGGGTTAGGGATAGGGTAAGGGTAGGTGTTAGGGTTAGGGTTAAGGTTAGGGTTAGTGTTAGGGTTAGGGTTAAGGTTAGGGTTAGGGTAAGATTAAGGGTTAGGGTTAGGGTTAGGGTAAGTGTTTGGGTAAGGGTTAGGGTTAGGGTTAGTTTTAAGGTTGGGGTTAAGGTTAGGGTTAGGGTTAGGGTAAGGGTTAGGGTTAGGGTTAGGGTTAGGGTTAGGGTAAGGATTATGGTTAGGGTTAGGGTTAGCCTTAAAGTTAGGGTTAGGGTGAGGGTAAGGGTAAGTTTTAGGTTTAGAGTTTGGGTTAGGGTATGGGTAAGGTTTAGGGTTAGGTTTAGAATTAGGGTTAAGTTTAGGGTTACGTTTAGGGTTAGGGTTAGGGTTAGGGTAAGGGTATGTGTTAGGGTTAGGTTTAGTGTTAATGTTAGGGTTAGGGTTAGTTTTAGGGTAAGGGTAAGGGTTAGGGTTAGTTTTAAAGTTAGGGTTAGCGTTAGGGGTAGGTTTAGGTAAGGGTAAGGGTTAGGGTTAGGATTAGGGTTAGGGTTATGGTTAGGGTAAGGTTTAGGGTTAGGATTAGAGTAAGGGTAAGTTTTAGGGTTAGGTTTGGGTTAGGGTTATGGTTAGGGTAAGGGTTAGGGTTAGGGTTAGGGTAAGGGTTAGGTTTAGGAAGGGGATTAAGGTTATGTTTAGGGTTAGCGGAAGGGTAAGTGTTAGGGTTAGGGTTAGGGAAATGTTTAGGGTTACATCTAGGGTTAGGGTTAGGTTTAGGTTTACGGTTAGGGTTAGGGTTAGGGTTTGGGTTAGGGTTAGGGTAGGGATTAGGGTTATGATTAGGGTAAGGGTTAAGGTTAGGTTTAGGGTTAGGGTAAGTGTTACGGAAAGGGTTAGGGTTAGGGTTAGGTTTAAGATTGGGGTTAAGGTTAGCGTTAGGGTTAGGGTAAGCGTTAGGGTTAGGTTTAGGTTAGGGTTCTGTAGGGATTATGGTTAGGGTTAGTGTTAGCCTTAAGTTTATGTTTAGGGCGAGGGTAAGGGGAAGTTTTAGGGTTAGAGTTTGGGTTAGGGTAAAGGTAAAGGTTAGGTTTAGGGTTAGAATGAGGGTTAAGGTTAAGGTTAGGGTTAGGGTAAGGGTAAGTGTTAGGGTTAGGGTTAGGTTGAGGGTTAGGGTTAGTGTAAGGGTTAGGGTTAGGGTTAGGGTAATGGTAAGGTATAGAATTAAGGTTAGTGTTAGAGTTAGGATTAGGATTAGGGTTAGGGTAAGGGTAAGGTTTACGTTTAGGTTTTGGGTTAGGTTTAGGGTAAGGGTAAGCTTTAGGTTTCAGATTAGGCGACTGATTAGAGTTAGGGTAAGGATAAGGCTTAGGGTTAAGGTTCGGGTTAGGTTTAGTGTAAGGGTAAGGGTTAGGGTTAGGGTTAGGTATAGGGTTAGGGTTAGGGTTAGGGTTAGGGTAAGGGTAAGTGTAAGGGTTAGGATTAGGGTTAGGGTTAGGATAAGGGTCAGGGTTAGGGTTAGGATTAGTGTTAGGGTTAGGGTTAGTGTAAGGGTTTGGGTTAGGGTAAGGGTAAGGGTTAGGGTTAGGGTTAGGGAAAGTTTAAGGGTTAGGGTAAGGGTTAGGTTTAGGGTTATGGTTAAGGTAAGGATTAGGGATAGGTTTAGGGTTAGGGTAAAGTTTACGGTTAGTGTTAGGATTAGTTTTAGGGTTAGGGTTAGGGTTAGGGTTTGGTTTAGGGTTAGGTTTAGGGTTTGGGTTAGGGTAAGGGTTAGAGTTAGGGTTAGGGTTAGGCAAAGGGTAAGGGTTAGGGTTAGGGTTAGGGTTAGGGTTAGGGTAAGGATTAGGGTTAGAGTTAGGTTTAGGGTTAGGGTTAGTGTTAGGGTTAGGGGTTAGGGTTAGGGTTAGTTTTAGCATTAGGCTTAGGATAAGAGTAAGGGTTAGGATTAGGGTTAGTGATATGTTTATGTTTAGGGTTTCGGTTAGGGTAAGTGTTAGGTTTAGGGTTAGGATTAGGGTTAAGTTTAGGGTTTGGGTTAGGGTTAGGGTTAGGGTAAGGGTTAGGGTTAGGGTTATGTTTAGGGTTACAGTTAGGGTTAGGATTAGGGTTACGGTTATGGTTATGGTTAGGGTTAGTGTTAGGGTAAGGGTAAGGGTTAGGGTTAGGGTTAGGGTTATGGTTAGGCTTACTGGTAGGGTTAGGGTTAGGGTTAGGGTTAGGGTAAGGGTATGTGTTAGGGTTAGGGTTAGGGTTAAGGTTAAGGTTAGGGTTAGGGTTAGCGTTAGGGTAAGGGTAAGTGTTAGGGTTAGTGTTAGGGTTATTGTTAAGGTTAGGGTTAGGGTTAGGATTAGGGGTAGGGTTAGGGTTAGGGTAAGGGTTAGGGTTAGGGTTAGGGTTAAGGTTAGGGATAGGGTTAGGATTAGGGTTAGGGAAAGGATAAGGGTTAGGGTTAGGTTTAGGTTTGGGTTAGGGTTAGGGTAAGGTTAAGTGTTAGGGTTAGGGTTAGGTTAAGGGTTGGGGTTTGGGTTAGGTTTCGCATTAAGTTTACAGTTAGGGTTAGGGCAAGGGTTAGGGTTAGGGTTAGGGTTAGGGGTTATTGTTAGGGTTAGGTTTAGGGTTAGGTTTAGGGTAAGGGTAAGGATTAGGTTTAGGGTTCGGGATAGGGTTAGGTTTAGGGTTAAGGTTAGGGTAAGTTTTAGGGTTAGGGTTATTGTTAGGGTTAAGGTGAGGGTTAGGGTTAGGGTTAGGGTTAGGGTAAGGGTAAGGGTTAGGTTTAGGGTTAGGGAAAGTTTAAAGGTTAGGGTAAGGGTTAGGGTTAAGGTTATGGTTAGGGTAAGGAATAGGGTTGGGGTTAGGGTTAGGGTAAGGTTTACGGTTAGGGTTAGGATTAGGTTTAGGGTTAGGGTTAGGGTTGGTTTCGGTTAGGGTTAGGTTTAGGGTTAGAGTTAGGGTAAGGGTAAGGCTTAGGGTTAGGGTTAGGGAAAGGGTAAGGGTTAGGGTTAGGGTTAGGGTAAGGATTAGGGTTAGGGTTAGGATTAGGGTTAGGGTTAGGGTAAGGGTAAGGGTTAGGGTTAGGGTTAGGGTTAGGGTCAAGGTTAGGGTTAGGGTTAGGTTTAGGGTTAGGGTTAGGGTAAGGGTAAGTGTTAGGGTTAGGATTGGGTTATGGTTAGGGTTAGTGTTAGGTTTGGGTTAAGGGTTAGGGTTAGGGTTAGGGTTAGGTTTAGGCTTAGGGTGAGGGTAAGGGTAATGGTTAGGGTTAGGGTTAGGTTTAGGACGAGGATTAAGGTTATTGTTAGGGTTAGCGGAAGGGTAAGTGTTAGGGTTAGGTTTAGGGTAATGGTTAGGGTTACCGTTAGGGTTAGGGTTAGGGTTAGGGTAAGGGTATTTGTTAGGTTTTGGGTTAGGGTTAAGGTTAGGGTTAGTGTTAGGGTTAGGGTTAAGGTTAGGGTTAGGGTAAGATTAAGGGTTAGGGTTAGGGTTAGGGTACGTGTTTGGGTAAGGGTTAGGGTTAGGGTTAGTTTTAATGTTGGGGTTAAGGTTAGGGTTAGGGTTAGGGTAAGGGTTAGGGTTAGGGTTAGGGTTAGGGTAAGGATTAGGGTTAGGGTTAGGGTTAGCCTTAAAGTTAGGGTTATGGTGAGGGTAAGGGTAAGTTTTAGGGTTAGAGTTTGGGTTAGGGTATGGGTAAGGTTTAGGGTTAGGGTTAGAATTAGGGTTAAGGTTAGGGTTAGGGTTAGGGTTAGGGTTAGGGTAAGGGTATGTGTTAGGGTTAGGTTTAGTGTTAATGTCAGGGTTAGGGTTAGTTTTAGGGTAAGGGTAAGGGTTAGGGTTAGTTTTAAAGTTAGGGTTAGCGTTAGGGGTAGGGTTAGGTAAGGGTAAGGGTTAGGGTTAGGATTAGGGTTAGGGTTAGGGTTAGGGTTAGGGTAAGGGTAAGGGTTAGGGTTAGGGTTACAGTTAGGGTAAAAGTTAGGGTTAGGGTTAGGGTTTTGTTAGGTTTAGGGATACGGTTAGGGTTAGGGTTAGCGTTAGGGTAAGGTTTAGGGTTAGGATTAGGGTAAGGGTAAGTTATAGGGTTAGGTTTGGGTGAGGGTTATGGTTATGGTTATGGTTAGGGTTAGGGTTAGGGTTAGGGTTAGGGTTAGAGTAAGGGTAAGTGTTAGGGTTAGGGTTGGTTTAAGGGTTAGGTTTAGGACGGCGATTAAGGTTATGGTTAGGGTTAGCGGAAGGGTAAGTGTTAGGGTTAGGGTTAGGGAAATGGTTAGGGTTACATTTAGGGTTAGGGTTAAGTTTAGGGTTACGGTCAGGGTTAGGGTTAGGGTTTGGGTTAGGGTTAGGGTAGGGATTAGGGTTAGGATTTGGGTAAGGGTTAAGGTTAGGTTTAGGGTTAGGGTAAGTGTTACGGAAAGGGTTAGGGTTAGGGTTAGGTTTAAGATTGGGTTTAAGGTTAGCGTTAGGGTTAGGGAAAGGGTTAGGGTTAGGGTTAGGTTAGGGTTCGGTAGGGATTATGGTTAGGGTTAGGGTTAGCCTTAAGTTTAGGGTTAGGGCGAGGGTAAGGGGAAGTTTTAGGGTTAGAGTTTGGGTTACGGTAAAGGTAAGGGTTAGGTTTAGGGTTAGAATGAGGGTTAAGGTTATGGTTAGGTTTAGGGTAAGGGTAAGGTTTACGTTTAGGTTTTGGGTTAGGTTTAGGGTAAGGGTAAGCTTTAGGTTTAGTGTTAGGCTACTGGTTAGGGTTAGGGTAAGGATAAGGGTTAGGGTTAAGGTTCGGGTTAGGGTTAGTGTAAGGGTAAGGGTTAGGGTTAGGGTTAGTATAGGGTTAGGGTTAGGGTAAGGTAAGTGTAAGGGTTAGGATTAGGGTTAGGGTTAGGATAAGGGTTAGGGTTAGGGTTAGGGTTAGGTTTAGGTTAGGTTTAGGGTAAAGGTTAGGGTTAGGTTTATGGTTAGGTTTAGGTTTATGGTTGGGGTTAAGGTTAGGGTTAGGGTTAGGGTAAGGGTAATGGTTAGGGTTAGGTTTAGGGTTAGGGTTATGTTCAGAGATACGGGTAGGTTTAGGGTTAGGGTTAGGGTAAGGGTATGTGTTAGGGTTAGGGTTAGGGTTAAGGTTAGGGTTAGTGTTAGGGTTAGGGTTAAGGTTACGGTTAGGGTAAGATTAAGGGTTAGGGTTATGGTTAGGGTTAGGGTAAGTGTTTGGGTAAGGGTTAGGGTTAGGGTTAGTTTTAAGGTTGGGGTTAAGGTTAGGGTTAGGGTTAGGGTAAGGGTTAGGGTTAGGGTTAGGGTTATTGTAAGGATTAGGGTTAGGGTTAGGGTTAGCCTTAAGGTTAGTGTTAGGGTGAGGGTAAGGGTAAGTTTTAGGGTTAGAGTTTGGGTTAGGGTATGGGTAAAGTTTAGGGTTAGGGTTAGAATTAGGGTTAAGGTTAGGGTAAGGGTAATGGTTAGGGTTAGGGTTAGGGTTACGGATAAGTTTAGGTTTACGGTTAGGGTTAGGGTTAGGGTAAGGGTATGTGTTAGTGTTATGTTTAGGGTTAATGTTAGGGTTAGGGTTAGTGTTAGGGTAAGGGTAAGGGTTAGGGTTAGTTTTAGGGTTAGGGTTAAGGTTAGGGGTATGGTTAGTTAAGGGTCAGGGTTAAGGTTAGGATTAGTGTTAGGGTTAGGGTTAGGGTAAGGGTTTGGTTTAGGGTAAGGGTAAGGGTTAGGGTTATGGTTACATTTAGGGTAAAGGTTAGGGTTAGGGTTAGGGTTAGGTTTAGGGATACGGTTAGTGTTAGGGTTAGGGTAAGGTTTATTGTTAGGATTAGGGTAAGGGAAAGTTTTAGGGTTAGGTTTGGGTTAGGGTTAGGGTTAGGGTAAGGGTTAGGGTTAAGGTTAGGGTTAGGGTTAGGATTAGGGTTAGGGAAAGATAAGGGTTAGGGTTAGGGTTAGGTTTTGGGTTAGGGTTAGGGTAAGGATTAGTGTTAGAGTTAGGGTTAGATTAAGGGTTAGGGTTAGGGTTAGGATTCGAATTACGTTTAGGGTTAGGGTTAGGGTCAGGGTTAGGGTTAGGCTTAGGGTTAGGGGTTATTGTTAGGGTTAGGTTTAGGTGTAGGTTTAGGGTAAGGGTAAGGGTTAGGTTTAGTGTTACGGATAGGGTTAGGTTTAGGGTTACGGTTAGGGTAAGGGTTAGGGTTAGGGTTATTGTTAGGGTTAAGTTGAGGTCTAGGATTAGGGTTAGGGTAAGGGTAAGGGTTAGGGTTAGGGTTAGGGTTAGGGAAAGTTTAAGGGTTATGGTAAGGGTTAGGGTTAGGGTTAAGGTTAGGTTTAGGGTTGGATTAGGGTTAGTGAAAGGATAAGTGTTAGGTTAGGGTTAGGGTTAGGGTTAGGATAAGGATTAGTGTTAGGGTTAGGGTTAGGTAAAGGGTTATGGTTAGGGTTAGGTTTCGCATTAAGTTTAGGGTTAGGGTTAGGGTAAGGGTTAGGGTTAGGATTAGGGTAAGGGGTTATTGTTAGGGATAGGTTTAGGGTTAGGATTATGGTAAGGGTAAGGGTTAGGTTTAGGGTTAGGGATAGGGTTAGGTTTAGGGTTACGGTTAGGGTAAGTGTTAGGGTTAGGGTTAGGGTTATTGTTTGGGTTAAGGTGAGGGTTAGGGTTAGTGTTAGGGTTAGGGTAAGGGTGAGGGTTAGGGTTAGGATTAGGTTAGGGTTAGGCTTAGGGTTAGGGTAAAATTTTAAGGGTTATGGTAAGGGTTAGGTTTAGGGTTATGGTTAGGGTAAGGATTAGGGTTAGGTTTAGGGTTAGGGTAAGGGTAAGTTTTAGGGTTAGGGTTAGGGTTAATTTTAGGATTGGGGTTAAGGTTATGGTTAGGGTTAGTGTAAGGGTA
>JANJXV010000049.1:2700000-2702500 GCA_024803745.1 Megascapheus bottae
TTAGGGTTAGTTTTTAGGGTTAGGGTTAGTGTTAGGGTTAGGGTTAGGGTAAGGGTAAGGGTTAGTTTGGTTTAGGTCCAGGTTTAGGGTTAGGTTTAGGGTTAGGGTTGCGGTTAGGGTAAGGGTTAAGGATAGTTTAAGGGTTAGAGTTAGATTTAGCGTAAGGGTTAGGGTTAGGCTTAGGGTTAGGTTTTGGTTTAGGGTTAGGGCTAGGTTTAGGGTTAGGTTTAGAGTTAGGGTAAGGATTAAGGTTAGGGTTAGGGTTAGGGTAAGGGTTAGGGTTAGGGATAGGGTTAACATTAAAGTTAGGGTTAGGGTTAGGGTAACGGTAATGGTTAGGGTTAGAGTTAGGGTTAGGGTAAGGGTAATGGTTAGGGTTAGGGTTAGGGTTAGGGTTATGTTTTGGGTTTGGGTTCGGGTAAGGGTAAGGATAAGAGTTAGGGTTAGTGTTAGGGTTAAGTTTAGGGTTAGGGTTAGGATAAGGGTAAGGGTTAGGGTTAGGTTTAGGGTTAAGTTTAGGGTTAGGGTTAGGATAAGGGTAATGGTTAGGGTTAGGGGTTAGGCTTAGGGTTAGGGTAAGGGTAAGGGCTAGCTTTGGGGTTAGGGTTAGGGGTTAGGGTTAGGGTTAGGGTTAAGGTAAGGGTAAGGGATAGCGATAGGGTTAGCGATAGGGTTAGGGTAAGGTTTAGGGTTAGTGTTTGGGTTAGGGTAATGGTTAAGGTAAGTGTAAGAGATAGGGATAGTGTTAGGGTTAGGGTTATGGTAAGGTTTAGGTTTAGGGTTAGGGTTAGGGTAAGGGTAAGCTATAGGGTTAGGGTTAGGGTTAGGTTTAGGGTTAGGGTTAGGGCTAGCTTTACTGTTAGGGTTAGGGTATGGGTTAGGGTTAGGGTTAGGGTAAGTGTTAGGGTTAAGGTTAGGGTTAGGGTTAGGGTAAGGTTTAGGGTTAGGGTAAGAGTTGGGGTTAGGGTTAGGTTAGGGTTAGGTTTAGGGTAAGGGTAAGGGTAAGGGTAAGGGATAGGGTTAGGGTTAGGGTTATTGTTAGGTGTAGGGTTAGGTTTAGGGTAAGAGTCAGAGTTAGGGTTAAGGTTAGGATTCGATTTAGGGTTAGGTTTAGAGTTAGTGCTAGGGTAAGGGTCAGGGTTAGGGTAAGGGTTAGGTTTAGGGTTGGGGTTAGGTTTAGGGTTAGTGTAATGTTTATGGTTAGGTTTAGTGTTGGGGTTAAGGTTAGGTTTAGGGTTAGGGTAAGAGTAAGGGTTAGGGTTAGGTTTAGGTTTAGGGTAAGTGTTAGGGTTAGGGTTAGGGTTAGGGTAAGGGTAAGGGTAAGGATTAAGTTTAGGGTTAGGTTTAGGATTGGGGTAAGGGTTAGGGTTTGGGTTAGTGTAAGGTTAAGTGTTAGGCTTAGGGTTAGGGTTAGGGTAAGGGTAAGCGTTATGGTTAAGGTTAGGGTTAGGTTTAGATTTAGGTTTAGGGTTAGGGGTAGGGTTAGGGTAAGGATTAGGGTTAGGGTTAGGGTTAGGGTAAGGGTTAGGGTAAGGGTTAGGTTTAGGTTTACAGTTAGGTTTAGGGTTAGGTTTAGGGTTAGGGTAAGGGTTAGGGTTAGGGTTAGGGTTAGGGTAAGGGTAAGGGTTAAGGTTAGGGTTAGGGTTAGGTTATGGTTTAGGTTTAGGGTTAGGGTTAGGGTAAGGGGTAGGGTATGGGTTAGGTAAGGTTTAGTGTTAGGGTTTGAGTTAGGGTTAACTTTAGGGTTAGGATAAGGGTAAGCGTTAGGGTTATGGTTAGGGTTAGGTTTAGATTTACGTTTAGGGTTAGGGTTAGGGTTAGGGTAAGGGTATGTGTTAGGGTTAGGGTTAGGATTAGGGTTAGGGTTAGGGTAAGGGTAAGGGTTAGGATTAGGGTTATGGTTAGGGGTTAGGATTAGGGTGAGGATTTGGTTTAGGGTAGGGTTAGGGTAAGGGTAAGGGTTAGGGTTAGCGTTTGGGTTAAGGTTAGGTTTAGGGTTAAGGTTAGGGTAAAGGTAAGGTTTAGGGTAAGTGTTAGGGTTAGAGTTAGGGTAAGGGTAAGGGATATAGTTTGGGTTATGGTAAGGTTTTGGGTTGGGGTTAAGGTTAGGGTTAGGGTTAGGGTAAGGTTTAGGGTTAGGGTTAGTGTTAGGGTTAGAATAAGGTTTATGTTTAGGGTTAGTGTTGAGCTTAGGGTTAGGGTTAGGGTTAGGATAAGGGTGAGGTTTAGGGTTAGGGTTAGGGTTAGGTTTAGGGTAAGGGTGAGGGTTAGGGTGAGCATTAAAGTTAGGGTTATGGTTAGGGTAAGGGTAAGGTTTAGGGTTAGGGTTAGGGTAAGGTAACGGTTAGGGTTAGAGATAGGGCTAGTGTTACTTTTAGGTTTAGGTTTAGAGTTAGGGCAAGGGTAAGGTTTAGGGTTAGGGTTAGGGTTAGGGTTAAGGTTAGGGTTAGGGTTACAATAAGGGTAAGGGTTAGGTTTCGGATTAGGGTTAGCGTTAAGG
>JANJXV010000049.1:2707500-2722500 GCA_024803745.1 Megascapheus bottae
GGTAAGGGTAAGTTTTAGGGTTAGGTTTGGGTTACGGTTAGGGTAAGTTTAAGGGTTACTGTTAGGGTTAGGGTTAGTTTTAGGATTAGGGTTAGGATTAGGGTAAGGGTAATTGTTAGGGTTAGGTTTAGGGTTAGGGTAAGGGTAAGGGTTAGGTTTTGGGTTAGGGTTATTTTTAGAGTTGGGGTTAAGGTTAGGGTTAGGGTTAGGGTTAGGGTAAGGGTTAGGGTTAGGGTAAGTGTTAGGGTTAGGGTTAGAGTTAGGGTAAGGGTAAGGGTAAGGGTTAGGGTTAGGGTTAGGTTTAGGGGTTAGGGTTAGGGTTAGGGTTAGGTTTATGGTTAGGCTTAGGGTAAGGGTAATTGTTAGGGTTAGGTTTAGGGTTAGGTTTAGGGTTAGGGTAAGGGTAAGGGTTAGGGTTAGGTTTAGGGTTAGGGTAAGGGTTGGGTAAGGTTAGGTTTAGGGTTAGGTTTATTGTTAGGGTAAGGGTAAGGTTTATGATTAGGGTTAGGTTTAGGTTTAGGATTGGTGTTCAGGTTAGGGTTAGGGTTAGGGTAAGGGTGAGTGTAAGGGTTAGGGTTAGGGTTAGATTTAGGGAAGGGTTAGGGTTAGGGTTAGGGTTAGGTTTAGGGTTAGGGTTACTGTTGCGGTTAGGGTTAGGTTTAGAGTAAGAAGAAGTGTTATGGTTATTGTGAGGGTTAGGGTTAGCGTTAGGGTAAGGTAAGGGTTAGGTTTAGGATTAGGGTTAGGTTTAGGGTTAGATTAAGGGTAAGGGTTAGGGTTAGGGTTAGGGTTAGGTTTAGGGTTAGGGTTAGGGTTAGGGTTAGGATTAGGGTAAGGGTTAGGGTTAGGGTGGGGTTACGTTAAGGGTAAGTGTTAGGGGTAGGGTTTGGGTTAAGGTAAGGGTAAGGGTTAGGGTTAGTGTTAGGGTTAGGGTTAGGGTTGGGGTTAAGGTTAGGGTTAGGGTTAGGGTAAGGGTAAGGGTTAGAGTCAGGGATAGGGTTAGGGTAAGCGTTAGGGTGAGGGTTAGGGTAAGGGTAAGGGTTAGGGTTAGGGTTAGGGTTAGGGGTTAGGGTAAGGATAAGGGTCATGGTTAGGTTTAGGGTTAAGTTTAGGGTAAGGTTTAGGGTTAGGGTTAAGGTAAGGTTTATGGTTCAGTTTAGGGTAAGGGTAAGGTTTAGGGTTAGGGTTAGGGTTAGGGTTAAGTTTAGGGTTATGGTTAGGTTTAGGGTTAGGGGTTAGGGTTAGGGTTAGGGTTAGGGTAAAAGTTAGGGATAGGTTAAGGTTAAGTGTTAGGTTTAGGGTTAGGGTTAGGGTTAGGGTAAGGGTAAGGGTTAGGGTTACTGTTCTGGGTAGGGTTATGTTTAGGCTAAGGGTAAGGGTTAGGGTTAGGGAGGGTTAGGTGTAGAGTTAGGGTTAGGGTAAGGATAAGGGTTATGGTTAGGTTTAGGGGTAAGTTTAGGTTAAGGTTTAGGGTTAGGGTTAGGGTTGTGGTTAGGGTTAGGTTTAGGGTTAAGGTAAGGGTAAGGATTAGGGTTAGGTTTAGGGTAAGGTTTACGGTTCGGTTTAGGGTAAGGGTAAGGTTTAGGATTAGGGTTAGGGTTAGGGTTAAGGTTAGGGTTAGGGTTAGGTTTAGGGTTAAGGGTTAGGGTTAGGGTTAGGTTAAGAATTAGGGATAGGTTAAGGTTAAGTGTTAGGGTTAGGGTTAGGGTTAGGGTAAGGGTGAGGGTTAGGGTTACTGTTCTGGGTAGGGTTAGGTTTAGGTTTAGGGTTAGGGTTATGGTTAGGGTAAGGGTAATGGTTAGGGATAGGGTTAGGATTAGGTTTAGGGTTAGGGAAAGGGTAAGTGTTAGGGTTAGGATTAGGGTTAGGTGTTAGGGTTAGGGTTAGTGTTAGGTTTACGGTTAGGGTTAGGGTAAGGGTAAGGATTAGGGTTACATTTTGGGTTATGGTTAGGGTAAGGGTAAGGGTTAAGGTTAGGGTTAGTGTTATGTTTAGGCTAAGGGTAAGGGTTAGGGTTAGGGAGGGTTAGGTGTAGGGTTAGGGTTAGGGTAAGGATAAGGGTTAGGGATAGGGTTAGGGTTAGGTTTATGGTTAAGGTTAGGCTTAGGGTAAGGGTAAGGTTTAGCATCAAGGTTAGGGTTAGGGTTAGGGTTAGAGTTAGGGTTAGGGCTAGGGTAAGGGTTAGAGCGAGAGTTAGGTTTAGGTTTAGGGTTAGGGTAAGGGTGAGCGTTAGGTTTAGGTTTAGGGTTGTGATTAAGTTTAGGGTTAGGGTTAGGGTAAGAGTAAGCGGAAGTGTTAGGGTTAGGGTAAGGATAAGTGTTAGGTTTAGGGTTAGGGTAAGGGTTAGGTTTAGGGTTAGTTTTAGGGTAAGAGTAAGGGTAAGGGTTAGGGTTAGGGTTAGGGTGAGTCTTAGGGTTAGGGTTAGGGGAAGGGTTAGGATTAGGGTTAGGATAAGGGTAAGGGTAAGTTTTAGGGTTAGGGTTGGATTACGGTTAGGGTAAGTCTAAGGGTTAGTGTTAGGGTTAGGGTTAGTTTTAGCATTAGGGTTAGGATTAGGGTAAGGGCAATTGTTAGGGTTAGGTTTAGGGTTAGGGTTAGGGTAAGAGTAAGGGTAAGTGTTATGGTTAGGATTAAGGTTAGGTTAAGTGTAAGGGTTAGGGTTAGGGTTAGGGTTACGTGTTAGAGTTAGGGTTACGGTTAGGGTAATGGAAAGGGTTAGGATTGGGGTTAGGGTTAATGTTAGGGTTAGGGTAAGTGTTAGGGTTAGGATTAGGGTAAGGATTAGGGTTAGGTTTAGGGTTAGGGTTAGAGTTAGGGTTAGGGTTAGAGTAAGGGTAATTGTTAGGGATAGGGTTACAGTTAGTGTTAGGATAAGGGTTAAGGTTAGCAGTTAGGTTTAGGGTTAGGGTTAGGGTATGGGTTAGTGTTAGGGTTAGGGTTTGGGTAAGGGTTAGGGATAGGGTTAGGGTTAGGGTTATGGTAAAGGTTAGGGTTAGGGTTAGGGTTAGGGTAAGGGTAAGTGTTAGGGTTATTGTTAGCGTAAGGTTAAGTGTTAGGGTTAGGGTTAGGGTTAGGGTTAGGGTTAAGGTTAGGGTTAGCGTTAGGGTTAGGGAAAGGGTAACGGTTAGGGTTAGGGTTACGGTTAGCATTAAGGTTAAGGTTAGGGTTAGGATAAGGGTAAGGGTTAGGGTTAGGGTTAGGTTTAGGGTTAGGTTTAGGGTAAGGGTTAGGGTTAGGGGTAGGGATTGGTTTAGGTTTAGTGTTAGGTTTAGGGTTAGGGGTAGGGTAAGGGTAAGGTTTAGGGTTAGGGATAGGGTTAAGATTAGGGTTAGGGTTCGGGTAAGGGTAAGGTTTAGGGTTAGGTTTAGGGTTGAGGTAAGGATTAGGGTTAGGGTTAACATTATTGTTAGGGTAGAGGTAAGGGTAATGGTTAGGTTTAGAGTTAAGGTTAGGGTAAGGGTAAGGGTTAGGGTAAGGGTAAGGGTTAGGGTTAGAGTTAGGGGTTAGGGTTAGGGTTACGTTATCATTAAGGTAAGGGTAAGGGATAGGGTTAGGGTTAGGTTTGGTTTAGGGATAGCGTTAGGGTAAGGGTTAGGTTTAGGTTTAGGTTTAGCGTTAGGGTTAGGGTTAGGGTTAGGGTTAGGTTAAGGGTAAGGGTTAGGGTTAAGGTTAGGGTGAGGGTTAGGATTAGGGTTTAAGTTAGGGTAAGAGTAAGGTTTGGGGTTAGGCTTAGGGTAAGTGTTGGGTGTAAGGCTAGGGTTAGCGTTAGGGTAAGGGTAAGGGTTAGGGTTAGGGTTAGGGTAAGTGTTAGCTGAAGGTTAGGGTTAGGGTTAGTGTAAGGGTAAGGGTAAGGTTTAAGGTTAGGGTTAGGGATAGGTTTTTAGCTGAAGGTTAGGGTTAGGGTTAGTGTAACGGTAAGGGTAAGGTTTAAGGTTAGGGTTAGGGAAAGGTTTAGGGTTAGGTTTAGGGTTAGGGTTAGGGTTAGGGTCAGGGTAAGGTTTAGGGTTACGGTTAGGTTTAGTGTTTTGGTAAGGGTAAGGGTTAAGGTTAGGGTTAGGAGGTTTAGGGATAGGGTTAGGGTAAGGGTTAGGGTAAGGGTAAGGGATAGGGTTAAGGTTAGGGTGAGGGTTAGGGTTAGGGTTGGGGTTGGGGTTAAGGCTGTGGTTACCGTTAGGGTAAGGGTAAGGGTTAGGGATAGGGTTAGGGTTAGGGTAAGTGTTAGCTTAAGGTTCGGGTTAGGGTTAGGGTAAGGGTAAGGGTTAAGGTTAGGGTTAGGGTTAGGTTTAGGGTTAGGGTTAGAGTAAGGTTAAGGGTTAGGGTTAGGGTTAGGGTTAGGGTTAGGTTTACGGTTAGGGTAAGGGTAAGGGTTAGGGTTAGGGTAAGGGTTAGGGTTAAGGTTAGGGTTAGGGTTCACTTTAGGGTTAGGTTTAGGGTAAGTTAAGGGTTAGGGTTAGGGTTAGGGGTAGGTTTAGGTTTGGGGTTAAGGTTAGGGTTAGGGTTAGGGTAAGGGTAAGGTTTATGGTTAGGGTTAAGGTTAGGGTTAGGGTTAGGGTTAGGATTAGTGTAAGCGTAAGGGTTAGGGTTAGGGTTAGGGTTGGGGTTAGAGGTTAGGGTTAGGTTAGGGTTAGGTTTAGGGTTAGGTTTAGGGTAATGGTAAGGGTTAGGGTTAGGGTTAGGGTTAGCTTTAGGGTTAGTGTTAGGGTTATGGTTTGGGTTAGGGTAAGGGTTAGGGTTAGGGTTAAGTTTAGGGTTAGTGTTAGGATTAGGGTAAGGGTAAGGGTTAGGGTTAGGGTTAGGGTAAGGTTAGGGTTAGGGTTAGTGTTAGGGTTTGGGTTAGGGTTAGAGTTAGGTTTAGGGTTAGGGTAAGGGTAAAGTTTATGGTTAGGGTTAGGTTAAGTGTTAGGGTTAGGTGTTAGGTTTAGGTTTAGGGTTAGGGTAAGGTTAAAGGTTAGGGTTAGGCTTAGGCTTAGGTTTAGGGTTAGGGTTATGGTTAGGGTTAGGGTAAGGGTTAGGGTTAGGGTTAGGGTTAGGGTTAGGATAAGGGTAAGGGTTAGGGTTAGGGTTAGGGTTAGGATTAGGGTAAGGATTAGGGTTAGGGTTAGGGTTAGCTTAAGCGTTAGGGTAAGGGTAAGGGTTAGGGTTAGGGTTAAGTTAAGGGTAAGGGTTAGGGTTAGGGTTAGGGTAAGGTGTAGGGTTAGGGTTAGGGTAAGAGTAAGTGTTAGGTATAGGGTTAGGTTTAGGTTTACTGTTAGGCTTAGGGTTAGGGTAAGGGTAAGTGTTAGCGTTAGGGTTAAGTTAAGGGTAAGGGTGAGGGTTAGGGTTAGGGTTAGGTTTAGGGTGAGGATAAGTTTTAGTGTTAGGGTTAGGGGTAGGGTTAGGGTAAGGGTAAGGGTTAGGGTTAGGGTAAGGTTTAGGGTTAGGTTTAGGGTAAGTGTAAGATTTAGGATTAGGTTTAGGTTTAGGGTTAGGGTAATGGTAAGGGTTAGGGTTAGGGTTAGGCTTAGGGTTAGGCTGAGGGAAAAGTTAAGGGTTAGGGTTAGGATTAGGGTTAGGCAAATGGTAAGGGTTAGGGTTAGGTTTAGGTTTAGGGTTAGGGTTAGGATTAGGGTTAGGGTTGGGGTTAGGGTAAGGGTAAAGGTTAGGTTTAGGGTTAGCATTAAATTTAGGGTTAGGGTTAGGGTAAAGCTAAGGCTAAGGTTTAGGGTTAGAGTTAGGTTAGTGTAAGGGTAAGGGTTAGGGTTAGGGTTAGGGTTAGGGTAAGGGTTAGGGTTAGGGTTAGGGTTAGGGTTATGGTAAGGGTTAGGGTTAGGGTTAGGGTTAGGGTAAGGGTAAGTGTTAGGGTTATTGTTAGCGTAAGGGTAAGTGTTAGGGTTAGGGTTAGGGTTAGGGTTAAGGTTACTGTTAGCGTTAGGGTTAGGGAAAGGGTAACGTTTAGGGTTAGGGTTACGGTTAGCATTAAGGTTAAGGTTAGGGTTAGGATAAGGGTCAGGGTTAGGGTTAGGGTTAGGGTTAGATTTAGGGTTAGGTTTAGGGTAAGGGTAGGGTTAGGGGTAGGGATTGGTTTAGGTTTAGTGTTAGGTTTAGGGTTAGGGGTAGGGTAAGGGTAAGGCTTAGGGTTAGGGTTAGGGTTAGGGTTAAGATTAGGGTTAGGGTTCGGGTAAGGGTAAGGTTTAGGGTTAGGTTTAGGGTTGAGGTAAGGATTAGGGTTAGGGTTAAGATTATTGTTAGGGTAGAGGTAAGCGTAATGGTTAGGTTTAGAGTTAAGGTTAGGGTAAGGGTAAGGGTTAGGGTTACGGTTAGGGTAAGGGTAAGGGTTAGGGTTAGAGTTAGGGGTTAGGGTTAGGGTTACGTTATCATTAAGGTAAGGGTAAGGGATAGGGTTAGGGTTAGGTTTGGTTTAGGGATAGGGTTAGGGTAAGGGTTAGGTTTAGGTTTAGCGTTAGGTTTAGGGTTAGGGTTAGGGTAAGGGTAAGGGTTAGGGTTAAGGTTAGGGTGAGGGTTAGGATTAGGGTTTAAGTTAGGGTAAGGTTAAGGTTTGGGGTTAGGCTTAGGGTAAGGGTTGGGTTTAAGGCTAGGGTTAGCGTTAGGGTAAGGGTAAGGGTTAGGGTTAGGGTTAGGGTAAGTGCTAGCTGAAGGTTAGAGTTAGGGTTAGTGTAAGGGTAAGGGTAAGGTTGAAGGTTAGGGTTAGGGATAGGTTTTTAGCTGAAGGTTAGGGTTAGGGTTAGTGTAAGGGTAAGGGTAAGGTTTAAGTTTAGGGTTAGGGATAGGTTTAGGGTTAGGTTTAGGGTTAGGGTTAGGGTTAGGGTTAGGGTAAGGTTTAGGGTTACGGTTAGGTTTAGTGTTTTGGTAAGGGTAAGGGTTAGGGTTAGGGTTAGGAGGTTTAGGGATAGGGTTAGGGTAAGGGTTAGGGTAAGGGTAAGGGATAGGGTTAAGGTTAGGGTGAGGGTTAGGGTTAGGGTTTGGGTTAGGGTAAGGGTATGGGTTGGGGTTAGGCTTAGGGTTAGAGTTGGGTTTAAGGCTGGGGTTACCGTTAGGGTAAGGGTAAGGGTTAGGGTTGGGGTTAGGGTTAGGGTAAGTGTTAGCTTAAGGTTAGGGTTAGGGTTAGGGTAAGGGTAAGGGTAAGGGTTAAGGTTAGGGTTAGGGTTAGGTTTAGGGTTAGGGTTAGAGTAAGGTGAAGGGTTAGGGTTAGGGTTAGGGTTAGGTTTACGGTTAGGGTAAGGGTAAGGGTTAGGGTTAGGGTAAGGGTTAGGGTTAAGGTTAGGGTTAGGGTTCACTTTAGGGTTAGGTTTAGGGTAAGTTAAGGGTTAGGGTTAGGGTTAGGGGTAGGTTTAGTTTTGGGGTTAAGGTTAGGGTTAGGGTTAGGGTAAGGGTAAGGTTTATGGTCAGGGTTACGGTTAGGGTTAGGGTTAGGGTTAGGTTTAGGGTTAGGGTTAGGGCTAGCTTTAGGGTTAGGGTTAGGGTAAGGTTTAGGGTTAGGGTTAGGGTTAGGTTAAGTGTTAGGTTTAGGGTTTGGTTTAGTGTTAGGGTTAGGGTTAGGTTTAGGATCAGGGTAATGGTAAGGGTTAGGGTTAGGGTTAGGGTTATTGTTAGGTGTAGGGTTAGGGTTAGGGTAAGGGTCAGGGTTAGGGTTAAGGTTAGGGTTAGGTTTAGGTTTAGCTTTATAGTTAGTGCTAGGGTAAGGTTTAAGGTTAGGGTAAGGGTTAGGGTTAGGGTTGGGGTTAGGTTTCGGGTTAGTGTAAGGTTTATGGTTAGGTTTAGTGTTGGCTTTAAGGTTAGGGTTAGGGTTAGGGTAAGGGTAACGGTTAGGGTTATGGTTTGGTTTAGGGTAAGTGTTAGGGTTAGGGTTAGTGTTAGTGTAAGGGTAAGGGTAAGGGTTAAGTTTAGGGTTAGGGTTAGTGTTAGGGGTTAGGGTTAGGGTTAGGGTTAGAGTAAGGGTTAGGGTTTGTGATAGGGTAAGGTTAAGTGTTAGGGTTAGGGTTAGGGTTAGGGTAAGGGCCTGCGTTACTGTTTTGGTTAGGATTAGGTTTGGATTTAAGTTTAGGGTTAGGGGTTGGGTTAGCGTAAGGGTTAAGGTTAGTGTTAGTGTTATGGTTAGGGATTAGGGTTATGGTTAGGGTTAGGTTTAGGGTTAGGGATAGTGTAAGGGTAAGGGTTAGGGTTAGGGTTTGGGTTAGCATTAGGTTTAGGGTTAGTTTTATGGTAAGGGTAAGGTTTAGAGTTAAGGTTAGGGTAATTTTTAGGGTCAGGGAAAGTGTTAGGGTTAGTGTTAGGGTAAGGGTAAGGGTTAGGGTTAGGGTTAGGGTTAGGGTTAGGATTTGGGTTGGGGTTAAGTTTTGGGTTAGAGTTATGGTAAGGGTTAGGGTTAGGGTTAGGGTAAGCGTTAGGGTTAGGGTGAGCATTAAGGTTAGGGTTAGGGTTAGGGTAAGGGTAAGGGTTAGGGTTAGGGTTAGGGTTAGGGGTTAGGGTTAGGGTTACGTTTAGGATTAGGGTTAGGGTAAGGGTAAGGTTTAGGGTTAGGGTTGGGGTTAGGGTTAGGATTAGGGTTAGGGTTAGGGTTAGGGTTAGGGTAAGGGTTAGGGTTAAGGTCAGTGTTAGGGATAGGTTTAGGTTTAGGGTTAGGGTTAGGCTAAAGGTTAGGATTAGGATTTGGATTAGGGTTAGGGTTAGGGTAAGGGTGAGGTTTAGTGTTAGTGTTAGGGTTAGGGTTACGGTAGCGTTAGGCTTAGGGTGAGCATTAAGTTTAGGGTTAAGGTTAGGGTAAGGGTAAGGGTTAGGGTTAGGGTTAGGGTTAGGTTTAGGGTAAAGGTTAGGGTTAGGATTAGGGTTAGGGTTAGGTTTAGGGTTAGGGTTAGGGTTAGGGTTAAGGTTACGGTAAGTGTAAGGGTTAAGGTTAGGATTATGATTAGGCTTAGAGTTAGAATAAGGGTAAGGGTCCGGGTTAGGGTTAGGGTTAGGTTTGGGTTAGGTTAAGGGTTAGGGTTAGGGTTAGGGCTAGGTTTAGGGTTGGCGTTAAGGTTAGGGTTAGGGTTAAGTTAAGGGTAAATGTTAGGGTTAGTGTAAGGGTTAGGATTAGGGTTAGGGTTAGGGTTAGGTTTAAGATTAGGGTTAGGGTTAGGATAAGGGTAAGTGTCAGGGTTAGGTTTAGGGTTAGGGTTATGGTTAGGGTGAGCGTTAGGGTAAGGGTAAGGGTTAGGGTTAGGGTTAGGATTAGGGTAAGGTTTAGGGTTAGTGTTAGGATTAGGGTTAGTTTTAGGCGTTAGGTTTAGGGTTAGGGTAAGGGTAAGGGTTACGGTTAGGGTTAGGGGTTTGGTTAGGGTTAGGGTTATGGTAAGTGTTAGGATTAGGGTAAGGGTTAGAGTTAGGGCTGGGGTTACGGTAAGAGTAAGTGTTAAGTTTAGGGGTAGGGCTAGGGTTAGGGTTAGGGTAAGGGTAAGGTTTAGGTTAGGGTTAGGGTTAGGTTTAGGGTTGGGGTTAAGCTTAGAGTTAGGGTTAGGGTAAGGGTAAGGGTTAGGGTTAGGGTACGGTTAGGGTAAGTGTTAGGGTTAGGGTTAGTGTTAGGATAAGGGTAAGGGTTAGGGTTAGGGTTAGGGTTAGGGGTTAGGGTTAGGGTTACTGTTATGGTTAAGGTAAGGGTAAGGGATAGGTATAGGGTTAGGGTTAGTGTTAGGGTAATGTTTAGGGTTAGGTTTAGGGTTAGGGTTAGGGTAATGGTAAGGGTTAGGATTAGGTTAGGGTTATGTTTGGAATTAAGGTTAGGGTAAGTGTTATGATTAGGGTTAGGGTTGGTTTAGGGTTAGAGTTAGGGTTAGGGTTAGGGTAAGGGTAAGGGTTAGTGTTAAGGTTAGGGTTAGGGTTATGGTTTGGGTTATGGTAAGGTTTAGGGTTAGGGTAAGGGTAATGGTCAGGGTTAGTTTAGGGTTAGGGTTGGGATTAAGGTTGTGTTAGTGTTAGGGTAAGGGTAAGGGTTAGGGATAGGGTTAGGTTTAGGGTTAGGGTAAGTGTTAGGGTTAGGGTTAGGGTAAGGTTAAGGGTTAGGATTAGGATTAGGGTTAGGGTTGGCATTAAGGTTAGGGTAAGTTTTATGATTAGGGTAAGGGTTAGGGTAAGGATTAGGGTAAAGGTAAGGGTAAGTGTTAGGGTTAGGGTTATTTTTAGGGTTAGTGTTAGGTTTAGGGTTAGGGTAAGGGTAAGGGTTAGGGTTAGCATTAGGGTTGGGATTAAGGTTGGGTTAGTGTTAGGGTAAGGGATAGGGTTAGGGTTAGGGTTAGGGTAAGTGTTAGGGTTATGGTTAGGGCTAGGGTTAGGATTAGGGTAAGTGTAAGGGAAAGGGTTAGGGTTAGGGTTAGGGTTAGGGGTTAGGGTTAGGTTTACGGTTAGGGTGAGTGTAATGGTTATGGTTAGGGTTAGGATTAGGGTAAGGATTAGGGTTACGTTTAGGGATAGGGTGCAGTTTAGGGTTAGGGTTAGGTTAAGGTAAGGGTTAGGGTTAGGTTAGGGGTAGGTTTAGGGTTGGGGTTAAGGTTATGTTTAGGGTTGGGTTTAAGGTAAGGGTAAGCATTAGCGTTAGGGTTAGGGTAAGGTTTACGGTTCGGTTTATGTTAAGGGTAAGGTTTAGGGTTAGGGTTAGGGTTAGGTTAGGGTTATGGTAAGGGTTAGGGTTAGGATTAGGGTTAGAGTTAGGGTTTAGGGTTAGGGTTAGGGTTAGGGTAAGGGTTAGGGTTAGTGTAAGGTTAAGTGTTAGGCTTAGGGTTAAGGTTAGGGTTAGGGTTATGGTAAAGGTTAGGGTTAGGGTTAGGGGTTAGGATTAGGGTTAGGGTTATGGTTAGTGTAAGGGTTAGGGTTAGTGTATGGTTAAGTGTTAGGCTTAGGGTTAAGTTTAGTGTTAGGGTAAGGGTAAGGGTTAGGGTTAGGGTTAGGGATAGGTTTAGGTTTAGGTTTAGGGTTAGGTTATGGTTAGGGTAAGGGTAAGTGTTAGGGATAGGGTTAGGATTAGGTTTAGGGTTAGGGTAAGGGAATGGGTTAGGGTTAGGGTTAGGGTTAGGAGTTAGGGTTAGGGTTAGGGTTCGGGTTGGTTTAGGGTTAGGGTTAGGGTAAGGGTTAGGGTTTTGGGTTAGGGTTATGGTTAGGGTAAAGGTTAGGTTTAGGGTAAGGGAATGGGTTAGGGTTAGGGTTAGGGTTAGGAGTTAGGGTTAGGGTTAGGGTTCGGGTTGGTTTAGGGTTAGGGTTAGGGTAAGGGTTAGCGTTTTGGGTTAGGGTTAGGGTTAGGGTAAATGTTAGGGTTAGGGTAAGAGTTAGAGTTAGCGCTGGGGTTACGGTAAGAGAAAGTGTTAGGTTTAGGGGTAGGAGTAGGGTTAGGGTTAGTGTTAGGTTAAGGGTAAGGGTTAGGTTAGGGTTAGAGTTAGGTTTAGGGATGGGGTTAAGGTTAGGGTTAGGGTGAGGGTAAGGGTAAGGGTTAGGGTTAGGGTAGGGTTAGGGTAAGTGCTAGAGTTAGGGTTAGTGTTAGGGTAAGGGTAGGGTTTAGGGTTAGGGTTATGGTTAGGGGTTAGGGTTAGGGTTAGGGTTGTGGTTAAGGTAAGGTTAAGGGATAGACATAGGGTTATGGTTAGTGTTAGGGTAAGGTTTAGGGTTAGGGTTAGGGTTAGGGTTAGGGTTAGGGTAAGGGTAAGGGTTAGGATTATGGTTAGGGTTAGGGTTGGCATTAAGGTTAGGGTAGGTGTTATGATTAGGGTTAGGGTTAGGGTAAGGATTAGGGTAAAGGTAAGGGTAAGGGTTAGGGTTAGGGTTAGGTTTAGGGTTAGAGTTAGGGTTAGGGTTAGGGTAAGGGTAAGGGTTAGTGTTAAGGTTAGGGTAGGGTTAGGGTTAGGGTAAGGTTTAGGGTTAGGGTAAGGGTGAGGATTAGGGTTAGGGTTAGGGTAGGGATTAAGGTTGGGTTAGTGTAATCTAAGGGTAAGGGTTAGGGTTAGGTTTAGGGTTAGGGTTAGGGTTAGGATAAGTGTTAGGGTTAGGGTTAGGGTTTGGATTAGGGTAAGGGTAAGGGTAAGCGTTAGGGTTAGTGTTAGTTTAGGGGTCAGGGTTAGGTTTAGGATTAGGGTTATGTTTAGGGTTAGGATTAGGTTTAGGGTTAGGGTTAGGTTTACAGTTAAGGTGAGTGTAAGTGTTACCTTTAGGGTTAGGGTTAGGATTAGGGTAAGGTTAGGGTTAAGGTTAGGGTTAGGTTTCGGTTTAGGGTTAGGTATAGGTTAAGGTAAGGGTTCGGGTTAGGTTAGGGGTAGGTTTAGGGTTGGGGTTAAGGTTAGGTTTAGGGTTAGGGTTAGGGTAAGTGTAAGGGTTAGGTTAGGGTTATACTAAGGGTTAGGGTTAGGGTTAGGGGTTAGGGTTAGGGTTAGGTTTTGGTTAGGGTAAGGGTTAGGGTTAGTGTAAGGTTTAGGGTTAATGTAAGGGTTAGGGTTATTGTTAGGGTAAAGGTTAAGTGTTAGGGTTAGGGTTAGGGATAGTGTTAGGTTTTGGTTTAGGGTTAGGGTTATGGTTAGGGTAAGGGTAAATGTTAGAGATAGGGTTAGGTTTAGGGTTAGGGTTAGGGTAATGGTAAGGGTTAGGGTTAGGGTTAGGGTTAGGTGTTAGGGTTAGGGTTAGGTTTAGGTTTAGGGTTAGGGTTAGGGTAATGGTAAGGGTTAGGGTTACTGTTTGGGTTAGGGTTAGGTTTAGTGTTAGAGTTAGGGTAAGGGTAAGCGTTAGGTTTAGGGTTAGGGTAAGGGTTAGGGTTAGGGTTAGGGTAAGGGTAAGCGTTAGGTTTAGGGTTAGGGTAAGGGTTAGGGTTAGGGTTAGGGTAAGGTTTAGGGTTACTGTTTGGGTTAGGGTTATGTTTAGTGTTAGAGTTAGGGTAAGGGTAAGCGTTAGGTTTAGTGTTAGGGTAAGCGTTAGGGTTAGGGTTAGGATAAGGGTAAGCGTTAGGTTTACGGTTAGGGTAAGGGTTAGGGTAAGGGTTAGGGTTAGGGTTAGGGTTAGGCTTGAGATTAGGGTTAGGGTTAGGGTTAGGGTGAGCTTTAGGATTATGGTTAGGGTAAGGGTAAGGGTTAGGGTTAGGCTTTGGGTTAGGGTTAGAGTAAGGATTAGGGTTAGGGTTAGGGTTATGGTTAGGGTTAGGGTTAGGGTTAGGATTAAGGTAAGGATTAGGGTTAGGGTTAGGGTTAGGGTTAGGGTTAGGGTTAGCGCTGGGGTTACGGTAAGAGAAAGTGTTAGGTTTAGGGGTAGGAGTAGGGTTAGGGTTAGGGTTAGGTTAAGGGTAAGGGTTAGGTTAGGGTTAGAGTTAGGTTTAGGGATGGGGTTAAGGTTAGGGTTAGGGTGAGGGTAAGGGTAAGTGTTAGGGTTAGGGTAGGGTTAGGGTAAGTGTTAGGGTTAGGGTTAGTGTTAGGGTAAGGGTAGGGTTTAGGGTTAGGGTTAGGGTTAGGGGTTAGGGTTAGGGTTAGGGTTGTGGTTAAGGTAAGGTTAAGGGATAGAGATAGGGTTATGGTTAGTGTTAGGGTAAGGTTTAGGGTTAGGGTTAGGGTTAGGGTTAGGGTAAGGGTAAGGGTTAGGATTATGGTTAGGGTTAGGGTTGGCATTAAGGTTAGGGTAGGTGTTATGATTAGGGTTAGGGTTAGGGTAAGGATTAGGGTAAAGGTAAGGGTAAGGGTTAGGGTTAGGGTTAGGTTTAGGGTTAGAGTTAGGGTTATGGTTAGGGTAAGGGTAAGGGTTAGTGTTAAGGTTAGGGTAGGGTTAGGGTTAGGGTAAGGTTTAGGGTTAGGGTAAGGATGAGGATTAGGGTTAGGGTTAGGGTAGGGATTAAGGTTGGGTTAGTGTAATGTAAGGGTAAGCGTTAGGGTTAGGGTTAGGGTTAGGTTTAGGGTTAGGATAAGTGTTAGGATTAGGGTTAGGGTTAGGATTAGGGTAAGGGTAAGGGTAAGCGTTAGGGTTAGGGTTAGTTTAGGGGTCAGGTTTAGGTTTAGGATTAGGGTTATGTTTAGGGTTAGGATTAGGTTTAGGGTTAGGGTTAGGTTTACGGTTAAGGTGAGTGTAAGTGTTACCTTTAGGATTAGGGTTAGGATTAGGGTAAGGTTAGGGTTAAGGTTAGGGTTAGGGTTCGGTTTAGGGTTAGGTATAGGTTAAGGTAAGGGTTCGGGTTAGGTTAGGGGTAGGTTTAGGGTTGGGGTTAAGGTTAGGTTTAGGGTTAGGGTTAGGGTAAGGGTAAGGGTTAGGTTAGGGTTATACTAAGGGTTAGGGTTAGGGTTAGGGTTAGGGTTAGGGTTAGGTTTTGGTTAGGGTAAGGGTTAGGGTTAGTGTAAGGTTTAGGGTTAATGAAAGGGTTAGGGTTATTGTTAGGGTAAAGGTTAAGTGTTAGGGTTAGGGTTAGGGATAGTGTTAGGTTTTGGTTTAGGGTTAGGGTTATGGTTAGGGTAAGGGTAAGTGTTAGGGATAGGGTTAGGTTTAGGGTTAGGGTTAGGGTAATGGTAAGGGTTAGGGTTAGGGTTAGGTGTTAGGGTTAGGGTTAGGTTTAGGTTTAGGGTTAGGGTTAGGGTTATGATAAGGGTTAGGGTTACTGTTTGGGTTAGGGTTAGTTTTAGTGTTAGAGTTAGGGTAAGGGTAAGCGTTAGGTTTAGGGTTAGGGTAAGGGTTAGGGTTAGGGTTAGGGTAAGGGTAAGCGTTAGGTTTAGGGTTAGGGTAAGGGTTAGGGTTAGGGTTAGGGTTAGGGTTAGGGTAAGGTTTAGGGTTACTGTTTGGGTTAGGGTTATGTTTAGTGTTAGAATTAGGGTAAGGGTAAGCGTTAGGTTAGGGTTAGGGTAAGGGTTAGGGTTAGGGTTAGGATAAGGGTAAGCGTTAGGTTTACGGTTAGGGTAAGGGTTAGGGTAAGGGTTAGGTTTAGGGTTAGGGTTAGGCTTGAGATTATGGTTAGGGTTAGGGTTAGGGTGAGCTTTAGGATTATGGTTAGGGTAAGGGTAAGGGTTAGGGTTAGGGTTTGGGTTA
>JANJXV010000049.1:2727500-2762500 GCA_024803745.1 Megascapheus bottae
GCTAAGTGTTAGGGTTAGAGTTAGGTTAGTGTAAGGGTAAGGGTTAGGGTTAGGTTTAGGGTTAGGGTTAGGTTTAGGGTTAGGGTTAGGATTAGGATAAGGGTAAGGGTAAGGGTTAGGGTTTAGGGTTATGGTTTGGGTTAAGGAAAGGGTAAGGGATAGGGTTATGGTTAGGGGTTATATTTAGGGTTATGGTTAAGGTAAGGGTAAGGGATAGGGATAGGTTTATGGTTAGGGTTAAGATAAGGTTTACGGTTAGGGTTAGGGTTATGGTTAAGGTAAGGGTAATGGATAGGGATAGGGTTAGGGTTAGGGTTAGGGTAAGGTTTAGGGTTAGGGCAAGGGTAAGGGTTAGGGTTAGGGTTAGTGTTAGAATTAGGTTTAGGGTTAGGGTTAACCTAAGGGTAAGGGTTAGGGTTAAGGTTAGGGTTAGGTTTACAGTTAGGGTTAGGGTTAGGTTTAGGGTTAGGGTAACGGTTAGGTTTAGGGTTAGGGTTAGGGTAAGGGTTAGGGTTAGGGTTAGGGTTAGGGTAAGGGTAAGTGTTAGGGTTAGGGTTAGTGTCCGGTTAAGGGTTAGGGTTAGGGTTAGGGTTAATGTTAGAGTAAGGGTAAGTATTTGGGTTAGGCTTAGGGTTAGGTTTAGGGTAAGCGTAAGTGTAAGTGTTAGGGTTAGGGTTACGGTTAGGGTTGGTGTTAAGGTTAGGGTTAGGGTTAGGGTAAGGGTAAGGGTTAGGGTTAGGGTTAGGGTTAGGGTAAGGGTTAGGTCAGGGTTAGGGTTAGGGTTAGGGTTAGTGTTAGGGTTAGGGTAAGTGTAAGATTTAGGATTAGGGTTAGGTTTAGGGTTAGGGTAAAGGTAAGGGTTAGGGTTAGGGTTAGGCTTAGGGTTAGAGTAAGGGTAAGTATTTGGGTTAGGCTTATGGTTAGGGTGAGGGAAAGGGTAAGGGTTAGGGTTAGGATTAGGGTTAGGGAAAGGGTAAGGTTAGGGTTACGTTTAGGTTTAGGGTTAAGGTTAGGGTTAGGATTAGGGTTAGGGTTGGGGTTAGGGTAAGGGTAAGGGTTAGGTTTAGGGTTAGCATTAAAGTTAGGGTTCGGGTTAGGGTAAGGCTAGGCTAAGGTTTAGGGTTAGAGTTAGGTTAGGGTAAGGGTAAGGGTTAGGGGTTAGGGTTATGGTTAGGGTTAAGGAAAGGGTAAGGGATAGGGTTAGGGTTAGGGGTTATGTTTAGGGTTATGGTTAAGGTAATGGTAAGGGATAGGGATAGGTTTAGGGTTAGGGTTAGGATAAGGTTTACGGTTAGGTTTAGGGTTATGGTTAAGGTAAGGGTAATGGATAGGGATAGGGTTAGGTTTAGGGTTAGGGTAAGGTTTAGGGTTCGGGTTAGGGTTAGGGTTAGGGCAAGGATAAGGGTTAGGGTTAGGGTTAGTGTTAGGGTTAGCTTTAGGGTTAGGGTTAGGATAAGGGTAAAGGTTAGGGTTAAGTTTAGGGTTACGTTTACAGTTATGGTTAGGGTTAGGTTTAGGGTTAGGGTAAGGGTTAGGTTTAGGATTAGGGTTAGGGTAAGGGTTAGGGTTAGGGTTAGTGTTAGAGTAAGGGTAAGTATTTGGGTTAGGGTTAGGGTTAGTGTTAGGGGTTAGGGTTAGGGGTTAGGGTTAGGGTTAGGGTAAGGGTAAGGGTTAGGGTTAGGGTTTGTTGTAGGGTTAAGTTTAGGGTTAGGGTTAGGGTAAGGGTAAGTGTTAGGGTTAGGTTTAGGGTTAGGGTTAAAGTTAGGGTTAGGGTTAGGATTAGGGTTAGGGTAAGGGTTAGGGTTAGGGTTAGGGTAAGGGTTAGTGTTAGGGTTAGTGTTAGAGTGAGGGTTAGGTTTAGGGTAAGTGTTAGGTTTAGGGTTAGGGTTAGGGTTAGGGTAAGGGTAAGTGTCAGGTTTAGGGTTAGGGTTAGGGTTAGGATTAGGGTTAGGGTTAGGGGAAGGGTAAGGTTTAGGATTATGGTTAGGGTTAGGCTTAGGGAAACGGTAAGGGTTAGGGTTAGGGTTAGGGTAATGATTAGGGTTAGGGTTAGGATTAGGGCTAGGGTAAGGGTAAGGGTAAGGGTTCGGTTTAGTGTTAGGTTTAGTGTTAAGTTTAGGGTTAGGGTAAGGGTAAGGGTTAGGGTTAGATTTAGGGTTAGGTTTAGGGTAAGGGTTAGGATTAGGGTTAGGGTGAGGTTTATAGTTAGGATTAGGGTAAGGGTAAGGGTTAGGGTTAGGTTTAGGGTTAGGGTTGGGGTTAAGGTTAGGGTTAGGGTTAGGGTAAGGGTAAGGGTTAGGGTTAGGGTTAGGGTTAGGGTTAGGGTCAGGTTTAGGTTTAGGTTTAGGGTACAATTAGGGTTACGGTTAGGGTTAGCGTAAGGGTATGTGTTAGGGTTACGGTTAGGGTTAGGTTTAGGGTTAGCGTTAGGGTAAGGGTAAGGGTTAGGGTTAGGGTTAGGGTAAGGGTTAGGGTTAGGGTTAGGGTTATGGTTAGGGTTAGGGTTACAGTAAGGGTTAAGGTTAGGGTTAGGGTAAGGTTATGTGTTAGGGTTACGGTTAGGCTTAGGGATAGGGTAAGGATAAGTGTTAGCGTTAGGGTTAAGTTAAGTGTAAGGGTTAGGGTTAGGGTTAGGGTAAGGGTTAGGGTTAGGTTTAGGGTAAGAGTAAGGTTTAGGGTTAGGGTTAGGGTAAGGGTAAGGGTTAGGGTTAGGGTTATGGTAAGGTGTAGGTTTTGGGTTAGGGTAAGAGTAAGTGTTAGGGATAGGGATAGGGTTAGGTTTACGGTTAGGCTTAGGGTTAGGGTAAGTGTAAGGGTTAGACTTAGGGTTAAGGGAAGGGTAAGGGTTAGGGTTCAGGTTAGGGTAAGGGTTAGTGTTAGGGTTAGGGTTAGAGTGAGGGTTAGGGTTAGGGTAAGTGTTAGGTTTAGGGTTAGGGTTAGGGTTAGGGTAAGTGTAAGTGTTAGGTTTAGGGTTAGGGTTAGGGTTAGGATTACGGTTAGGGTTAGGGGAAGGGTAAGGTTTAGGATTAGGGTTAGGGTTAGGCTTAGGGAAACGGTAAGGGTTAGGGTTAGGGTTAGGGTAATGATTAGGGTTAGGGTTAGGTTTAGGGTTAGGGTAAGGGTAAGGGTAAAGGTTCGGGTTAGGGTTAGGTTTAGTGTTAGGGTAAGGGTAAGGGTTATGGTTAGAATTAGGGTTAGGTTTAGGGTAAGGGTTAGGATTAGGGTGAGGGTTAGGTTTAGGGTTAGGATTAGGGTAAGGGTAAGGGTTAGGGTTAGGGTTAGGTTTAGGGTTGGGGTTAAGTTTAGGGTTAGGGTTAGGGTAAGGGTAAGGGTAAGGGTTAGGGTTAGGGTTAGGGTTAGGGTTAGGGTAAGGGTTAGGGTCAGGTTTTGGGTTAGGTTTAGGGTACAATTAGGGTTACGGTTAGGGTTAGCGTAAGGGTATGTGTTAGGGTTACGGTTAGGGTTAGGGTTAGGGTTAGCGTTATGGTAAGGGTAAGGGTTAGGGTTAGGGTTAGGGTAAGGGTTAGGGTTAGGGTTAGGGTTAGGGTTAGATTAAGGGTTAAGGTTAGGGTTAGGGTAAGGGTAAGGGTTAGGGTAAGGGTAAGGTTAGCGTTAGGGTTACGTTAAGTGTAAGGGTTAGGGTTAGGTTTAGGGTAAGGGTTAGGGTTAGGTTTAGGGTAAGAGTAAGGTTTAGGGTTAGGGTTAGGGTTAGGGTAAGAGTAAGTGTTAGGGTTAAGGTTAGGGTTAGGTTTTCAGTTAGGATTAGGGTTAGGTTTAGGGTTAGGGTAAGGGTTAGGTTTAGGTTTAGGGTTAGGGTTAGGGCTGGGGTAAGGGTAAGTGTTACGGTTAGGGTTAGTGTACGGTTAAGGGTTAGGGTTAGGGTTAGGGTTTTTGTTAGAGTAAGGGTAAGTATTTGGGTTAGGCTTAGGGTTAGGGTTAGGGGAAGGGGAAGAGGAAGTGTTAGGATTAGGGTTAGGTTTAGGGAAAGTATAAGGGTTAGGATTAGGGTTAGGGTTAGGTTTAGGTGTTAGGGTTAGGGTTAGGGGTTAGGGTTAGGGTTAGGGTAAGGGTAAGGGTTAGGGTTAGGGTTTGGTTTAGGGTTAGGTTTAGGGTTAGGGTTAGGGTAAGGGTAAGTGTTAGGTTTAGGTTTAGGGTTAGGGTTAAAGTGAGGGTTAGGATTAGGATTAGGGTTAGGGTAAGGGTTAGGGTTAGGGTTAGAGTGAGGGTTAGGGTTAGGGTAAGTGTTAGGTTTAGGGTTAGGGTTACGGTTAGGGTAAGGTTAAGTGTTAGGTTTAGGGTTAGGTTT
The DNA here is from genome assembly GCA_024803745.1 of Megascapheus bottae. Classification (NCBI taxonomy): domain Eukaryota; kingdom Metazoa; phylum Chordata; class Mammalia; order Rodentia; family Geomyidae; genus Megascapheus; species Megascapheus bottae. Next base: position 2,731,807 of record JANJXV010000049.1, read on the forward strand.
AGGATTACGGTTAGGGTTAGGGTTAGGGTAAGGGTAAGGGTTAGGGTTAGGGTTTGGTTTAGGGTTAGGGTTAAAGTTAGGGTTAGGGTTAGGATTAGGGTTAGGGTAAGGGTTAGGGTTAGGGTTAGAGTAAGGGTTAGTGTTAGGGTTAGGGTTAGAGTGAGGGTTAGGGTTAGGGTAAGTGTTAGGTTTAGGGTTAGGGTTAGGGTTAGGGTTAGGGTAAGGGTAAGTGTTAGGTTTATGGTTAGGGTTAGGATTAGGGTTAGGGTTAGGGAAGGGTAAGGTTTAGGATTAGGGTTAGGGTTAGGCTTAGGGAAACGGTAAGGTTTAGGGTTAGGGTTAGGGTAATGATTAGGGTTAGGTTTAGGATTAGGGTTAGGGTAAGGTTAAGGGTAAGGGTTCGGGTTAGGGTTAGGTTTAGTGTTAGGGTAAGGGTAAGGGTTATGGTTAGAATTAGGGTTAGGTTTAGGGTAAGGGTTAGGATTAGGGTTAGGGTTAGGTTTAGGGCTAGGATTAGGGTAAGGGTAAGTGTTAGGGTTAGGTTTAGGGTTAGGGTTATAGTTAGGGTTAGGGTTAGGATTAGGGTAATGGTAAGGGATAGGGTTAGGGTTAGGGTTGGGGTTAAGGTTAGGGTTAGGGTTAGGGTAAGGGTAAGGTTTAGGGTTAGGGTTAGGGTTAGGGTAAGGGTTAGGGTCAGGTTTAGGGTTAGGTTTAGTGTACAATTAGGGTTACGGTTAGGGTTAGCGTAAGGGTATGTGTTAGGGTTACGGTTAGGGTTAGGGTTAGGGCTAGCGTTATGGTAAGGGAATGGGTTAGGGTTAGGGTTAGGGTAAGGGTTAGGGTTAGGTTTAGGGTTAGGTTTAGGGTTACAGTAAGGGTTAAGATTAGGGTTAGGGTAATGGTATGTGTTAGGGTTACGGTTAGGGATAGGGTAAGGATAAGTGTTAGCGTTAGGGTTAAGTTAAGTGTAAGGGTTAGGGTTAGGGTTAGGGTAAGGGTTAGGGTTAGGTTTAGGGTAAGAGTAAGGTTTAGGGTTAGGGTTAGGGTTAGGGTTAGGGTAAGGGTAAGTGTTAGGGTTAAGGTTAGGTTTAGGTTTTCAGTTAGGGTTAGGGTTAGGTTTAGGGTTAGGGTAAGGGTTAGGTTTAGGTTTAGGGTTAGGGTAAGGGTTAGGGTTAGGGTTAGGGTAAGGGTAAGTGTTACGGTTAGGGTTAGTGTACGGTTAAGGGTTAGGGTTAGCGTTAGGGTTTTTGTTAGAGTAAGGGTAAGTATTTGGGTTAGGCTTAGGGTTAGGGTTAGGGTAAGGGGAAGGGTAAGTGTTAGGATTAGGGTTAGGTTTAGGGAAAGTATAAGGGTTAGGATTAGGGTTAGGGTTAGGTTTAGGTGTTAGGGTTAGGGTTAGGGTAAGTTTAAGGGTTAGGGTTAGGGTTAGGGTTAGGGTAAGGGTAAGGGTTAGGGTTAGGGTTTGGTTTAGGGTTAGGTTTAGGGTTAGAGTTAGGGTAAGGGTAAGTGTTAGGTTTAGGTTTAGGGTTAGGGTTAAAGTTAGGGTTAGGGTTAAAGTTACGGTTAGGATTAGGATTAGGGTTAGGGTAAGGGTTAGGGTTAGGGTTAGAGTGACGGTTAGGGTAAGGGTAAGGGTTAGGGTTAGGGTTAGCGTTAGGGTTAGGGTTAGGTTTAGGGTTAGGGTTAGGATTAGGATAAGGATAAGGGTTACTGTTATGCGTTAGGGTTATGGTTAGGGTTAGTTTAGTGTTAGGGTTAGGGTTAGGGTAAGGGTAAGGGTTAGTGTTAGGGTTACGGTTAGGGTAAGGGTAAGGGTTAGGGTTAGGGTAAGGGTTAGGTTAGGGTTACGGTAAGGTGTAGGTTTACGGATAGGGTTAGGGGAAGTGTTAGGTATAGGGTTATGGTTAGGTTTACAGATAGGCTTTGGGTTAGGGTAAGGGTAAGTGTTAGCGTTAGGGTTAAGGTAAGGGTAAGGGTTCGGGTTAGGGTTAGGGTAATGGTTAGGGTTAGGTTTAGGGTAAGTGTAAGGTTTAGGGTTAGGGTTAGTGTTAGGGTTAGGGTAAGTGTAAGGGTTAGGGTTAGGGTTACGGTAACGTGTAGGGTTAGGTTTAGGGTAAGGGTAAGTGTTAGGGATAGGGTTAGGGTTAGGTTTACGGTCAGGCTTAGTGTTAGAGTAAGTGTAAGGGTTAGCGTTAGGATTAAGGTAACGGTAAGGGTTAGGGTTAGGGTTAGGGTTAGGTTTAGGTTTACAGTTAGGGTTACGGTTAGGGTTAGGGTAAGGGTATGTGTTAGGGTTACGGTTAGGGTTACGGTTAAGTTAAGGGTAAGGGTTAGGGTTAAGGTAAATTTAAGGGTTAGGGTTAAGTTTAGGGTTAGGGTTAGGGTTAGGGTTAGTGTAAAGATTAGGGTTGAGGTAAGAGTAAGGGTTAGAGTAAGGGTAACGGTAAGGGTTAGGGTTAGGGTTAGGGTAAGGTGTAGAGTTAGGGTTAGGGTAAGGGTAAGTGTTAAGTGTAGGGTTAGGGTTAGGTTTACGCTTAGGCTTAGGGTTAGGGTAAGGGTAAGTGTTAGCTTAAGGGTTAAGGTAAGGGTAGGGGTTAGGGATAGGGTTAGGGTAAGGGTTAGGATTAGGTTTATGATAAGGGTAAGGTTTAGGGTTAGTTTTAGGATTAGGGTAAGGGTAAGGGTTAGAGTTAGGGTTAGTGTTAGGGTTAGGGTTAAGTTTAGGATTAGGGTTCGGATTAGGGTAAGGGTAAGGGTTAGGGTTAGGGGTTAGGGTTATGGTTAGGGTTAAGGTTAGGGTAAGGTTTAGGGTTAGGGTTAGGGCTTAGGTTTTGGGTTATGGTTAATGTAAGGGTAAGGGATAGGGATAGGGTTAGTGTTAGGGTTAGGATAAGGTTTAGGGTTAGGGTTAGGGTTATGATTAAGGTAAGGGTAATGGATAGGGATAGGGTTAGGGTTAGGGTTAGGGTTAGGGTAAGGTTTAGCGTTAGGGTTAGAGTTAGGGTAAGTGTAAGGGTAAGGGTTAGGGTTAGGGTTAGGGTTAGGTTTAGGGTTAGGGTTAGGGTTAGGGTAAGGGTTAGGGTTAGGGTTAGCGTTAGGGTTAGGTTTACAGTTAAGGTTAGGGTTAGGTTTAGGGTTAGGATAAGGGTTAGGTTTAGGGTTAGGTTTAGGGTAAATATTAGGGTTAGAGTTAGGGTTAGGATTAGGGTAAGGCTAAGTGTTAGGGTTAGGGTTAGGGTTAGGGTTTGGGAAAGTGTAAGGGTTAGGATTAGGGTTAGGGTTAGGGTTATGTGTTAGGGTTAGCGTAAGGGTTAGGTTTAGGGTTAGGGTTAGGGTAAGGGTATGGGTTAGGGTTAGGATTTGGTTTAGGGTGAGGTTTAGGGTTAGGGTTAGGGTAAGCGTAAGTGTTAGGGTTAGGTTTAGGGTTAGGGTTAAAGTGAGGGTTAGTTTAAGGTTAGGGTTGGGGTTAGGGTAAGGGTAAGGTTTAGGGTTAGGGTTTAGCTTAGGATTAGGGTTAGGGTTAGGGTAAGGGTTAGGGTTAGGGTTAGGGTAAGGGTTAGGTTAGGGTTACGGTTAGGGTTAGAGTGAGAGTTAGAGTTAGGGTAAGGGTAAGGGTTAGGGTTAGGGTTAGGCGTTAGGGTTATGGTTAGGGTTAAGGGAAGGGTAAGGTTTAGGGTTAGGGTTAGGAGTTAGGTTTAGGGTTATGGTTAAGGTAAGGGTAAGTGATATTATAGGGTTAGGGTTAGGGTTAGGATAAGGTTTAGCGTTAGGGTTAGAGTTAGGGTTATGGTTAGGGTTAAAGAAAGGGTAAGGGATAGGGTTAGGGTTAGGGGTTATGTTTAGGGTTATGGTTAACGTAAGGGTAAGGGATAGGGATAGGTTTAGGGTGAGGGTTAGGATAAGGTTTACAGTTAGGGTTAGGGTTATGGTTAAGGTAAGGGTAATGGATAGGGATAGGGTTAGGGTTAGGGTTAGGGTAAGGTTTAGGGTTCGGGTTAGGGTTAGGGTTAGTGCAAGGGTAAGGGTTAGGGTTAGGGTTAGTGTTAGGGTTAGGTTTAGGGGTAGATTTAGGATAAGGGTAAGGGTTAGGGTTAAGGTTAGGGTTAGGTTTACAGTTTGGGTTAGGGTTAGGTTTAGGGTTAGGGTAAGGGTTAGGTTTAGGGTTAGGGTTAGGGTAAGGGTTAGGGTTAGGCTTAGGGTTAGGCTTAGGGTAAGGGTAAGTGTTAGGGTTAGGGTTAGTGTACGGTTAAGTGTTAGGGTTAGGGTTAGTGTTAGAGTAAGGGTAAGCATTTGGGTTAGGCTTAGGGTTAGGGTTACGGTAAGGGTAAGGGTAAGTGTTAGGGTTAGGGTTAAGGTTAGGAAAGTATAAGGGTTAGGAATAGGGTTAGGGTTAGGTTTAGGGGTTAGTGTTAGGGTTAGGGGTTAGGGTTAGTGTTAGGGTAAGGGTAAGGGTTAGGGTTAGGGTTTGGTTTAGGGTTAGGTTTAGGGTTAGGGTTAGGGTAGGGTAAGTGTTAGTGTTAGGTTTAAGGTTAGGGTTAAAGTTAGGGTTAGGGTTAGGATTAGGGTTAGGGTAAGGGTTAGGGTTAGGGTTAGAGTGAGGTTTAGGATTAGGGTAAGGATTAGGTTTAGGATTAGGGTTAGGGTTAGGGTTAGGGTAACGGTAAGTGTTAGGTTTAGGGTTAGGGTTAGGGTTAGGGTTAGGGTTAGGGGAAGGGTAAGGTTTAGGATTAGGGTTAGGGTTAGGCTTAGGGAAACGGTAAGGGTTAGGGTTAGGGTTAGGGTAATGATTAGGGTTAGGGTCAGGATTAGGGTTAGGGTAAGGGTAAGGGTTCGGGTTCGGGTTAGGGTTAAGTTTAGGGTTAGGGTTAGGGTTATGGTAAGGGTAAGGGTTAGGGTTAGAATTAGGGTTAGGGTTAGGGTAAGGGTTAGGATTAGGGTTAGGGTTAGGTTTAGGGTTAGGATTAGGATAAGGGTAAGGGTAAGGGTTAGGGTTAGGATTAGGGTTAGGGTTGGGGTTAAGGTTAGGGTTAGGGTTATGGTAAGGGTAAGGGTTAGGGTTAGGGTTAGGTAAGGATTAGGGACAGGGTTAGGGTTAGGTTTAGGGTAAAATTAGGGTTACGGTTAGGGTTAGCGTAAGGGTATGTGTTAGGGTTACGGTTAGGGTTAGGGTTAGGGTTAGCGTTAGGGTAAGGGTAAGGGTTAGCTTAGGGTTAGGGCTAGGGTAGGGTTAGGGTTAGGGTTAGGGTTAGGTTTAGAGTTACAGTAAAGGTTAAGGTTAGGGTTAGGGTAAGGGTATGTGTTAGGGTAACGGTTAGGCTTAGGGATAGGGTAAGGATAAGTGTTAGCGTTAGGGTTAAGGTAAGTGTAAGGGTTAGGGTTAGGGTTAGGTTAAGGGTAAGGGTTAGGGCTAGGGTTAGGTTTAGGGTAAGAGTAAGGTTTAGGGTTAGGGTTAGGGTTAGGGTTAGGGTAAGGGTAAGTGTAAGGTTTAGGGTTAGGGTTAGGGTAAGGTGTAGGTTTTGGGTTAGGGTAAGGGTAAGTGTTAGGAATAGGGATAGGGTTAGGTTTACGGTTAGGCTTAGGGTTAGGGTAAGTGTAAGGGTTAGACTTAGGGTTAAGGGAAGGTTAAGGGTTAGGGTAAGGATTAGGCTTAGGATTAGGGTTACAGTTAGGGTTACGGTTAGGGTAGGGTAAGGGTATGTGTTAGGGTTACGGTTAGGTTTAGGGTTATGATTAGCGTTAGGGTAAGGGTAAGGGTTAGGATTAGGGTTAGGGTAAGTTTTAGGGTTAGGTTTAGGGTAAGTGTAAGATTTAGGGTTAGGGTTAGGGTTAGTGTAACGGTAAGGGTTAGGGTTAGGGTTAGGGTTAGGGTTAGACTAAGGGTAAGTATTTGGGTTAGTCTTAGGGTTGGGTGACGGAAAGGGTAAGGGTTAGGGTTAGGGTTAGGGTTAGGGAAAGGGTAAGGGTTAGGGTTAGGTTTAGGGTTAGTGTTAGGGTAAGGATTAGGGTTAGGGTTGGGGTTAGGTTAAGGGTAAGGGTTAGGTGTAGGGTTAGCATTAAAGTTAGGGTTAGAGTTAGGGTAAGGCTAAGGGTTAGGGTTAGGGTTAGGTTTAGGGTAAGGGTTAGGGTTAGGGTTAGGATTAGGATAAGGGTAACAGTAAGGGTTAGGGGTTAGGGTTATGGTTAGGGTTAAGGTAAGGGTAAGGTTTAGGGTTAGGATTAGGGGTTATGTTTAGGGTTATGGTTAAGGTATGGGAAAGGGATAGGGATAGGGTTAGGGTTAGGGTTAGGATAAGGTTTAGGGTTAGGGTTAGGGTTATGGTTAAGGTAAGGGTAATGGATAGGGATAGGGTTATGGTTAGGGTTAGGGTAAGGTTTAGGGTTAGGGTTAGGGTTAGGGTTAGGGTAAGGGTAAGGGTTAGGGTTAGGGTTAGGGTTAGATTTATGGTTAGGGTTAGGCTAAGGGTAAGGGTTAGGGTTAGGGTTTGTGTTAGGGTTAGGGTTAGTGTTAGGGTAAGGGTTAGGTTTAGGGTTAGGGTTAGGGTTAGTGTTAGGGTAAGGGTAAGTGTTAGGGTTAGGGTTAGGGATAGAGTAAGGGTAAGTATTTTGGTTAGGCTTAGGGTTAGGGTTAGGGTAAGGGTAAGGGTAAGTGTTAGGGTTAGGGTTAGTGTTAGGGAAAGTGTAAGGGTTAGGATTAGGGTTAGGGTTAGGGTTAGATGTTAGGTTTAGGGTTAGGGTTTGATTTAGGGTTTGGGTTAGGGTTAGGGTTAGGGTAAGGGTAAGGGTTAGGGATAGGTTTAGGGTTAGGGTTAAAGTTAGGGTTAGTTTAGGGTTAGGGTTAGGGTTAGGGTAAGAGTAAGGGTTAGGGTTAGGTTTAGGGTCAAGCTTAGGTTTAGGGTTAGGGTTAGGGTAAGGGTTAGGTTTAGGGTTAGGGTAAGGGTTAGGGTTAGGGTTATGGTTAGGGTTAGAGTGAGGGTTAGGGTTAGGTTAAGGGTAAGGGTTAGGATTAGGTTTAGGGTTAGGGTTATGGTAAGGATTAGGGTTAGGGTTGGGGTTAGGGTAGGGGTTAGTTTTAGGTTTAGGGTTAGCATTAAAGTTAGCGTTACGGTTAGGGTAAGACTAATGGTTAGGGTTAGATTTAGGGTTAGGGTAAGGTTAAGGATTAGGGAAAGTGTAAGGTTTAGGGTTAGGGTTAGGTTTAGGGTTAGGGTTAGGGTAAGAGTAAGGGTTAGTGTTAGGGTAAGTGTAAATGTTAGGGTTAGGTTTAGGGTTAGGGTTAAAGTTAGGGTTAGTTTAGGGTTAGGGTTAGGGTTAGGGTAAGGGTAAGGGTTAGAGTTAGGGTTAAGCTTAGGGTTAGGGTTAGGGTTAGAGTAAGGGTTAGGTTAGTGTTACGGTAAGGTGTAGGTTTAGGGTTAGGGTAAGGGTAAGTGTTAGGAATAGGTTTAGGGTTAGGTTTACGGTTAGGCTTAGGGTAGGGTAAGGGTAAGTGTTAGCGTTAGGGTTAAGGTAAGGGTAAGGGTTCGGGTTAGGGTTAGGGTAAGGGTTAGGTTTAGGGTTAGGGTTAAGTTAAGGGTAAGGGTTAGGGTTATGGTAAGGGTAAGGGTTAGGGTTAAGGTTAGGTTTAGGGTTAGGGTTAGGGTAAGGGTTAGATTTAAGGTAAGTGTAAGGGTTAGAGTAAGGGTAACGGTATGGGTTAGGGTTAGGGTTAGGTTTAGTGTTAAGGTAAGGGTAAGTGTTAGGGTTACGGTTAGGGTAAGGGTTAGGGTTAGGTTTAGGGTAAGGGTAAGGTTTAGGTTTAGGGTTAGGGTTAGGGTAAGGGTAAGGGTTAGGGTTAGGGTTAGGGTAAGGTGTAGATTTAGTGTTAGCATTAAAGTTAGGGTTAGGGTTAGGGTTAGGTTAAGGCTAAGGGTTAGGGTTAGAGTTAGGGTTAGGGTAAGGGTAAGGGTTAGGTTTAGGGTTAGGGTTAGGGTTAGGTTTAGGGTTAGGGTTAGGATTAGGATAAGGATAAGGTTTACGGATAGGCGTTAGGGTTGTGGTTAGGGTTAGTTTACGGTTAGGTTTAGGGTTAGGGTAAGGGTAAGGTTAGGGTTAGGGTTAGGGTTAAGCTTAGGGTTAGGGTTAGGGTTAGGGTTAGGGTAAGGGGAAGGGTTAGGGTTATGGTAAGGGTTAGGTTAGGGTTATGGTAAGGTGTAGGTTTAGGGTTAGGGTAAGGGTAAGTGTTAGGTATAGGGTTTGGGTTAGGTTTACAGTAAGGCTTAGGGTTAGGGTAAGGGTAAGTGTTAGCGTTAGGGTTAAGGTAAGGGTAAGGGTTCGGGTTAGGGTTAGGGTAAGGGTTAGGGTTAGGTTTAGGGTAAGTGTAAGGTTTAGGGTTAGGGTTAGTGTTAGGGTTAGGGTAAGTGTAAGGGTTAGGGTTAGGGTTAGGGTAAGGTGTAGGGTTAGGTTTAGGGTAAGTGTAAGTGTTAGTGATAGAGTTAGGGTTAGGTTTACGCTTATGCTTAGGATTACGGTAAGGGTAAGTGTTAGCGTTAGGGTTAAGGTAATTGTAAGGGTTAGGGTTAGGGTTAGGGCAAGGGTTAGGGTTAGGTTTAGGATAAGGGTAAGGTTTAGGGTTTGGTTTAGGATTAGGGTTAGGGTAAGGGTAAGGGTTAGAGTTAGGGTTAGTGTTAGGGTTAGGGTTAAGTTTAGGATTAGGGTTAGTATTAGGGTAAGGGTAAGGGTTAGGGTTAGGGGTTAGGATTATGGTTAGGGTTAAGGTTATGGTAAGGGTTAGGGTTAGGGTTAGGGGTTAGGTTTTGGGTTATGTTTAATGTAAGGGTAAGGGATAGGGATAGGGGTAGGGTTAGGGTTAGGATAAGGTTTAGGGTTATGGTTAGGGTTATGGTTAAAGTAAGGGTAATGGATAGGGATAGGGTTAGGGTTAGGGTAAGGTTTAGGGTTAGGGTTATGGTTAGAGTTAGGGTAAGTGTAAGGGTAAGGGTTAGGGTTAGGGTTAGGGTTAGGTTTAGGGTTAGGGTTAGGGTAAGGGTTAGGGTTAGGGTTAGGGTTAGGGTTAGGTTTACAGTTAAGGTTAGGGTTAGGTTTAGGGTTAGGGTAAGGGTTAGGTTTAGGGTTAGGTTAAGGGTATGTATTAGGGTTAGGGATAGGGTTAGGGTTAGGGTTAGGGTAAGGTGTAGAATTAGGGTTAGGGTAAGGGTAAGTGTTAGGTATAGGGTTAGGGTTAGTTTTACGCTTAGGCTTAGGCTTAGGGTTAGGGTAAGGGTAAGTGTTAGCATTAGGGTTAAGATAAGGGTAAGGGTTAGGGTTAGGGTTAGGTAAGGGTTAGGATTAGGTTTAGGATAAGGGTAAGGTTTAGGGTTAGGTTTTGGATTAGGGTTAGGGTAAGGGTAAGGGTTAGAGTTAGGGTTAGTTTTAGGGTTAGGGTTAAGTTTAGGATTAGGGTTCGGGTTAGGGTAAGGGTAAGGATTAGGGTTAGGGGTTAGGGTTATGGTTAGGGTTAAAGTTAGGGTAAGGGTTAGGGTTAGGGTTAGGGGTTAGGTTTTGGGTTATGGTTAATGTAAGGGTAAGGGATAGGGATAGGGTTAGGGTTAGGGTTAGGATAAGGTTTAGGGTTAGGGTTAGGGTTATGGTTAAGGTAAGGTTAATGGATAGGGATAGGGTTAGGGTTAGGGTTAGGATAAGGTTTAGGGTTAGGGTTAGGTTTAGAGTTAGGGTAAGTGTAAGGGTAAGGGTTAGGGTTAGGGTTAGAGTTAGGTTTAGGGTTAGGGTTAGGGTAAGGGTTAGGGTTAGGGTTAGGGTTAGGTTTGCAGTTAAGATTAGGGTTAGGTTTAGGGTTAGGGTAAGGGTTAGCTTTAGGGTTAGGTTTAGGGTAAATATTAGGGTTAAGGTTAGGGTTAGGGTTAGGATTAGGGTAAGGGTAAGTGTTAGGGTTAGGGTTAGGGTTAGGGTTAGGGAAAGTGTAAGGGTTAGGATTAGGGTTAGGGTTAGGGTTAGGTGTTAGGGTTAGCATAAGGGTTAGGTTTAGGGTTAGGTTTAGGGTAAGGGTAAGGGTTAGGGTTAGGGTTTGGTTTAGGGTGAGGTTTAGGGTTAGGGTTAGGGTAAGCGTAAGTGTTAGGGTTAGGTTTATGGTTACGGTTAAAGTTAGGGTTAGTTTAGGGTTAGGGTTGGGGTTAGGGTAAGGGTAAGGTTTAGGGTTAGGGTTTAGTTTAGGATTAGGTTTAGGGTTATGGTAAGGGTTAGGTTAGGGTTAGGGTTAGGGTTAGAGTGAGGGTTAGGGTTAGGTTAAGGGTAAGGGTTAGGATTATTTTTAGGGTTAGGGTTATGGTAAGGATTAGGGTTATGGTTGGGGTCAGGGTAGGGGTTAGTTTTGGGTTTAGGGTTAGCATTAAAGTTAGGGTTACTGTTAGGGTAAGGCTAAGGGTTAGGGTTAGAGTTGGGGTTAGGGTAAGGTTAAGGATTAGGGAAAGTGTAAGGGTTAGGGTTAGGTTTAGGGTTAGGGTTAGGGTAAGAGTAAGGGTTAGTGTTAGGGTAAGTGTAAATGTTAGGGTTAGGTTTAATGTTAGGGTTAAAGTTAATGTTAGTTTAGGGTTAGGGTTAGGGTTAGGGTAAGGGTAAGGGTTAGGGTTATGGTTAAGCTTAGGGATAGGGTTAGGGTTATGGTTAGGGTTAGGGTAAGGGTTAGGTTAGGGTTACGGTAAGGTGTAGGTTTAGGGTTAGGGTAAGGGTAAGTGTTAGGAATAGGTTTAGGGTTAGGTTTACGGTTAGGCTTAGGGTAGGGTAAGGGTAAGTGTTAGCGTTAGGGTTAAGGTAAGGGTAAGGGTTCGGGTTAGGGTTAGGGCAAGGGTTAGATTTAGGGTTAGGGTTAAGTTAAGGGTAAGGGTTAGGGTTATGGTAAGGGTAAGGGTTAGGGTTAAGGTTAGGTTTAGGGTTAGGGTTATGGTAAGGGTTAGGGTTAAGGTAAGGGTAAGGGTTAGAGTAAGGGTAACGGTATGTGTTAGGGTTAGGGTTAGGGTTAGTGTTAAGGTAAGGATAAGGGTTAGGGTTAGGGTTAGGGTAAGGGTTAGGGTTAGGTTTAGGGTAAGGGTAAGGTTTAGGGTTATGTTTAGGGTTAGGTTAAGGGTAAGGGTTAGGGTTAGGGTTAGGGTAAGGTGTAGGTTTAGGGTTAGCATTAAAGTTAGGGTTAGGGTTAGGTTAAGGCTAAGGGTTAGGGTTAGAGTTAGGGTTAGGGTAAGGGTAAGGTTTAGGGTTAGGGTTAGGGTTAGGGTTAGGGTTAGGGTTAGGTTTAGGGTTAGGGTTAGGATTAGGATAAGTATAAGGGTTACGGTTAGGCGTTAGGGTTATGGTTAGGGTTAGTTTAGGTTTAGGGTTAGAGTTAGGGTAAGGGTAAGGGTTATTGTTAGGGTTAGGGTTAAGCTTAGGGTTAGGGTTGGGGTTAGGGTTAGGGTTATGGTAAGGGTAAGGGTTAGGGTTAGGGTAAGGGTTAGGTTAGGGTTACGATAAGGTGTAGGTTTAGGGTTAGGGTAAGAGTAAGTGTTAGGTATAGGGTTAGGGTTAGGTTTATAGTTAGGCTTAGGGTTAGGGTAAGGGTAAGTGTTAGCATTAGGGTTAAGGTAAGGGTAAGGGTTCGGGTTAGGGTTAGGGTAAGGGTTAGGGTTAGGTTTAGGGTAAGTGTAAGGTTTAGGGTTAGGGTTAGTTTTAGGGTTAGGGTAAGTGTAAGGGTTAGGGTTAGGGTTAGCGTAAGGTGTAGGGTTAGGTTTAGGGTAAGGGTAAGTGTTAGGGATAGGGTTAGGGTTAGGTTTACGCTTAGGCTTAGGGTTAGGGTAAGGGTAAGTGTTAGCATTAGGGTTAAGGTAAGGGTAAGGATTAGGGTTACAGTAAGGGTTAGGCTTAGGTTTAGGATAAGGGTAAGGTTTAGGGTTAGGTTTAGGATTAGGGTTAGGGTAAGGGTAAGGGTTAGAGTTAGGGTTAGTGTTAGGGTTAGGGTTAAGTTTAGAATTAGGGTTAGGATTAGGGTAAGGGTAAGGTTAGGGTTAGGGGTTACGGTTATGGTTAGGGTTACGTTTAGGGAAAGGGTTAGGGTTAGGGTTAGGGGTTAGGTTTTGGGTTATGTTTAATGTAAGGGTAAGGGATATGGATAGGGTTAGGGTTAGGGTTAGGATAAGGTTTAGAGTTATGGTTAGGGTTATGGTTAAAGTAAGGGTAATGGATAGGGACAGGGTTAGGGTTAGGGTTAGGGTAAGGTTTAGGGTTAGGGTTATGGTTAGAGTTAGGGTAAGTGTAAGTGTAAGGGTTAGGGTTAGGGTTAGGGTTAGGGTTAGGGTAAGGGTTAGGGTTAGGGTTAGGGTTAGGTTTACAGTTAAGGTTAGGGTTATTTTTAGGGTTAGGGTATGGGTTAGGTTTAGGTTTAGGTTTAGGGTAAGTATTAGGTTTAGGGTTAGGGTTAGGGTAAGGGTAAGTGTTAGCGTTAGGGTTAAGGTAAGGGTAAGGGTTCGGTTAGGGTTAGGGTAAGGGTTAGGTTTAGGTTTAGGGTAAGTATTAGGGTTAGGGTTAGGGTTAGTGTTAGGGTTAGGGTAAGTGTAAGGGTTAGGGTTAGGGTTAGCGTAAGGTGTAGGGTTAGGTTTAGGGTAAGGGTAAGTGTTAGGGATAGGGTTAGGGTTAGGTTTACGCTTAGGCTTAGGGTTAGGGTAAGGGTAAGTGTTAGCGTTAGGGTTAAGGTAAGGGTAAGGATTAGGGTTACAGTAAGGGTTAGGGTTAGGTTTAGGATAAGGGTAAGGTTTAGGGTTAGGTTTAGGATTAGGGTTAGGGTTAGGGTAAGGGTAAGGGTTAGAGTTAGGGTTAGTGTTAGGGTTAGGGTCAAGTTTAGAATTAGGGTTAGGATTAGGGTAAGCGTAAGGTTAGGGTTAGGGGTTACGGTTATGGTTAGGGTTAAGGTTAGGGTAAGGGTTAGGGTTAGGGTTAGGGGTTAGGTTTTGGGTTATGTTTAATGTAAGGGTAAGGGATATGGATAGGGTTAGGGTTAGGGTTAGGATAAGGTTTAGGGTTATGGTTAGGGTTATGGTTAAAGTAAGGGTAATGGATAGGGATAGGGTTAGGGTTAGGGTTAGGGTAAGGTTTAGGGTTAGGGTTATGGTTAGAGTTAGGGTAAGTGTAAGTGTAAGGGTTAGGGTTAGGGTTAGGGTTAGGTTTAGGGTTAGGGTTAGGGTAAGGGTTAGGGTTAGTGTTAGGGTTAGGTTTACAGTTAAGGTTAGGGTTAGGTTTAAGGTTAGGGTATGGGTTAGGTTTAGGTTTAGGTTTAGGGTAATTATTACGGTTAGGGTTAGGGTTAGGGTAAGGGTAAGTGTTAGGGTTAGGGTTAGGGTTAGGTTTAGGGTTAGGGTAAGGTGTAGAGTTAGGGTAAGGGTAAGGGTAAGTGTTAGGTATAGGGTTAGGGTTAGGTTTACGCTTAGGCTTAGGGTTAGGGTAAGGGTAAGTGTTAGCGTTAGGGTTAAGGTAAGGGTAAGGTTTAGGGTTAGGGTTAGGGTAAGGGTTAGGATTAGTTTTAGGATAAGGGTAAGGTTTAGGGTTAGGTTTAGGATTAGTGTTAGGGTAAGGGTAAGGGTTAGAGTTAGGGTTAGTGTTAGGGTTAGGGTTATGTTTAGGATTAGGGTTCGGGTTAGGGTAAGGGTAAGGGTTAGGGTTAGGGATTAGGGTTATGTTTAGGGTTAAGGTTAGGTTAAGGGTTAGGGTTAGGGTTAGGGGTTAGGTTTTGGGTTATGGTTAATGTAAGGGTAAGGGATAGGGATAGGGTTAGGGTTAGGGTTAGGATAAGGTTTAGGGTTAGGGTTATGGTTAGAGTTAGGGTAAGTGTAAGTGTAAGGGTTAGGGTTAGGGTTAGGGTTAGGTTTAGGGTTAGGGTTAGGGTAAGGGTTAGGGTTAGTGTTAGGGTTAGGTTTACAGTTAAGGTTAGGGTTAGGTTTAAGGTTAGGGTATGGGTTAGGTTTAGGTTTAGGTTTAGGGTAATTATTAGGGTTAGGGTTAGGGTTAGGGTAAGGGTAAGTGTTAGGGTTAGGGTTAGGGTTAGGTTTAGGGTTAGCGTAAGGTGTAGAGTTAGGGTAAGGGTAAGGGTAAGTGTTAGGTATAGGGTTAGGGTTAGGTTTACGCTTAGGCTTAGGGTTAGGGTAAGGGTAAGTGTTAGCGTTAGGGTTAAGGTAAGGGTAAGGTTTAGGGTTAGGGTTAGGGTAAGGGTTAGGATTAGTTTTAGGATAAGGGTAAGGTTTAGGGTTAGGTTTAGGATTAGTGTTAGGGTAAGGGTAAGGGTTAGAGTTAGGGTTAGTGTTAGGGTTAGGGTTATGTTTAGGATTAGGGTTCGGGTTAGGGTAAGGGTAAGGGTTAGGGTTAGGGATTAGGGTTATGTTTAGGGTTAAGGTTAGGTTAAGGGTTAGGGTTAGGTTTAGGGGTTAGGTTTTGGGTTATGGTTAATGTAAGGGTAAGGGATAGGGATAGGGTTAGGGTTAGGGTTAGGATAAGGTTTAGGGTTAGGGTTATGGTTAGAGTTAGGGTAAGTGTAAGTGTAAGGGTTAGGGTTAGGGTTAGGGTTAGGTTTAGGGTTAGGGTTAGGGTAAGGGTTAGGGTTAGTGTTAGGGTTAGGTTTACAGTTAAGGTTAGGGTTAGGTTTAAGGTTAGGGTATGGGTTAGGTTTAGGTTTAGGTTTAGGGTAATTATTAGGGTTAGGGTTAGGGTTAGGGTAAGGGTAAGTGTTAGGGTTAGGGTTAGGGTTAGGTTTAGGGTTAGGGTAAGGTGTAGAGTTAGGGTAAGGGTAAGGGTAAGTGTTAGGTATAGGGTTAGGGTTAGGTTTACGCTTAGGCTTAGGGTTAGGGTAAGGGTAAGTGTTAGCGTTAGGGTTAAGGTAAGGGTAAGGTTTAGGGTTAGGGTTAGGGTAAGGGTTAGGATTAGTTTTAGGATAAGGGTAAGGTTTAGGGTTAGGTTTAGGATTAGTGTTAGGGTAAGGGTAAGGGTTAGAGTTAGGGTTAGTGTTAGGGTTAGGGTTATGTTTAGGATTAGGGTTCGGGTTAGGGTAAGGGTAAGGGTTAGGGTTAGGGATTAGGGTTATGTTTAGGGTTAAGGTTAGGTTAAGGGTTAGGGTTAGGGTTAGGGGTTAGGTTTTGGGTTATGGTTAATGTAAGGGTAAGGGATAGGGATAGGGTTAGGGTTAGGGTTAGGATAAGGTTTAGGGTTAGGGGTAGGGTTATGGTTAAGGTAAGAGTAATGGATAGGGATAGGGTTAGGGTTAGGGTTAGGGTTAGGGTAAGGTTTAGGGTTAGGGTTAGGGTAAGTGTAAGGGTAAGGGTTAGGGTTAGGGTTAGGGTTAGGGTAAGGGTTAGGGTTAGTGTTAGCGTTAGGTTTACAGTTAAGGTTAGGGTTAGGTTTAGGGTTAGGGTAAGGGTTAGGTTTAGGGTTAGGTTTAGGGTAAATATTAGGGTTAGGGTTAGGGTTAGGGTTAAGGTTAGGTTTAGGGTTAGGGTAAGGGTTAGGTTTAGGGTTAGGTTTAGGGTAAATATTAGGGTTAGGGTTAGGGTTGGGGTTAAGGTTAGGGTTAGGGTTAGGGTAAGGGTAAGGGTTAGAGTTAGGTTTAGGGTTAGGGTTAGGGTAAGGATAAGGGTAAGGGTGTAGGGTTAGGGTTAGGTTTAGGGTTAGGGTAAGGGTTAGGGTTAGGGTTAGGGTTAGGGTTAAGGTTAGGTTTACAGTTAGGGTTACGGTTAGGTTTAGGGTTAGGGTTCGGTTTATGGTTAAGGTAAGGGTAATGGATATGGATAGGGTTAGGGTTAGGTTTAGGGTAAGGTTTAGGGTTAGGGTTAGGGTTAGGGTAAGGGTAAGGGTGTAGGGTTAGGGTTAGGGTTAGGGTTAGGGTTAGGGTTAGGTTTAGGGTAAGGTTTAGGGTTAGGGTTAGGGTTAGGGTAAGGGTAAGGGTGTAGGGTTAGGGTTAGGGTTAGGGTTAGGGTTAGGGGAAGGGTAAGTGTAAGGGTTAGGGTTAGGGTTAGGTTTACAGTTAGGGTTACGGTTAGGTGTGGGGTTAGGGTGAGGTTTAGGTTTAGGGTAGGGTTAGGGTTAGGGGTTAGGGTTAGGGTTAGGGTTATGTTTAGGTCTAAGTTTAGGGTGAGGTTAAGGGTTAGGTTTAGAGATATGCCTAGGGTTAGGTTTAGGGTTAGGGTTAGGGCAAGTGTAAGGGTTAGGGTTAGGGTTACGGTTAGGGGTAAGGTTAGGGTTAGGGTTAGGATAAGAGTAAGGGTTAGGGTTAGGGTTAGGGTTAGGGTTCGTGGTTAGGGTTGGCGTTACGTTTAGGGTTAGTGTGAAGGTAAGGGTAAGGGTTAGGGTTACGGTTACGGGTTAGGGTTAGGGTTAGGGTTAGGGCTAGGGTAACAGTAAGGTTTAGGGTTAGGAGTTAGGGTTAAGGTTAGGGTTAAGGTTAAGATAATGGTTAGGGTTAAGTTTCAGGTTAGGGTTAGGTTTAGGTTTAGGGTTAGGGTAAGGGTAAGTGTTAGGGTTAGGTTTAGGGCTAGGTTTAGAGTTGGCGTTAAGGTTAGGGTTAGGGTTAGGGTAAGGGTAAGGGTTAGGGTTAGGGTAAGGGTTAGGGTTAGGGTTAGGGTTAGGTTTAGTGTTAGGTTTATGATAAGGGTAAGTCACAAGGGCTAGGGTTAGGGTTAGGGGTAAGGTTAGGTTTTGCGTTAGGGTAAGGTTAAGGGTTAGGGTTAGGGTTAGGGTTAGGGTAAGGGTTAGGGTTAGGGGTTAGGATTAGGGTTAGGGTTAGGGTAAGTGTTAGGGTTAGGGTTAGGGTTAGGGTAAGGGTTAGGGTTAGGCTTGGGTTTACGGTAAGGGTAAGTGTTAGGCTTAGGGTTAGGGTTAGGTAAGGGTAAGGGTTAGGTTTTGGGTTAGGGTTCTGTTTAGGGTTGCGGTTAAGGTTAGGGTTAAGGTTAGGTTAAGGGTAAGGGTTAGGGTTAGGGTAAGTGTTAGGGTTAGGGTTAGGGTTAGAGTTAGGGTAAGGGTAAGGGTAAGGGTTAGTGTTAGGGTTAGGGTTATGGGTTATGGTTAGGTTTAGGGTTAGGGTTAGGGTTAGGGTAAGAGTTAGGGTTAGGGTTATGGTTAGGGTAGGGTTAGGGTTAGGGTTAGGGTAAGGGTAAGTTTTAGGTTTAGGGTTAGGTTTAGGGTTAGGGTTAGTGTTAGGGTAAGGGTAAGGGTTAAGGTTACTGTTCTGGGTAGGGTTAGGTTTAGGTTTAGGGTTAGGGTTATGGTTAGGGTAAGGGTAATGGTTAGGGATAGGGTTAGGATTAGGGTTAGGGTTAGGGAAAGGGTAAGTGTTAGGGTTAGGGTTAGGGTTAGGTGTTAGGGTTAGGGTTAGGGTTAGGTTTAGGGTTAGGGTTAGGGTAAGGGTAAGGATTAGGGTTACATTTTGGGTTATGGTTAGGGTAAGGGTAAGGGTTAGGGATAGGGTTAGGGTTAGGTTTACGGTTAAGGGTAGGCTTAGGGTAAGGATAAGGTTTAGCGATAAGTTTAGGGTTAGGGTTAGGGTTAGAGTTAGGGTTAGGGCTAGGGTAAGGGTTAGAGCTAGAGTTAGGTTTAGGGTTAGGGTTAGGGTAAGGGTGAGCGTTAGGTTTAGGTTTAGGGTTGTGGTTAAGGTTAGGGTTAGGGTTAGAGTTAGGGTAAGTGTTAGGGTTAGGGTTAGGGTTAGGATAAGGGTTAGGGTTAGGGTAAGGGTTAGGATTAGGGTTAGTGTTAGGGTAAGAGTAAGGGTAAGTGTTAGGGTTAGGGTTATGTGTGAGTGTTAGGGTTAGGGTTAGGGGAAGGGTTAGGGTTAGGGTTAGGGTAAGGGTAAGTTTTAGGGTTAGGGTTGGGTTACGGTTAGTGTAAGTGTAACGTTTAGTGTTAGGGTTAGGGTTAGTTTTAGCATTAGCGTTGGGATTAGGGTAAGGGTAATTGTTAGGGTTAGGTTTAGGGTTAGGGTAAGGGTAAGGGTTAGGTTTTGGGTTAGGGTTATGTTTAGGGTTGGGGTTAAGGTTAGGGTTAGGGTTAGGTTAAGGGTAAGGGTTAGGGTTAGGGTTAGGGTAAGTGTTATGGTTAGGGTTAGGGTTAGAGTTACGGTAAGGGTAAGGGTAAGGGTTAGGGTTAGGGTTAGGGGTTAGGGTTAGGGTTAGGGTTAGGTTTATGGTTAGGCTTAGGGTAATAGTAATGGTTAGGGTTAGGTTTAGGGTTAGGTTTAGGGTTAGGGTAAGGGTAAGGGTTAGGGTTAGGATTAGGGTTAGGGTAAGGGTTGGTTAAGGTTAGGGTTAGGGTTAGGTTTATTGTTAGGGTAAGTGTAAGGTTTATGGTTAGTGTTAGGTTTAGGTTTAGGATTGGTGTTCAGGTTAGGGTTAGGGTCAGGGTAAGGGTGAGTGTAAGGGTTAGGGTTAGGGTTAGAATTAGGTAGGGTTAGGGTTAGGGTTAGGGTAAGGGTAAGGGTTAGGGTTACTGTTCTGGGTAGGGTTAGGTTTAGGTTTAGGGTTAGGGTTATGGTTAGGGTAAGGGTAATGGTTAGGGATAGGGTTAGGATTAGGGTTAGGGTTAGGGAAAGGGTAAGTGTTAGGGTTAGGGTTAGGGTTAGTTGTTAGGGTTAGTGTTAGGGTTAGGTTAAGGTAAGGGTTAGGGTAAGGGTAAGGATTAGGGTTACATTTTGGGTTATGGTTAGGGTAAGAGTAAGGATTAGGGTTAGGGTTACGGTTATGTTTAGGCTAAGGGAAAGGGTTAGGTTTTGGGAGGGTTAGGTGTAGGGTTAGGGTTAGGGTAAGGATAAAGGTTAGGGATAGCTTTAGGGTTAGGTTTACGGTTAAGGTTAGGCTTAGGGTAAGGGTAAGGTTTAGCGTTAAGTTTAGGGTTAGGGTTAGGGTTAGAGTTAGGGTTAGGGCTAGGGTAAGGGTTAGAGCTAGAGTTAGGTTTAGGGTTAGGGTTAGGGTAAGGGTGATCGTTAGGTTTAGGTTTAGGGTTGTGGTTAAGGTTAGGGTTAGGGTTAGGGTAAGGGTAAGTGTTAGGGTTAGGGTTAGGGTAAGGGTTATGGTTATGGTTAGGGTTAGGGTTACGGTAAGAGTAAGGGTAAGGGTTAGGGTTAGGGTTAGGGGTGAGTGTTAGGGTTAGGGTTAGGGGAAGGTTTAGGGTTAGGGTTAGGGTAAGGGTAAGTTTTAGGGTTAGAGTTGGGTTATGGTTAGGGTAAGTGTAAGTGTTAGTGTTAGGGTTAGGGTTAGTTTTAGCATTAGGGTTAGGATTAGGGTAAGGGTAATTGTTAGGGTTAGGTTTAGGGTTAGAGTAAGGGTAAGGGTTAGGTTTTGGATTAGGGTTATGTTTAGGGTTGGCGTTAAGGTTAGGGTTAGGCTTAGGTTCAGGGTAAGTGTTAGGGTTAGGGTTAGGGTTAGTGTTAGGGTTAGGGTTAGGGTAAGGGTAAAGGTAATGGTTAGGGTTAGGGTTAGGGTTAGGGGTTAAGGTTAGGGTTAGGGTTAGGTTTATGGTTAGGCTTAGGGTAAGGGTAAGGGTTAGGGTTAGGTTTAGGGTTAGGTTTAGGGTTAGGGTAGGGGTAAGGGTTAGGGTTAGGATTAGGGTTAGGGTAAGGGTTGGTTAAGGTTAGGGTTAGGGTTAGGTTTATTGTTAGGGTAAGGGTAAGGTTTATGGTTAGGGTTAGGTTTAGGTTTAGTATTGGTGTTCAGGTTAGGGTTAGGGTTAGGGTAAGGGTGAGTGAAAGGGTTAGGGTTAGGGTTAGAGTTAGGTAAGGGTTAGGGTTATGGTTAGGGTTAGGTTTATGGTTAGGGTTACTGATTCGGTTAGGGTTAGGTTTAGAGTAAGAATAAGTGTTATGGTTAGGGTTAGGTTTAGGGTTAGCGTTAGGGTAAGGTAAGGGTTAGGTTTAGGTTTAGGGTTAGGTTTAGGGTTAGGTTAAGGGTAACGGTTAGGGTTAGCGTTAGGGTTAGGGTTAGGTTTAGGGTTAGGGTTAGGGTTAGTGTTAGGATTAGGGTAAGGGTTAGGGTTAGGGCTGGGTTTACAGTAAGGTTAAGTGTTAAGGTTAGGGGTAGGGTTTGGGTTAGGGTAAGGGTAAGGGTTAGGGTTAGTGTTAGGGTTAGGTTTACGGTTGGGTTTAAGGTTAGGGTTAGTGTTAGAGTAAGGGTAAGGGTTTGAGTTAGGGTTAGGGTTAGGGTAAGCGTTAGGGTTAGGGTTAGGGTTAGGGTAAGGGTAAGGGTTAGGGTTAGGGTTAGGGGTTAGGGTTAGGGTTAGGGTTAAGTTTAGGGTAAGGTTTAGGGTTAGGGTTAGGGTTGAGGTTAGGGTTAGGTTTAGGGTTAGGTTTAGGGTTAAGGTAAGGGTAAGGATTAGGGTTAGGGTTAGGGTAAGGTTTACGGTTCGGTTTAGGGTAAGGGTAAGTTTTAGGGTTAGGGTTAGGGTTAGGGTTAGGGTTAAGGTTAGGGTTAGCGTTAGGTTTAGGGTTAAGGGTTAGGGTTAGGGTTAGGGTTAGGGTAAGAGTTAGGGATAGGTTAAGGTTAAGTGTTAGGGTTAGGGTTAGGTTTAGGGTAAGCGTAATGGTTAGGGTTACTGTTCTGGGTAGGGTTAGGTTTAGGTTTAGGATTAGGGTTATGGTTAGGGTAAGGGTAATGGTTAGGGATACGGTTAGGATTAGGGTTAGGGTTAGGGAAAGGGTAAGTGTTAGGGTTAGGGTTAGAGTTAGGTGTTAGGGTTAGGGTTAGGGTTAGGGTTAGGATTAGGGTTAGGGTTAGGGTAAGGGTAAGGATTAGGGTTACATTTTGGGTTATGGTTAGGGTAAGCGTAAGGGTTAGGGTTAGGGTTATGGTTATGTTTAGGCTAAGGGTAAGTGTTAGGGTTAGGGATGGTTAGGTGTAGGGTTAGGGTTAGGGTAAGGATAAGGGTTAGGGATAGGGTTAGGTTTAGGTTTATGGATATGTTTAGGCTTAGGGTGAGGGTAAGGTTTAGCATCAAGGTTAGGGTTAGGGTTAGGGTTAGAGTTAGGGTTAGGGCTAGGGTAAGGGTTAGAGCAAGAGTTAGGATTAGGTTTAGGGTTAGGGTAAGGGTTAGGGTTAGGGTTAGGGTTGAGGTTAGGGTTAGGGTTAGGGTTAAGGTAAGGGTAAGTGTTAGGTTTAGGGTTAGGGTTAGGCTAAGGGTAAGGTTTAGGGTTAGGGTTAGGGTTAGGGTTATAGTTAGGGTAAGGGTATGAGTTAGGGTTAGGGTTAGGGTTAGGTGTAGGGTTAGGGTTAGAGTTAGGATAAGGGTTAGGGTTCGGTGTAGGGTTAGGGTTAGGTTTAGGGTTAGCGTTAGGGTAAGGGTCAGGGTTAGGGTTAAGTTTAGGGTTAGGTTTAGGGTTAGGGTTAGAGTTAGGGCTAGGGTAAGGGTTAAGGTTAGGTTAAGGGTTTGGGTTAGGGTAAGGTTAAGTGTTAGGGTTAGGGTTAGGGTTAGGGTTGGGGTTAGGGTAAGGGTAAGGGTTAGGGTTAGGGTTAGGTTTAGGATTAGGTCAAGGCTTAGGATTATGGTTAGGTTTAGGGGTTAGTGTTAGGGTTAGGGTTAGGTTTAGGGTAAGGCTTAGAGTTAGGTTTAGGGTAAGGATAAGGTTTAGGGTTATTGTTAGTGTTAGCATTAGTGCTATGGTAAGGGTAAGGATTAGGGTTAGGTTTAGGATTAGGGTTTGGTTTAGGGCTTAGGGTTACGGTCAGGGTAATGGTTAGGGTTAATGTTAGGGTTAGGGTAAGGTTTAAGGTTAGGGTTAAGGTTAGGGTAAGGGTTAGGGTTAAGATTAGGTTTAGGGTTAGGGTAAGGGTTAGAGTTAGGGTTAGGATTAGGGTTAGGGTAAGGTTTAGGGTTAGGGTTAGGGTTAGAGTTAGGGTTAGGGTTAGGTTTAGTGTAAGGGTAAGGGTTAGGGTTAGGGTTAGGTTTAAGGTTAGGGAAAGGGTAAGGGTTAGGGTTTGGGTTAGGGTTGGAGTTAGGGTAAGGATTAGGGTTAGAGTTAGGGTTAGGGTTAGGGTTTTGGGTTAGGGTTAGGGTTAGGGTAAAGGTTAGGGTTAAAGTAAGAGTTAGAGTTAGCGCTGGGGTTACGGTAAGAGAAAGTGTTAGGGTTAGGGGTAGGGTTAGGGTTAGGGTTAGGGTAAGGTTAAGGGTTAGGTTAGGGTTAGGGTTAGGTTTAGGGATGGGGTTAAGGTTAGGGTTAGGGTTAGCGTAAGGGTAAGGGTTAGGGTTAGGGTAGGGTTAGGGTAAGTGTTAGGATTAGGGTTAGTGTTAGGGTAAGCGTAGGGTTTAGGGTTAGTTAGGGTTAGGGGTTAGGGTTAGGGTTAGGGTTGTGGTTAAGGTAAGGGTAAGGGATAGAGATAGGGTTATGGTTAGTGTTAGGGTAAGGTTTAGGGTTAGGGTTAGGGTTAGGGTTAGGGTAAGGGTAAGGGTTAGGATTATGGTTAGGGTTAGGGTTGGCATTAAGGTTAGGGTAGGTGTTATGATTAGGGTTAGGGTTAGGGTAAGGATTAGTGTAAAGGTAAGGGTAAGGGTTAGGGTTAGGGTTAGGGTTACAGTTAGGGTTACGGTTAGGGTTAGGGTAAGGGTAAGGGTTAGGGTTAGGTTTAGGGTTAAGCTTAGGGTTAGGGTTAGGGTTAGGGTAAGGTTTAGGGTTAGGGTTAGGGTAAGGGTTAGGGTTAGGGTTAGGGTTAGGCTTAGAGTGAGGGTTAGGGTTAGGGTTAGGGTAAGGGTAAGGGTTAGGATTAGCTTTAGGGTTAGGGTTACGGTAAGGATTAGGGTTAGGGTTGGGGTAAGGGTAGGGGTTAGTTTTAGGTTTAGGGTTAGCATTAAAGTTAGGGTTACGGTTAGGGTAAGGCTAAGGGTTAGGGTTAGAGTTAGGGTTAGGGTAAGGTTAAGGATTAGGGAAAGTGTAAGGGTTAGGTTTTGGGTTATGTGTAGGGTTAGGGTTAGGGTAAGAGTAAGGGTTAGGGTTAGCGTAAGTGTAAATGTTAGGGTTAGGTTTAAGGTTAGGGTTAAAGTTAGGGTTAGTTTAGGGTTAGGGTTAGGGTTAGGGTTCGGGTAAGGGTTAGGTTAGGGATACGGTAAGGTGTAGGTTTAGGGTTAGGGTAAGGGTAAGTGTTAGGAATAGGTTTAGGGTTAGGTTTACGGTTAGGCTTAGGGTAGGGTAAGGGTAAGTGTTAGCGTTAGGGTTAAGATAAGGGTAAGGGTTCGGGTTAGTGTTAGGGTAAGGGTTAGGTTTATGGTTAGGGTTAAGTTAAGGGTAAGGGTTAGGGTTATGGTAAGGGTAAGGGTTAGGGTTACGGTTAGGTTTAGGATTAGGGTTAGGGTAAGGGTTAGGGTTAAAGTAAGGGTAAGGGTTAGAATAAGGGTAAAGGTATGGGTTAGGGTTAGGGTTAGGGTAAGGGTTAGGGTTAGGGTTAGGGTAAGAGTTAGGTTAGGGTTACGGTTAGGGTTAGAGTGAGGGTTAGGGTTAGGGTAAGGGTAAGGGTTAGGGTTAGGGTTAGGGTTAGGGTGAGGGTAAGGATTAGGGTTAGGTTTAGGGTTAGGGTTAGGATAAGGTTTATGGTTAGGGCTAGGTTTAGGTTTAGGGTTAGGGTTAGTGTTAGGGTAAGGGTAAGGGTAAGAGTTAAGGTTAGAGTTAGGATTAGGGTTAGGGGTTAGGTTTAGGGTTAGGATTACTGTAAGGGTAAGGGTAAGGGTAAGTGTTAGGGTTAGGGGTAGGGTAAGGGTAAGGGTTAGGGTTAGAGTAAGGATAAGTATTTGGGTTAGGCTTAGGGTTAGTGTTAGGGCAGGGTAAGGGTAAGTGTTAGGGTTAGGGTTAGGGAAAATGTAAGGGTTAGGATTAGGGTTAGGGTTAGGGTTAGGTGTTAGGCTTAGGGTTAGGGTTAGGGTTAGAGTTAGGGTAGGGGAAGGGTTAGGGTTAGGGTAAGGGTTAGGTTAGGGTTACGGTAAGGTGTAGGTTTAGGGTTAGGGTAAGGGTAAGTGTTAGGTATAGGGTTAGGGTTAGGTTTACAGTTAGTCTTAGGGTTAGGGTAAGGGTTAAGGTAAGGGTAAGGGTTCGGGTTAGGGTTAGGGTTAGGTTTAGGGTAAGTGTAAGGTTTAGGGTTAGGGTTAGTGTTAGGGTTAGGGTAAGTGTAAGGGTTAGGGTTAGGGTTAGGGTAAGGTGTATGGTTAGGTTTAGGGTAAGGGTAAGTGTTAGGGATAGGGTTAGGGTTATGTTTACTCTTAGGCTTAGAGTTAGGGTAAGGATAAGTGTTAGCGATAGGGTTAAGGTAAGGGTAAGGGTTAGGGTTAGGGTTAGGGTAAGGGTTAGGGTAGGTTTAGGATAAGGGTAAGATTTAGGGTTAGGTTTAGGATTAGGGTTAGGGTAAGGGTAAGGGTTAGAGTTAGGGTTAGTGTTAGGGTTAGGGTTAAGTTTAGGGTTAGGGTTAGGATTAGGGTAAGGGTTAGGGTTAGGGTTAGGGGTAGGGTTATGGTTAGGGTTAAGGTTAGGGTATGGGTTAGGGTTAGGGTAAGGGGTTAGGTTTTGGGTTATGTTTAATGTAAGGGTAAGGGATAGGGATATGGTTAGGGTTAGGGTTAGGATAAGGTTTAGGGTTATGGTTAGAGTTAGGGTAAGTGTAAAGGTAAGGGTTAGGGTTAGGGTTGGGGTTAGGTTTAGGGTTAGGGTTAGGGTAAGGGTTAGGGTTAGGGTTAGGGTTAGGTTTACAGTTAAGTTTAGGGTTAGGTTTAGGGTTAGGGTAAGGGTTAGGTTTAGGGTTAGGTTTAGGGTAAGTATTAGGGTTAGGGTTAGGGTTAGGGTTAGGGTAAGGGTAAGTGTAAGGGTTAGGATTATGGTTAGGGTTAGGGTTAGGTGTTAGGGTTAGCGTAAGGGTTAGGTTTAGGGTTAGGGTTAGGGTAAGGCTAAGGGTTAGGGTTAGGGTTTGTTTAGGGTGAGGTTTAGGGTTAGGGTTAGGGTAAGCATAAGTGTTAGGGTTAGGTTTAGGGTTAGGGTTAAAGTTAGGGTTAGTTTAGGGTTAGGGTTGGGGTTAGGGTAAGGGTAAGTGTTAGGGTTAGGGTTAGGGTTAGGGTTTAGCTTAGGATTACGGTTAGGGTTAGGGTAAGGGTTAGGGATAGGGTTAGGGTAAGGGTTAGGTTAGGGTTACGGTTAGGGTTAGAGTGAGTGTTAGGGTTAGGGTAAGGGTAAGGGTTAGGGTTAGGTTTAGGTTTAGGGTGAGGGTAAGGATTAGGGATAGGGTTAGGGTTAGGATAAGGTTTATGGTTAGGGCTAGGTTTAGGTTTAGGGTTAGGGTTAGTGTTAGGGTAAGGGTAAGAGTTAAGGTTAGGGTTAGGATTAGGGTTAGGGGTTAGGTTTAGGGTTAGGGTTATGGTAAGATTAAGGGTAAGTGTTAGGATTAGTGTTAGGGTAAGGGTAAGGGTTAGGGTTAGAGTAAGTATAAGTATTTGGGTTAGGCTTAGGGTTAGTGTTTGGGTAGGGTAAGGGTAAGTGTTAGGGTTAGGGTTAGGGAAAGTGTAAGGGTTAGGATTAGGGTTAGGGTTAGGGTTAGGTGTTAGGCTTAGGGTTAGGGTTAGGTTTAGGGTTAGGGTTAGGGTAAGGGTAAGGGTTAGGGTTAGGGATTGGCTTAGGGTTGCTTTTAGGGTTAGGGTTAGGGTAAGGGTAAGTGTTAGGGTTAGGTTTAGGGTTAGGGTTAAAGTTAGGGTTAATTTAGGGTTAGAGTTAGGGTTAGGGTAAGGGTAAAGTTTAGGGTTAGGGTTAGGTTAAGCTTAGGGTTAGGGTTAGGGTTAGGATAAGGGTTAGGGTTAGGGTAATGGTTAGGGTTAGGGTTAGGGTTAGGGTTAGAATGAGGGTTAGGGTTAGGGTAAGGGTAAGGGTTAGGATTAGGTTTAGGTTTAGGGTTAGGGTAAGGATTAGGGTTAGGGTTGGGATTAGGTTAAGGCTTAGTTTTAAGTTTAGGGTTAGCATTAAAGTTAGGGTTAGGGTTAGGGTAAGGCTAAGGGTTAGGGTTAGAGTTAGGGTTAGGGAAAGGTTAGGGTTAGGGTTAGGTTTATGGTTAGGGTTAGGGTAAGAATTAGGGTTACGGTTGGGGTTATGGTAAGGGTTAGGGTTAGGGTTAGGGTTAGCATTAAATTTAGGGTTATGGTTAGGTTAAGGGTAAGCGTTAGGGTTAGACTTAGGATTAGGGTAAGGGTAAGGGTTAGGGTAAGGGTTAGGGTTAGGGTTAGGGTTAGATTTGGGGTTAGGGTTAGGGTAAGGGTAAGGGTTAGGGTTAGGGGTTAGGGTTATGGTTAGCGTTAAGGTTAGGGTAAGGGTTAGGGTTAGGGTTACGGGTTAGGGATAGGGTAAGGTAAGGGTTAGGGTTAGGTTTAAGGTTAGGGTAGTGGTTAGGTTTAGGGTTAGGGTTAGGGTAAGTGTTAGGTTTAGGGTTAGGGTAAAGTTAAGTGCTAGGGTTAGGGTTAGGGTTAGGGAAAGTGTAAGGGTTAGGATTAGGGTTAGGGTTAGGGTTCGGTGTTATGGTTAGGGTTAGGGTTAGGTTTAGGGTTAGGGTTAGGGCAATGGTAAAGGTTAGGGTTAGGGTTTGGTTTAGCGTGAGGTTTAGGGTTAGGGTTAGGGTAAGGGTGAGGGTTAGGTTTAGGTTTAGGGTTAGGGTTAATTTTAGGGTTAGATTAGGGTTAGGGTTAGGGTTAGGGTAAGGTTAGGGTTAGAGTTAGGGTAAGGGTTAGGTTTAGGGTTAGGGTTAGGTTTAGAGTGCGGTTAGGGTTAGGGTAAGGGTAAGGGTTATGATTACGTTTAGGGTTAGGGTTAGGAAAAACATTAGGGTTAGGTTTGTGGTTAGGGTAAGGGTTAGGGTGAGGTTTAAGGTTAGCATTAAAGTTAGGATTAGGGTTAGGGTAAGGCTAAGGGTTAGGGTTAGAGTTAGGGTTAGGGTAAGGGTAAGGGTTAGGGAAAGGGTAAGGGTTAGGGTTAAGTTTAGGGTTAGGGTTAGGGTAAGGATTAGGGTTAGGGTGGGGGTTAGGGTAAGGTTTAGGGTTAGGTTTAGGGTTAGCATTAATGTTAGGGTTAGGGTTAGGGTAAGGGTAAGGGTTAGGATTAGAGTTAGGGTTAGGGTAAGGGTAAGGGTTAGGGTTAGGGTTAGGGTTACGGTTAGGTTTAGGTTTAGGGTTAGGATTAGGATAAGGGTAAGGGTTAAGGTTAGGGGTTAGGGTTATTGTTAGGGTTAAGGTAAGTTTAAGGGTAAGGGTTAGGGTTAGGGGTTAGTTTTAGGGTTATGGTTCAGGTAAGGGTAAGGGATAGGGATAGGGTTAGTGTTAGGTTTAGGATATGGTTTAGGGTTAGGGTTAGTGTTAGGGTTATGGTTAAGTTAAGGGTAATGGATAGGGATACATTTAGGGTTAGGGTTAGGGTAAGGTTTAGGGTTCGGGTTAGGGTTAGGTTTAAGGTTAGGGTTAGGGTAAGGGTAAGGATTAGTGTTAGGGTTAGGTTTACAATTAGGGTTAGGGTTAGGGTTAGTTTTAGGGTTAGGGTTAGGTTTAGGTTTAGGGTTAGGGTTAGGGTTAGGGTTAGGGTGAGGGAAAGGGCTAGGGTAAGGTTTAGGGTTAGGGTAATTGTTAGTTTTAGGGTTAGGGTAAGGGTAATATTTAGGGTTAGGTTTAGTGCTGGGGTTAAAGTTAGAGTTAGGTTTAGGGTAAGGGTAAGGTTTAGGGTTAGGATTAGTGTTAGGGTAAGAGTTAGGGTTAGGGTTAGGGTTAGGTTAAGGGTAAGGATAAGGGTTAAGGTTAGGGTTAGGGTTAGGGTTAGTGGTTAGGGTTAGGGTTAGGGTTAGGGTAAGGGTTAGGGTTTGGTTTAGGTAAGGTTAAGTGTTAGCGTTAGGGTTAGGGTTAGGGTAAGGGTAAGCGTTAGGGTTATGGTTAGGGTTAGGTTTAGATTTACGTTTAGGTTATGGTTAGAGTTAGGGTAAGGGTAAATGTTAGGGTTAGGGTTAGGATTAGGGTTAGGGTTAGGGTAAGGGTAAGGGTTAGGATTAGGGTTATGGTTAGGGGTTAGGGTTAGGTTTAGGGTTTGGTTTAGGGTAGGGTTAGGGTAAGGGTAAGGGCTTGGTTAGTGTTTGCGTTAGGGTTAAGTTTAGGTTTAGGCTTAGGGTAAGGGTAAGGTTTAGGGTTAGGGTTAGGGTAAGGATTAGGGTTAGTGGTAGGGTTAGAGTTAGGGTAAGGGTGAGGTTTAGGGTTAGGTTTGGGGTTAGGTTTAGGTTAAGGGTTAGGGTTAGGGTGAGCATTAAGTTTAGGGTTAGGCTTAGGGTAAGGGTAAGGGTTAGGGTTAGGGTTAGGGTCAGGGGTTAGGTTTATGGTTAGGGTTACGTTTAGGGCTAGGTTTAGGGTAAGGTAAAGGGTTAGGTTTAGAGATAGGGCTAGGGTTAGGTTTAGGTTTAGGGTTAAGGCTGGGCGACGGTAAGGGTTAGGGTTAGGGTTAGGGTTAGGGATAGGGTCAGGATTAGGGTTAAGGTTAGGGTTAGTGTTAGGATAAGGGTAAGGGTTAGGTTATGGGTTAGGGTTAGCGTTAGGGGTTAGGGTTAGGGTTAGAGTTAGCGTTAGGTGTTAGGATTAAGGTTAGGGTTAGGGTTAAGGTAAGGGTAAGGGTTAGGGTTAGAGTTAAGGTTAGGGTTAGAGTAAGGTTAGGGTTAAGGTTAGGATTAGGGTCAGGTTTAGGGTTAGGGTTGGGTTAGGGTAAAGGTTAGGGTTAGGGTTAGGGTTAGGTTTAGGGTTAGGGTTAGGGTTAGTGTAAGGGTTAGGGTTAGGTTTAAGGTTAGGGTAAGGGTTAGGGTTAGGGCTGGGGTTAGGGTAAGGGTAAGTGCTAGGGTTAGGGGTAGGGTTAGGGTTAGGGTAAGGGTAAGGGTTAGTGTTAGGGTTAGGGTTAGGGTTACGGTAAGGGTAAGGTTTAATGTTAGGGTTAGGGTTAGGCTTAGAGTTAGGATAAGAGTAAGGGTTAGGGTAAAGGTTAGGGTTAGGTTTAGGGTTAGGATTAGGGTAAATGCAAGTGTTAGGGTTAGGGTTAGGACTAGGTTTAGGGTTGGCGTTAAGGTTACGGTTAGGGTAAGGGTTAGGTTTAGGGTTAGGGATAGGGTAAGGGTAAGTGTCAGGGTTAGGGTTATGGTTAGGGTTAGCGTTAGGGTACGGGTAAGGATTAGGGTTAGGGTTAGGGTTAGGGTAAGGGTTAGGATTTAGGGTTAGGGTTACGGTTAGTGTAAGGGTTAGGGTTAGGTTTAAGGTTAGGGTAACGGTTAGGGTTAGGGCTGGAGTTAGGGTAAGAGTAAGTGTTAGGGTTAGGGGTAGGGGTAGGGTTAGGGTTAGGTTAAGGGTTAGGGTTAGGTTTACGGTTAGGGTTAGGTTTACGGTTAGGGTAAGGGTAAGGTTAAGGTTAGGGTTAGGGTTAGGGTTAGGGTTAGGGTTAGGGTAAGGGTAAGGGTTATGGTTATGGTTAGGGTTAGGGTTAGGTTTAGGGTTAGGGTTTTGGTTAGGGTAAGGGTAAGTGTTAGGGTTAGGGTTAGAAGTAGGCTTAGGTTTAGGGTTAGGTTTGGGGTTAGGGTTAGGGTAAGGGTAAGGGTAAGGGTTAGGGTTAGGGCTAGGTTTAGGGTTAGGTTTAGGCTTAGGGTTAGGGTTAGGGCAAGGGTAAGGTTTAGGGTTAGGGTTAGGGTTAAAGTTAGGGTTAGGGTTAGGATAAGAGTAAGGGTTAGGTTTAGGGTTAGGGTTAGGGTTAGGCTTAAGGGTTAGGGTAAGGGTTAGGTTTAGGTTTAGTGTTAAGGTAAGGGTAAGGGTTAGGGTTAGGGTTAAGGGTTAGGGTTAGTGTTAGGGTTAGGGTTAGGGTAACAGTAAGGTTTAGGGTTATTGTTAGGGCTAGGGGTAGGGTTAAGTTTAGGGTTAGGGTTAAGGTAAGGATAAGAGTTAAGTTTAGGGTTAGGGTTTGGGTTAGAGTTAGGGTAACTGTTAGGGTTAAGGTTAGGGTTAGGTTTAGGTTTAGGGTTAGGGTTAGGGTTAGGGTTAGGGTAAAAGTTAGGGTTAGGGTCAGGTTTAGGTTTAAGGTTAGGGTTAGGGTTACGGTAAGGGTAAGTGTTAACGATAGGGTTAGGGTTGGGGTTAGATTTAGGGCAAGGGTTAGGGTTAGGGTTAGGTTTAGGGTTAGGGTTAGGGTAAGGGTAAAGGTTAGGGTTAGGTTTAGGGCTAGGTTTAGGGTTTGCGTTAAGGTTAGGGTTAGGGTTAGGGTAAGGGTAAGGGTTAGGGTTAGGATAAGGGTTAGAGTTAGGGTTAGGGTTAGATTTAGTGTTAGGGTTAGTTTTCGGGTCGGCGTTAGGGTAAGGGTAAGGGTCAGGGTTAGGGTTAGGGTTAAGGTAACGGTCAGGGTTAGGGTTAGGGTTAGGTTTAGGGTAAGAGTTACGTTAGGTTTAGGAAAGGTAAGGTTTAGGGTTAGGGTTATGGTTTGGGTTAGAGTAAGGGTAAGCGTTAGGGTTAGGGTTAGGGTTAGGTTTAGGGTTAGGCTTACGTTTAGGTTTAGGTTTAGGTTAAGGGTAAGGGTTAGATTTAGGTGTAGGGTTAGGGTTAGGGTAAGGGTAAGGGTAAGGTTTCGGGTTCGGTTTAGGGTTAGGTTTAGGGTTAGGGTTAGGGTTAGGGAAAGGGTAAGGTTTAGGGTTAAGGTTAGGTTTAGGTTTAGGGTTAGGGT
>JANJXV010000049.1:2772500-2840000 GCA_024803745.1 Megascapheus bottae
TAGGGTTAGGGGTAAGGGTTAGGGTAAGGGTTAGGGTTAGGTTTAGGGTTAAGGTTAGGGTTAGTTTAAGGCTAGGGTTAGGGTTAGGTTTAGGGTAAGTGTAAGGGTTAGGGTTCAGGTTAGCGTTAGGTTTTGGGTTAGGGTTAGGGTAAGGGCAAGCGTTATGGTTAGGTTTAGGGTTAGGATTAGGGTAAGGGTAAGTGTTACGTTTAGGTTTAAGGTTAGGTTTAGGTTTAGGGTTAGGGTTAGGGTTAGGGAAAGTAAGGGTTAGGGTTAAGCTTAGATTTAGTGTTAGGGTTAGGGTTAGGGTTAGCGTTAGGGTAAGGGTTAGGGTTAGGGTTAGGTGTAGGGTTAGGGTTAGGGTAAGTGTAAGATTTAGGGTTAGGGTTAGGATTAGGTTCAGGGTTAGAGTTAGGGTTAGGGTTAGGATTAGGGTAAGGGTAAGGTTTAGGGTTAAGGTTAGGGTAAGGGTTAGGTTTAGTGTTAGGGTTAGGGTTAGGGTTAGGGAAAGAGTAAGTGTTAGGGTTAGGTTTAGGGTTAGGTTTAGGGCTAGGGTAAGGGTTAGGGTTAGGGTTAAGTTTAGGGTTAGGTTCACGGTTAGGGTTAAGGTAAGGGTAAGGGTTAGGGTTAGGGTTAGGATTAGGTTTAGGATTAGGGTTATGGTTAGGGTAAGGGTAAGGTTTAGGGTTAAGGTTAGGGTTAGGGTTAGGGTGAGGGTTAGGGTTAGGGTTATGGTAAGGGTAAGGGTTAGGATTAGGTTTAGGATAAGGGTAAGGTTTAGGGTTAGGCTTACGGTTAGGGTAAGGGTAAGGGTTAGGATTAGGTTTAGTGTATGGGTTACGGTTAGGTTTAGGGTAACGGTAAGGGTTAGGTTTAGGGTTAGGGTTAGGGTAAGGGTTAGGGTTAGGATTAGGATAAGGGAAAGGTTACAGAAGTTTTAGGGTTAGGGGTAAGGGTTAGTGTAAGGGTTAGTTTTAGGGTTAGGGTTAAGTTTAGGGTTAGGATTAGGGTAAGGTTAGGGTTAGGTTAGTGTTAGGGTTATGGTTAGGGTAAGGGTTAGGATTAGGTTTAGGGTTAGGGTTAGGGTTAGGGTTAGGATAAGGGTTAGGGTTAGGGTTAGGTTTAGGTTTAGGATTAGGTTTAGGGTAAGGGTTAGGGTTAGGGTTAGGGTTAGGTTTAGGGTTAGGGTTACGTTTAGGGTTAGGGTAAGGGTAAGGGTTAGGGTTAAGTTTAGGGTTATTATTTGGTTTAGGGTTCTGGTTAGGGTTAGGTTTAGGAAAAGGAAAGGGTTAGGGCTAAGGTTAAGTTTAGGGTTAGGGTTAGGGTTAGGGTTATTGTTAGGGTAAGGGTAAGGATTTGGGTTAGTTTAGGGTTAGGGTTAGGGTAAGGGTAAGGGTTAGGTTTAGGATTAGGGTTAGGTTTAGGGTTAGGGTTAGGGTTAGGGTTAGGGTAAGGGTAAGGTTTATGGTTAAGGTTAGCGTTAGGGTTAGGTTTAGTGTTAGGGTTAGGGTTAGGGTTAGGGTTAGGGTTAGGGTAAGCGTTAGGTTTAGGTTTAGGTTTAGTTTTAGGGTTAGGGTTAGGGTAAGGGTAAGGGTTAGGGTTAGGGTTATGGATAGGTTTAGGGTTAGGTTTATGGTTACAGTTAGGGTTAGGGTGAGGGTTAGGATAAGAGTATGCGTTAGGGTTATGGTTAGGGTCAGGGTTAGCGTTAGGGTCAGGGTAAGGGTTAGGTTTAGGGTTAGGGTTAAGATAAGGGTAAGGGTTAGGGTTAGGTTTAGGATTAGGTTTAGGGTAAGGGTTAGGGTTAGGTTTAGGTTAAGGGTAAGGGTAAGTTTTAGGGTTATGGTTAGGTTATGGTTAGGGTTAGGGTAAGGGTAAGGATTAGGGTTAGGTTAAGGGTTAGGTTTAGGGTTAGGGTAAGGGTAAGGATTAGGGATAGGTTTAGAGTAAGGGTTAGGGTTAGGGTTAGGGTTTGGTTTAGGGTTAGATTTAGGGTTAGGGTAAGGGTTAGGGTTAGGGTTAGGGGAAGGGGTTACGGTTAGGGTTAGGTTTAAGTTGAGGGTTAGGGTAAGGGTAAGTTATATGGTTAGGGATAGGGTTAGGGTTAGGGTTAGGTTTATGGTTAGGGTTAGGGTAAAGGTAACGGTTAGGGTTAGGGTTAGGTTTAGGGTTAAGGTTAGGGTTAGGGTTAGGGTAAGGAATAGGGTTAGGTTAGGGTTAGTAAGGGTAAGGGTTAGAGTTAGGATTAGGGTTAGGGTTAGGTTTAGGGTAAGGGTTTGTGTTAAGGTTAGGGTTAGGGTAAGGGTTAGGGTTAGGGTTAGGGTTAGAGTTAATGTTAGGGTTAGGTTAAGGGTAAGGGCTAGGGTTAGGGGTTAGTGTTAAGGTTAGGGTTGGGGTAAGGGTTAGGGTTAGGTTTATGGTTAGGGTAAGGGTTATGGTTGTGGTTAGGGTTAGGGTTAGATTTAGTGTTGGGGTTAAGGTTAGGGTTAGGTTAAGGGTTAGGGTTTGGGTTAGAGTTGGGTTTAGGGTTACGGTTAGGGTTAGGGATAGGGTTAGGGTAAGGGTAAGGGTAAGGGTTAGGGTTAGGGTTAGTTTTAGGGTAAGGGTTAGGGTTAGGTTTAGGGGAAGGATAAGGTTTAGGGTTAGGGTTAGGGTTAGTGTTAGGGTAAGGGTAAGGTTAGGGTTAGGGTTAGGATTAGGGTTAGGTTTAGGTATAAGGTAAGTGTAAGGTTTAGGTTTAGGGCTAGGGTTATGGTTAGGGTAAGGCTTAGGGTTAGGGTCAGGGTTAGAGATGGGGTTAGGGTAAGGGTAAGTGTTAGGGTTAGGGTTAGGGTAAGGGTAAGGGTTAGGGCAGGGTTAGGGCTAGGGGTTAGGGTTAGGGTTCGGGTTAGGCTTAGGGTTAGGGTTAGGGTTAGGATAAGGGTTAGGCTTAGGGGTTAGGCTTTGCGTTAGGGTTAGGTTAAGGGTGAGGGTTAGGGTTAGGGTTAGGATAAGGGTTAGGGTTAGGGTTAGGATAAAGGTAAGGGATAGGTTAGGTATAGGGTTAGGGTTAGGTTTAGGGTTAGGGTTAGGGTTAGGGTTAGGGAAAGGATAAGGGTTAGGATTAGGGTTAGGGTTAGGGTTAGGGTTAGGGTTTGGTTTAGGGTTAGATTTAGGGTTAGGGTAAGGGTTAGGGTTAGGGGTAGGGGTAGGGGTTACGGTTAGGGTTAGGTTTAAGTTGAGGGTAAGGGTAAGTTATATGGTTAGGGATATGGTTAGGGTTAGGGTTAGGTTTAGGGTAAAGGTAACGGTTAGGGTTAGGGTTAGGTTTAGGGTCAAGGTTAGGGTTAGGGTTAGGGTAAGGAATAGGTTTAGGTTAGGGTTAGTAAGGGTAAGGGTTAGAGTTAGGATTAGGGTTAGGGTTAGGGTTAGGGTAAGGGTTTGTGTTAAGGTTAGGGTTAGGGTTAGGTTTAGCATTAGGGTAAAGGTAAGGGTTAGGGTTAGGGTTAGGTTTAGAGTAAGGGTTAGGGTTAGGTTTATGGTAAGAGTAAGGTTTAGGGTTAGGGTTAGGGTTAGTGTTAGGGTTAGAGTTAATGTTAGGGTTAGGTTAAGGGTAAGGGTTAGGGTTAGGAGTTAGTGTTAGGTTTAGGTTTAGGGTAAGGTTTATGGTTATGGTAAGGGTTAGGGTTAGGGTTAGGGTTAGGGTTAGAGTTAATGTTAGGGTTAGGTTAAGGGTAAGGGCTAGGGTTAGGGGTTAGTTTTAGGGTTAAGGTTGGGGTAAGGGTTAGGGTTAGGTTTATGGTTAGGGTAAGGGTTATGGTTGTGGTTAGGATTAGGGTTAGGTTTAGGTTTAAGGTAAGGGTAAGGGTTAGGGTCAGGGTTAGGGTTAGGTTTAGGGTATGAGTTAGGTTTAGTTTTAGGGTTAAGGTTAAGTTTAGGGTTAGGGTTCGGGTTCGGGTAAGGATAAGGGTTAAGGTTAAGGTAAGGGTTAGGGTAAGGGTTAGGGTTAGCTTTAAGATTAGGGTTAGGGTGAGGGTAAGGGTAAGGTTTAGGGTCAGGTTTAGGGTTAGGGTTATGGTAAAGGTAAGGTTAGGGTGAGGGTTAGGGTTAGGTTTAGGGTTAGGGTTAGGGTTAGGGTAAGGGTAAGGGTTGTGGTTAAGGTTAGGTGTAGGGTTAGGTTTAGGGTTACAGTTAGGATGAGGTTAAGGGTAAGATTTAGGGTTAGGTTTAGGGTGATGGTTAGGGTAAAGGTAAGGGTTAGGGTTAGGGTAAGTGTTAGGGTAAGCGTTAGGTTTAGGGTTAGGTTTAGGTTTGGAGTTAAGTTTAGGGTTAGGGTTAGGGTAAGGTTTAGGTTTAGGATTAGGGTTAGGGTAAGTGTTAGGGTTAGGGTTAGGGTTAAGTTTAGGTTAAGTGTAAGAGTTAGGGTTAGGTTTAGGGTTAAGTTTAGGTGTTAGGGTTAGGGTTAGGGTTAGGTTTAGGGTTAGGGTTAGGGTTAGGGTAAGGGTAAGGTTTGGGGTTAAGGTTAGGGTTAAGGTTAGGGTAACGTTTAGTGTTAGGTTTAGGGTTAGGGTAGTTGTTAGGGTTAGGGTTAGGGGTAGGGTAAGTGTAAGGTTTAGGGTTAAGGTTAGGGTTAGGTGTTAGGGTTAGGTTTTGGGTTAGGTTAGGGTTAGGGTTATGGTAAGGGGAAGGGTTAGGGTTAGAGTTAGGGTTACGGTTAGGGTTAGGGTTAAGGTTAGGGTTAGGGTTAGGGTTAGGGTTACGGTAAGGGTAAGGGTTAGGGTAAGTGTTAGGGTAAGGGTTAGGTTTAGGGCTAGGGTAAGTGTAAGGGTTAGGTTTAAGGTTAGGGTTAGGGATATGATTATGGTAAGGTTTAGGGTTAGGGT
Source organism: Megascapheus bottae (assembly GCA_024803745.1). Classification (NCBI taxonomy): domain Eukaryota; kingdom Metazoa; phylum Chordata; class Mammalia; order Rodentia; family Geomyidae; genus Megascapheus; species Megascapheus bottae. The sequence goes on from JANJXV010000049.1 coordinate 2,777,363, forward strand.
TAGGGTAAGGGTAAGAATTAGGTTTAGGGTTAAGGTTAGGTTTAGGGTTAGGGTTAGGGTTAGGGTTATTGTAACTATAAGGATTAGGGTTAAGGTTAGGATTAGGATAAGGGTTAGGGTTACGGTTATGGTTAGGGTAAGGGTAAGTGTTAGGGTTAGGATTAGGGTTAGGGTAAGGGTTAGGGTTAGGGTTAGGTTTAGGTTTAGGGTTAGGGTAAGGGTAAGGGTTAGGGTTAGGTTTAGGGTTAGGTTTAGGGGTGGGGATAAGGTTTGGGTTAGGGTTAGGTTAAGGGTAAGGGTTAGGGTTAGGGTAAGGGTTAGGGTTAGGGTTAGAGTTAGGGTAAGTGTTAGGTTTAGGATTAGGTTTAGAGTTAAAGTTAGGGTTAGGGTTAGGGTTAGGGTAAGGGTATGTGTTAGGGTTAGGGTTAGAGTTAGGGTTAGGTTTAGCGTTAGATAAGGGTAAGGGTTAGGGTTAGGGTTAGGGTTAAGGTAAGGGTAAAGTTTAGGGATAGGGTTAGGGTTAGGTTTAGGGTAAGGGTTAGGGTTAGTTTTAGGGTAAGGGTAAGGTTTACGGTTAGGGTTAGGGTAAGGGTAAAGGTTAGGGTTAGGGTTAGGTGTTAGGGTTAGGGTTAGGGCTTTGTTTAGGGTTAGGGTTAGGGTAAGGGTAAGGGTTAGGGTTAGGGTAAGAGTTAGGGTTAGAGTTAGCGTTAGTTTTAGGGTTAGGGTAAGGGTACGGTTAGAGTTAGGCTTAGGGTTAGGGTTAGGGTTAAGGTTAGGGTTAGGGTTTGGGTTAGGGTTAGGTGTAGTGTTAGGATTAGGGTTAGGGTAAGGGCAAGAGTTAGGGTTAGGGTTAGGGAAAGGGTAAGGATTAGGGTTAGGGTTATGGTTAGGGTAGGTATTAGGGTTAGTGTTAGGGTTAGGGTAAGGATTACTGTAAGGGTTATGGTTATCATTAAGGTTACTGTTAGGGTAAAGTCAAGGGTTAGGGTTAGGGTTAGGGTTAGCATAAGAGTTAGGGTTAATGTTAGGGTTAGGGTAAGGGAAAGGGTTAGGGTTAAGGTTAGGGTTAGGGTTAGAGTTAGGGTTAGGGTTCGGTTTAGGGTTAGGGTAAGGGTAAGGGTGAGGGTTAGAATTGGGGTTAGGGTTAGGGTAAGGGTTAGGGTTAGGTTAGTGTTAGGTTTAGGGTTAGGGTAAGGGTAAGGGTTAGGGTTAGTGTTAGGGGTAGGTTTAGGGTTGGGGTTAAGGTTTGGGTAAGGGTTAGGGTAAGGGTTAGGGTTAGGTTTAGGGTTATGGTAAGGGTTAGGGTTAGGGTTAGGGTTAGAGTTAGGGGTAGGGTTAGCGTTAGGGTAACGGTAAGGGTTAGGGTTAGGGTTAGGTTTAGGGTAAGGTTTAGGGTTAGGTTTAGGGTGAGGGTAAAGTTAAGGGTTAGGGTTAGGTTTTGGAATAGGGGAAGAGAAAGGGTTACGGTTAGTGTTAGGGTTAGGTTTAGGGTTAGGGTAAGAGTGAGGGTTAGGGTTAGGGTTAGGGTAAGGGTTAGAGTTAGGGTTACGGTAGGGGTTAGGGTAAGCGTAAGTGTTAGGGTAAGTTTTAGGGTTAGGATAAGGGTATGGGTTAGGGTTAGGGTTAGGGTTACGGTTAGGGTAAGGGTAAGTGTTAGTGTTAGGGTAAGTGTTAGGGTAAGTGTTAGGGTAAGGTTTAGGTTTCAGGTTAGGGTTAGGGTTAGGGTGAGGGTTAGTTTTAGTCTTAGGGATAGGGTTAGGGTAACGGTAAGTGTTAGGGTTCAGGTTAGGGTTAGGTTTAGGGTTAGGGTTAGGGTAAGGGTAAGGGTTAGGGTTAGGTTTAGGGTTAGGTTTAGGGTAAGGGTAAGTGTTATGTTTAGGATTAGGGTTAGGTGTAGGTTTAGGGTTAGGGTTAGGGTTAGGGAAAGTAAGGGTTAGGGTTAAGTTTAGCTTTAGGGTTAGGGTTATGGTTAAGGTTAGGGTTAGGGTTCGGTAAGGGTAAGGGTTAGGGTTAGGATAAGGGTAAGGGTTAGGGTTAGGGTTAGGGTAAGGGTAAGGGTAAGGGTAAAGGTTTCGGGTTAGGGTTGGGTTAGGTTAAGGGTTAGGTTACGGTTAGGGTTAGGATAAGGGTTAGCGTTAGGGTTAGGGTTAGGATTAGGGTAAGGGTTAGGGTTAGGGTTAGGGTAAGTGTTAGGGTTAGGGTTAGGTTTAGGATTAGGGTAAGGTGTAGGGTAAGGTTTAGTGTTAGGGTTAGGGTAAGTGTTAGGTTTAGGGTTAGGGTTAGGGTAAGGTTTAGGGTTAGGGTTAGGGTTAGGGTAAGGGTAAGATTTAGGGTTAGGGTTAGGGATAGGTTTAGGGTTAGAGTTAGGGTTAGGGTTAGGATAAGGGTTAGGGTTAGGGTTAGGGTTACGGTTAGGGTAAGGGTAAGTTTTAGTTTTAGGGTAAGTGTTAGGGTAAGTGTTAGGGTAAGGGTTAGGTTTCAGGTTAGGGTTAGGGTTAGGGTTAGGGTTAGTTTTAGTCTTAGCTTTAGGGTTAGGGTAACGGTAAGTGTTAGGGTTCAGGTTAGGGTTAGGTTTAGGGTTAGGGTTAGGGTAAGGGTAAGGGTTAGGGTTAGGTTTAGTGTTAGGTTTAGGGTAAGGGTAAGTGTAATGTTTAGGTTTAGGGTTAGGTTTAGGTTTAGGGTTAGGGTTAGGGTTAGGGAAAGTAAGGGTTAGGGTTAAGTTTAGCTTTAGGGTTAGGGTTATGGTTAAGGTTAGGGTTAGGGTTCGGTAAGGGTAAAGGTTAGGGTTAGGTGTAGGGTAAGGATTAGGGTTAGTGTTAGGGTTAGGTTTAGGGCTATGGTAAGGGTAAGGGTTATGGTTAAGTTTAGGGTTAGGTTTAGGGTTAGGGTTAGGGTAAGTGTAAGGGTTAGGGTTAGGGTTAGGGTGAGGTTTAGTGTTGGGGTTAATGTTAGGGTTAGGCTAAGGTTTAGGGTTAGGGTTAGGGTTAAGTTTAGGGTTGGGTTTATGGTTACATTTAGGGTTAGGATAAGGGTACGTGTTAGCGTTAGGGTTAGGGTTAAGATTAGCATTAGGGTAAGGGTAAGGGTTAGGGTTAGGGTTAAGGTAAGGGTAAGGGTTAGGTTTAGGTTTAGGATTAGGTTTAGGGTAATGGTTAGGTGTAGGTTTAAGGTAAGGTTAAGGGTAAGGTTTAGGGTTATGTTTAGGGTTATGGTTACGGTAAGGGTAAGGGTTAGGATTATTGTTAGGTTTAGGGTTAGGTTTAGGGTTAGGGTAAGGGTAAGGGTTAGGGTTAGGGTTAGGGTAAAGGTTAGGTTTAGGGTTAGGGTTAGGGTTAGGGTTAGGGAAAGTATAAGGGTTAGGGTTATGGTTTGGTTTAGGGTTAGGGTTACAGTTAAGTTTAGGGTTAGGTATAGGGTAAGGTTAAGGTTAGGTTCAGGTTTACTGTTAGGGTTAGGGTTAGGTTTAGGGTTAGGGGTTTCGGTTAGAGTTAGGTTTAGGTTTAGGTTTAGGGTAAGGGTAAGGATAGGGTTAGGGATAGGGTTAGGGTTAGGGTTAGGTTTTGGGTTAGGGTTAGGTTTAGGGTAAGTGTAAGTGTTAGGGTTAAGGTTAGCGTTAGGTTTAGGTTTAGGGTTAGGGTTAGGGTTATGGTTAGGGTTAGGGTAAGGGTAAGGGTTAGGTTAGGGTTAGGGTTAGGGTTAGGGTAAATGTTAGGATTAGGTTTAGGTTTACGTTTAGGATTAGGGTTAGGGTTAGTGTTAGGGGTAGGGTAAGGGTTAGGGTTAGGGTTAGGGTTAGGGTTAGTTTTAGGGTTAGGGTTAGGTTTAGGGTAAGGGTAAAGTTTAACGTTAGGGTTAGGGTAAGGGTAAGGGTTAGGTTAGGGTTAGGGTTTTGGTTAGGGTAAGGGTTAGGATTAGGTTTAGGTTTATCTTTAGGATTAGGGTTAGGGTTAGTGTTAGGGGTAGGGTAAGGGTTAGGGTTAGGGTTAGTGTTAGGGTTAGTTTTAGGGTTAGGGTTAGGGTTAGGGTAAGGGTAAGGGTTAGGGTTAAGTTTAGGGTTAGGTTTAGGGTTAGGGTAAGGGTAAGGTTTAGGGTTAGGTTTAGGGTTAGTTTTAGGGTAAGGGTAGGGGTTATTTTTAGGGTTAGGGTTAGGTTTAGGTTTAGGGTTAGGGTTAGGGAAAGGATAAGGGTTAGGGTTAAGTTTAGGTTTAGGGTTAGGGTAAGGGTTAGGGTTAGGGTTAGGGTTAGGGTTAGGGTAAGGGTTAGGGTTAGGATTAGTTTTAGGGTTAGGGTAAGGGTAAGGGTTAGGGTTAGGGTTAGGGTTAGTGTTGGGGTTAAGGTTTTGGTTAGGGTAAGGTTAGGGTTTTTATAAGGGTTAGGATTAGGGTTAGGTTTAGTGTTACAATTAGGGTTAAGTTTAGGGTTAGGGTAAGGGTGTGTGTTAAGTTTAGGGTGAGTTTTAGGGTTAGGTTTAGCATTAGGGTAAGGGTAAGGTTTAGGGTAAGCGTTACGGTTAAGGTAAGGGTTAGGGTTAAGGTTAGGTTTCGGGTAAGGGTTAGGGTTAGGTTAGGGTTAGGGTTGGGGTTAGGGTAAGGGAAAGTGTTAGGGTTAGGGTTAGGGTTAGGATAAGGGAAAGGTTAGGGAAGTTTTAGGGTTAGGGGTAAGGGTTAGGGTAAGGGTTAGGGTTAGGGTTAGGTTTAGGGTTAAGGTTAGGATTAGGGTTAGGGTAAGGGTAAGGGTTAGATTAGGCTTAGAGTTATGGTTAGGGTAAGGGTTAGGATTAGGTTTAGGGTTAGGTTTATGGTTAGGATTAGGGTTAGTGTTAGGGTCAGGGTAAGGGTTAGGTTTAGGGTTAGGGTTACGGTTAGGGTTACGGTAAGGGTTATGGTTAAGTTTATGTTTAGGGTTTGGGTTAGGGTTAGTGTTAGGGTAAGTGTTAGAGTTAGGTTTAGGGTTAGCTTTAGGGTAAGGGTAAGGGTAAGGGTTATGTTTAGGATTAGGGTTAGGTTTAGTATTAGGGTTAGGGTAAGGGTAAGGGTTAGGTTAGGGTTAGGGTTAGGATAAGGGTAAGGGTTAGGGTTAGGGTTAGGGTAAGGTTAAGGGAAAGTGTAAGGGTTATGGTTAGGGTTAGGGTTAGGTTAAGGGTTATGGTTAGGGATAGGATAAGGTTTAGCGTTAGGGTTAGGGTTAGGGTAAGGGTTAGGGTTAGGGTTAGGGTTAGGGTAAGTGTTAGGGTTAGGGTTAGGGTTGGGGTTAGGGTAAGGTTTCGGGTAAGGTTTAGTGTTAGGGTTAGGGTAAATATTAGGATTAGGGTTAGGGTTAGGGGTAGGTTTAGGGTTAGGGTTAGGGATAGGTTTAGGGTTAGAGTTAGGGTTAGGGTTAGGATAAGGGTTAGGGTTAGGGTTAGGGTTACGGTTAGGTTAAGGGTAAGTGTTATTGTTAGTGTTAGGGTTAGGGTACGTGTTAGGGTAAGGGTTTGGGTTCAGGTTAGGGTTAGGGTTAGGGTTAGGGTTAGTTTAAGGCTTGGGTTAGGGTTAGGGTTAGGGTAAGTGTAAGGGTTAGGGTTCAGGTTAGCGTTAGGTTTAGGGTTAGAGTTAGGGGAAGGGCAAGCATTAGGGTTAGGTTTAGGGTTAGGTTTAGGGTAAGGGTAAGTGTTATGTTTAGGTTTAAGGTTAGGTTTAGGTTTAGGGTTAGGGTTAGGTTTAGGGAAAGTAAGGGTTAGGGTTAAGCTTAGGTTTTGGGTTAGGGTTAGGGTTAAGGTTAGGGTTAGGGTTGCGGTAATGGTAAGGGTTAGGGTTAGGTGTAGGGTTAGGGTTAGGGTAAGTGTACGGTTTAGGGTTAGGGTTAGGATTAGGTTTAGGGTTAGAGTTAGGGTTAGGGTTATGGTTAGGGTAAGGGTAAGGTTTAGGGTTAAGCTTAGGGTAAGGGTTAGGTTTAGTGTTAGGGTTAGGGTTAGGGTTAGGGAAAGGGTAAGGTTTAGGGTTAGGTTTAGGGTTAGGTTTAGGGCTAGGGTAAGGGTTAGGGTTAGGTTTAAGTTTAGGGTTAGTTTTACGGTTAGGGTTAAGGTAAGGGTAACGGTTAGGGTTAGGGTTAGGTTTAGGGTTAAGGTTAGGTTTAGTGTTAGGGTAAGGATAAGGGTTAGGTTAGGGTTAGGGTTAGGTTAGGGTAAGGGTTAGGGTTAGGGTTAGGGTTAGGATTAGGGTTAGGATTAGGGTTATGGTTAGGGTAAGGGTAAGGTTTAGGTTAAGGTTAGGGTTAGGGTTAGGGTTAGCGTTAGGGTTATGGTAAGGGTAAGGGTTAGGGTTAGGTTTAGGATAAGGGTAAGTTTTAGGGTTAGGCTTACGGTTAGGGTAAGAGTAAGGGTTAGGTAGGGTTAGGGTTACGGTTACGTTTAGGTTTAAGGTAACGGTAAGGGTTAGGTTTAGAGTTAGGGTTAGGGTAAGGGTTAGGGTTAGGATTAGGATAAGGGAAAGGTTACAGAAGTTTTAGGGTTAGGGGTAAGGGTTAGGGTAAGGGTTAGGGTTAGGGGTATGGTTAGGGTTAAGTTTAGGGTTAGGGTTAGGGTAAGGGTAAGGGTTAGGTTAGGGTTAGGTTTATGGTTGGGGTTATGTTTAGGGTTAAGGTTAGGTTTAGGGTTAGGGTAAGGGTTAGGGTTAGGGTTAGGGTTAGGCTTAGGCTTAGGTTTAGGGTTAGGTTTAGGGTAAGGGTAAGGTTTGGTTTAATTTTAGGGTTAGGGTTAGGGTAAGGATAAGGGTTAGGGTTAGGGTTAGGGTTAGGTTTAGGGTTAGCGTTGGGGTTAGGGTAAGGGTAAGGGTTAGAGTTAAGGTTAGGGTTACGGTTAGGCTTAGGGTTATGTTTAGGATTAGGGTTATGTTTAGGGTAAGGATTAGGTTTAGGGTTGGGGTTAAGTTTAGGGTAAGGGTAATTGTTAGGGTTAGGGTTAGGGTAAGTGTTAGGGTTAGGGTTAGGGTTAGGTTGAGGGTTAGGTTAAGGGTTAGGGTAAGTGTTAGGGTAAGGGTTAGTGTTAGGGTTAGGTTTAGGGTTGGGATTAAGTTTTGGTTAGGGTTAGGGTAAGGGTAAGTGTTAGGGTTAGGGTTAGGTTTAGGGTTGTGTTTAAGTTTAGGGTTAGGTTAAGGGTTAGGGTTATTGTTAGGGTTAGGTTTATGGTTAGGTTTATGGTTACGATTAGGGTTAGGGTTAGGTTTAGGGTAAGGGTGTGTGTTAGGTTTAGATTTAGGGTTAGGGTTAGTTTTAGGGTTAGCGTTAGGGTAAGGGTAAGGATTAGGGTTAGGTTTAGGTTTAAGGTAAGGGTCAAAGTTAGGGTTAGGGTTAGGGTTAAGTTTAAGGTAAGAGTTAGGGTTAGATTTAGGGTAAGGGTAAGGTTAGGATTAGGGTTAGGTTTAGGGTTAGTGGAAGGTTAAGGTTTAGAGTTAGGGTTAGGGTTAGGTTAGGGTTAGGCTTAGGTTTAGGGTTAGGTTTAGGGTAAGGGTAAGGGTTGGAGTTAATTTTAGGGTTAGGGTTAGGGTAAGGGTAAGGGTTAGGTTTAGGGTTAGGGTTAGGGTTAGGTTTAGGGTTAGGGTTGGGGTTAGGGTTAGGGTAAGGTTAAGGGTTAGGTTAGGCTTAGAGTTATGGTTAGGGTAAGGGTTAGGATTAGGTTTAGGGTTCGGTTTAGGGTTAGGATTAGGGTTAGTGTTAGGGTCAGGGTAAGGGTTAGGTTTAGGGTTTGGGTTAGGTTTAGGGTTAGGGTTACGTTTAGGGTTACGGTAAGGGTTATGGGTAAGTTTATGTTTAGGGTTTGGGTTAGGGTTAGGGTTAGGGTAAGTGTTAGGGTTAGGTTTAGGGTTAGGTTTAGGGTAAGGGTAAGGGTAAGGGTTATGTTTAGGATTAGGATTAGGTTTAGTATTAGGGTTAGGGTAAGGGTAAGGGTTAGGGTTAGGGTTAGGGTTAGGATAAGGATAAGGGTTAGGGTTAGGGTTAGGGTAAGGGTAAGGGAAAGTGTAAGGTTTAGAGTTAGGGTTAGGGTTAGGTTAAGGGTTAGGGTTAGGGATAGGATAAGGTTTAGCGTTAGGGTTAGGGTTAGGGTTAGGGTAAGGGTTAGGGTTAGGGTTAGGGTAAGTGTTAGGGTTAGGGTTAGAGTTGGGGTTAGGGTAAGGTTTCGGGTAAGGTTTAGTGTTAGGGTTAGGGTAAATGTTAGGGTTAGGGTTAGAGTTAGGGTTAGGTTTAGGGTTAGGGTTAGGGTTAGGTTTAGGGTTAGGGTTAGGGTTACGGTTAGGTTAAGGGTAAGTGTTAGTATTAGTGTTAGGGTTAGGATAAGTGTTATGGTAAGGGTTTGGGTTCAGGTTAGGGTTAGGGTTAGGGTTAGGGTTAGGGTTAGTTTAAGGCTTGGGTTAGGGTTAGGGTTAGGGTAAGTGTAAGGGTTAGGGTTCAGTTAGCGTTAGGTTTAGGGTTAGGGTTAGGGTAAGGGTTAGGTTAGGCTTAGAGTTATGGTTAGGGTATGGGTTAGGATTAGGTTTAGGGTTTGGTTTAGGGTTAGGATTAGGGTTAGTGTTAGGGTCAGGGTAAGGGTTAGGTTTAGGGTTTGGGTTAGGTTTAGGGTTAGGGTTACGGTTAGGGTTACCGTAAGGGTTATGGTTAAGTTAATGTTTAGGGTTTGGGTTAGGGTTAGGGTTAGGGTAAGTGTTAGGGTTAGGTTTAGGGTTAGGTTTAGGGTAAGGGTAAGGGTAAGGGTTATGTTTAGGATTAGGGTTAGGTTTAGTATTAGGGTTAGGGTTGGTGTTAGGGATAGGGTTAGGGTAAGGGTAAGGGTTAAGTTTAGGGTTAATATTAGGTTTAGGGTTAGGGTTAGGGTCAGGGTTAGGGTTAGGTTTAGCTTTAAGGTTAGGGTTCGGGTGAGGGTAAGGGTAAGGTTTGGGGTCAGGTTTAGGGTTAGGGTTAGGGTAAGGGTAAGGTTAGGGTTAGGGTTAGGGTTATGTTTAGGCTTAGGTTTAGGGTTAGGGTAAGGGTAAGGTTTGGGGTTAAGGTTAGGGTTAGGGTTAGGTTTAGGGTTGGGGTTAGGGTTAGTTTTAGGGTAAGGTTTATGGTTAGTGTTCGGGTTAGGGTTAGGGTTTGGGTTAGGTTTAGGGTTGGGGTTAGGGTAAGCGTTACGGTTAGGTTTAGGGTTAGGGTTAGGGTAAGGGTAAGGGTTAAGTTTAGGGTTGGGTTAGGGTTAGGTTTAGGGTTAGGGTAAGGATAAGAGTTAGTGTTAAGGTTAGCGTTATGGTTAGGGTTAGGGTAAGGTTTAAGGTTAGGGTTAGGGTGAAGGTAAGGGTAAGATTTAGGGTTAGGTTTAGGGTTAGGGTTAGGGTTAGGGAAAGGGTAAGGGTAAGGGTTAGGGGTAGGGTTAGGGTTAGGTTTAGGGCTAGGGTAAGGGTTAGGGTTAGGGTCAAGTTTAGGGTTAGGTTTAGGTTTAGGGTTAAGGTAAGGGTAAGGGTTAGGGTTAGGGTTAGGCTGAGGTTTAGTGTTGGGGTTAATGTTAGGGTTAGGGTAAGGGTTAGGGTTAGGGTTAGGGTTAGGTTTAGGGTTAGGTTTAGGTTTACAGTTAGGGTTAGGGTGAGGGTTAGGATAAGGGTATGTGTTAGGGTTAGGGTTAGGGTTAGGGTTAGCATTAGAGTAAGGGTTAGGGTAAGGTTAGGGTTAAGGTAAGGGTAAGGGTTAGGTTTAGGGTTAGGATTATGTTTAGGTTAAGGGTTAGGCTTAGGTTTAGGGTAAGGGTAATGGTAAGGTTTAGGGTTATGGTTAGGGTTAGGGTAAGGGTAAGGGTTAGGGTTAGGGTTAGTTTTAGGGTTAGGTTTAGGGTTAGGGTAAGGGTAAGGGTTAGGGTTAGGGTTAGGGTAAGGGTTAGGGTTAGGGTTAGGTTTAGGGTTAGGTTTAGGTTTAGGGAAAGAATAAGGGTTAGGGTTATGATTAGGTTTAGAATTAGGGTTACAGTTAAGGTTAGGGTTAGGTTTAGGGTAATGGTAAGGGTTAGGTTTAGGTTTACCGTTAGGGTTAGTTTTAGGGTTACGGGTTACGGTTAGAGTTAGGTTTAGGGTTAGGGTTAGGGTAAGGGTAAGGGTAAGGGATAGGGTTAGGGATAGGGTTAGGGTTAGGTTTATGTTTAGGATTAGGGCTAGAGTAAGGGTAGGGGTTAGGGTTAGGTTTAGGATTAGGGTTAAGTTTAAGGTTAGAGTTAGCGTAAAGGTAAGGGTTAGGTTGGGGTTAGGGTTATGGTTGGGGTAAGGGTTAGGTTTAGGTTTAGGTTTAAGTTTAGAATTAGGGTTAGGGTTAGGGTAAGGGTTAGGCTTAGTGTTAGGGTTACGTTTAGTTTTAGGTTTAGGTTTAGGGTTAGGGTAAGGGTAAGGGTTAGGGTTAAGGTTAGGGTTAGGTTTAGGTTTAGGGTTAGGGTAAGGGTAAGGGTTAGGTTTAGGGTTAGGGTTAGGTTTAGGGTTAGGGTTAGGGTTAGGGAAAGGATAAGGGTTAGGGTTAAGTTTAGGTTTAGGGTTAGGGTAAGGGTTAAGTTTAGTGTTAGGATTAGGGTAAGAGTAACGGTTAGGGTTAAGGTTAGTGTTAGGGTTAGGTTTAGGTTTAGGGTTAGGGTTAAGGTTAGGGTAAGGGTTAGGGTTAGGTTTAGTTTTAGGGTTAGGGTAAGGGTAAGGGTTAGGTTTAGGGTTAGGGTTAGGTTTAGTGTTGGGGTTAAGGTTTTGGTTAGGGTAAGGTTAGGGTTTTTATAAGGGTTAGGATTAGGGTTAGGTTTAGTGTTACAATTAGGGTTAAGGTTAGGTTTATGGTAAGGGTGTGTGTTAAGTTTAGGGTGAGGGTTAGGGTTAGGTTTAGCATTATGGTAAGGGTAAGGTTTAGGGTAAGGGTTAGGGTTAAGGTAAGGGTTAGGGTTAGGGTTAGGGTTAGGGTTCGGGTAAGGGTTAGGGTTTGGTTTAAGGTTAGGATAAGGGAAAGGTTAGGGAAGTTTTAGGGTTAGGGGTTAGGGTTAGGGTAAGGGTTAGGGTTAGGTTTAGGGTTAAGGTTAGGGTTAGGGTTAGAGTAAGGAATAGGTTTAGGTTAGGGTTAGTAAGGGTAAGGGTTAGAGTTAGGATTAGGGTTAGGGTTAGGGTTAGGGTAAGGGTTTGTGTTAAGGTTAGGGTTAGGGTAAGGGTTAGGGTTAGGGTTAGGGTTAGGGTTAGAGTTAATGTTAGGGTTAGGTTAAGGGTAAGGGCTAGGGTTAGGGGTTAGTGTTAGGGTTAGGGTTGGGGTAAGGGTTAGGGTTAGGTTTATGGTTAGGGTAAGGGTTATGGTTGTGGTTAGGGTTAGGGTTAGGTTTAGTGTTGGGGTTAAGGTTAGGGTTAGGTTAAGGGTTAGGGTTTGGGTTAGAGTTAGGTTTAGGGTTACGGTTAGGGATAGGGATAGGGTTAGGGTAAGGGTAAGGGTAAGGGTTAGGGTTAGGGTTAGTTTTAGGGTAAGGGTTAGGGTTAGGTTTAGGGGAAGGATAAGGTTTAGGGTTAGGGTTAGGGTTAGTGTTAGGGTAAGGGTAAGGGTTAGGGTTAGGGTTAGGGTTAGGTTTAGGGTTAGGTTTAGGTATAAGGTAAGTGTAAGGTTTACGTTTAGGGCTAGGGTTATGGTTAGGGTAAGGCTTAGGGTTAGGGTCAGGGTTAGAGATGGGGTTAGGGTAAGGGTAAGTGTTAGGGTTAGGGTTAGGGTAAGGGTAAGGGTTAGGGCAGGGTTAGGGCTAGGGGTTAGGGTTAGGGTTTGGGTTAGGCTTAGGGTTAGGGTTAGGGTTAGGATAAGTGTTAGGCTTAGGGGTTAGGATTTGCGTTAGGGTTAGGTTAAGGGTGAGGGTTAGGGTTAGGGTTAGGGTTAGGATAAGGGTTAGGGTTAGGGTTAGGATAAAGGTAAGGGATAGGTTAGGTATAGGGTTAGGGTTAGGTTTAGGGTTAGGGTTAGGGTTAGGGTTAGGGAAAGGATAAGGGTTAGGATTAGGGTTAGGGTTAGGGTTAGGGTTAGGGTTTGGTTTAGGGTTAGATTTAGGGTTAGGGTAAGGGTTAGGGTTAGGGTTAGTGGTAGGGGTTACGGTTAGGGTTAGGTTTAAGTTGAGGGTTAGGGTAAGGGTAAGTTATATGATTAGGGATATGGTTAGGGTTAGGGTTAGGTTTAGGGTAAAGGTAACGGTTAGGGTTAGGGTTAGGTTTAGGGTTAAGGTTAGGGTTAGGGTTAGGGTAAGGAATAGGTTTAGGTTAGGGTTAGTAAGGGTAAGGGTTAGAGTTAGGATTAGGGTTAGGGTTAGGGTTAGGGAAAGGGTTTGTGTTAAGGTTAGGGTTAGGGTTAGGTTTAGCATTAGGGTAAAGGTAAGGGTTAGGGTTAGGGTTAGGTTTAGAGTAAGGGTTAGGGTTAGGTTTATGGTAAGAGTAAGGTTTAGGGTTAGGGTTAGGGTTAGTGTTAGGGTTAGAGTTAATGTTAGGGTTAGGTTAAGGGTAAGGGTTAGGGTTAGGAGTTAGTGTTAGGTTTAGGTTTAGGGTAAGGTTTAGGGTTAGGGTAAGGGTTAGGGTTAGGGTTAGGGTTAGGGTTAGAGTTAATGTTAGGGTTAGGTTAAGGGTAAGGGCTAGGGTTAGGGGTTAGTGTTAGGGTTAAGGTTGGGGTAAGGGTTAGGGTTAGGTTTATGGTTAGGGTAAGGGTTATGGTTGTGGTTAGGGTTAGGGTTAGGGTAAGGGTTGGGGTTAGGGTTAGGGTTAGGTTTTGGCTCAGGTTTAGCGTTATGGTTAGGTTTAGGGTTAGGAGTAGGGTAATGGTTAGGTTTAGGGTTAGGTTAAGTTTAAGGTTTAGGGTTAGGGTTAGGGTTAGGGTAAGGGTAAAGTTTAGGGTTAGGGTTAGGGTTAGGGTTAGGGTAAGGGTTGGGGGTTAGGGTTAGGGTTAGGGTAAGGGTTAGGATTAGGGTTAGGGTTAGGTTAAGGGTAAGTGTTAGGGTTAGGGTTAGAGTTAGGGTTAGTTTAGGGTTAATTTTAGGGTTAGGGTTAGGGTTAGGTAAATTGTAAGGGTTAGGATTAGGATTAGGGGTAGCGTTAAGGTAAGGGTTAGAGATAGGGTTAGGGTTAGGGTTAGGGTAAGGGTAAAGGTTAGGGTTAGGGTTAGGGTTAGGTTTAGTGTTGGGGTTAAGATTAGGGTTAGGGTTACGTTTAGGCTTAGGGTTAGGGTTAGGTTTAGGGTTAAGTTTAGGGTTAGGGTTCGGTTTAAGGTTAGGGTTAGGGTAAGTGTAAGGGTAAGGGTTAGGGTTAGGGTTAGGGTTAAGGTTAGGATTAGGGGCAGGGTTAGGGTTAGGTTTAGGGTTAGGGTTAAAGTAAGGGTAAGATTTAGGTTTAGGGTTAGGTTTAAGGTAAGGGTAAGGGATAGGGTTAGGTTTAGTGTTAGATTTAGGGTAAGGGTTAGGGTTAGGTTTAGAGTAAGGGTAAAGTTTAGGGTTAGGGTTAGGGTTAGGGTTAGGGTAGGGGTTAGGGGAAGGGTAAGTGTTATGGTTAGAGTTAGGATTAGGATAAGTGTAAGGGTTAGGGTTAGGGTTAGGTGTAGGGGTTAGGGTTAGTGTTAGGTTTAGGGTTAGTGTTAGGGTAAGTGTAAGGGTAAAGGTTAGGGTTAGGGTTAGGGTTAAGGTTAGGATTAGGGGCAGGGTTAGGGTTAGGTTTACGGTTAGGGTTAAAGTAAGGGTAAGGGTTAGATTTAGGGTTAGGGTTAGAGTTAAGGTTAGGGTTAGGGTTAGGATTAGGGTTAGGTTAAGATTTAGGGTTAGGGTTAGTGTATGGGTTAGGTTTAGGGTTATGGTTAGGGTTAGAGTTAGGTTTAGGTTTAGGGTAAGGTTAAGGGTTAGGGTTAGGGTTAGGGTTACGGTTAGGGTAGATTTAGGGCTGGTTTAGATTTAGGTTTAGTGTAAGGGTTAGGGTTAGTGTTAGGGTTATTGTAAGCGTAAGTGTTAGGGTTAGGGTTAGGATTAGGGTTAGGGTAAAGGTTAGGGATAGGGTTAGGGTTAGGGTAAGGGTAAGTGTTAGAGTTAGGGTTAGGGGTAGGGTTAGTGTTAGTGTTATGGAAAGGGTTAGGGTTAGGGTTAGGTTTACGGTTGGGGTTCAGATTAGGGTTAGGGTTACTGTAAGCGTAAGGGTTAGGGTTAGGGTTAGGGTTAGGGTAAGTGTTGGGGTTAGGGTTAGGGTTAGGGTTAGAGTAAGGATAAGGGTTAGGCTTAGGGTTAGAGTTAGGGGTTAGGGTTAGGGTTAGGGTTAGGTTTAGGGTTAGGGTTAGGGTGAGGGTAAGGGTTAGGGTTAGCGTTAGGGTTAGATTTAGGGGTAGGGTTAGGGTAAGATTTAGGGTTAGGGTTAGGTTTAAGGTTTAGGTAAGGGTTAGGGTTAGGGTAAGCGTTCGGGTTAGGGTTAAGGTTGAGGTTAGGGTTAGGGTAAGGGTACGGGATAGAGTTAGGTTAAGGTTTAGGGTTAGGGTTAGGGTTTGGGTAAGGGTAAGAGTTAGGGTTAGGGTTAGGGTTAGGGTTAGGGTTAGGGTTAAGGTTAGGGTTAAGGTTGAGGTTAGGGTTAGGGTTGGGGTTAGGGTTAGGGTAAGGGTTAGGGTTACGGTTAGGGTAGAGTTAGGGTTAGGGTTAGATTTAGGGTTAGGTTAAGGGTTAGGGTTAGGGTTGGGGTTAGGGTAATTGTAAGCGTCAGTGTTAGGATTAGGGTTAGGGTTAGGGTAAAGGTTAGGGATAGGGTTAGGGTTAGGGTTAGGGTAAGGGTAAGTGTTAGAGTTTGGGTTAGTGTTAGTGTTAGTGTTAGGGAAAGGGTTAGGGTTAGGGTTAGGTTTACGGTTGGGGTTCAGGTTAGGGTTAGGCTTACTGTAATGGTAAGGGTTAGGGTTAGGGTTAGGGTTACGGTTAGGGTGAGGGTAAGGGTTAGGTTAGTGTTAGGGTTAAGGTTTAGGTTAGGGTAGGGTTAGGGGAAGGGTTAGGGTTAGGTTTAAGTTTGAGGTTACGGTTAGGGTTAGGGTACGTGTACACGTTAGGGTTAGGGTAAGGTTTAGGGTTGGGGTTAGGGTTAGGGTTAGGGTAAGGGTAAGAGTTAGGGTTAGGGTTAGGGTTAAGGTTGAGTTTAGGGTTAGGTTAGGGTAAGGTTTAGGGTTAGGTTTAGGGTTAGAGTTAGGGTTAGGGTTAGGGTAAGAGTAATGGTTAGGATTAGGGTTAGGGTTAGGGTAAGGTTTAGGGTTAGGGGTTAGGGTTACGGTTAGGGTTAGGATAAGGGTTAGGGATAGGGTTAGGGTAAGGGAAAGTTTTAGGGTTAGGGTTAGGTTTAGCGATAGTGTAAGGGTAAGTGTTAGGGTAGGGTTAGGGTTAGGTTTATAATTTGGCTTAAGGTTAGGGTTAGGGTTAGGGTAAGGGTAAGGGTTAGCATTAGGGTTAGGGTTAGTGTTAGGGTTAGGGTTTGGTTTAGGGTAAGGGTAAGGGTTAGGTTTAGGGTTAGGTTTAGGGTTAGGGTTAAGTTTGCGGTTAGGGTTAGGTTTAGGGTTAGGGTAAGGGTTAGGGTTAGGGTTAGGATAAGGGTTAGGGTTAGGGTATGGATAAGGGTTAGGGTTAGGGTTAGGGTTAAGTTTAGGGTTAGGGTTTGGGTAAGGGTAAGGGTTAGGGTTACGGTTAGGATAGGTTTGGGGAAAGGGTAAGGGTTAGGGTTATGTTTAGGGGTAGGGTAAGGATTAGGGTTAGTGTTAGGATTAGGGTAAGGTTTAGGGTTAGGGTTATGGTTACCATTAAGTTTAGGGTTAGGGTTAGGATAAGGGTAAGGATTAGGGTTAGTGTTAGGGTTACGGATAGGGTGAGGGGTTAGGGTTAGTGTAAGATTTAGGGTTAGGGTTAGGGTAAGGATAAGAGTTAGGGTTAGGTTTAGGGTTAGGTTTAGGATTAGGGTAAGTGTTAGGGTTAGTTTAGGGTTAGGGTAAGGGAAAGTGTTAGGGTTAGGTTAGGGTTAGGGTAAGTGTTAGGGTTAGGGTTAGGGTTAGGGTTACGGGAAGGGTAAGGGTTAGGGTTAGTGTTAGGGTTAGGTTTATGGTTAGCGTTAGGGTAAGGGTTAGGGTTAGGGTTAGGGTTAGGGTTAGTCTTAAGATTGACGTTAGTGTTAGGGTTAGGGTAAGGGTTAAGGTTAGGGTTAAGGTTGAGGTAGGGTTACGGTTAGGGTTAGGGTACGGATTAGGGTTAGGGTAAGGGTTAGGATTAGGGGTAGGGTTAGGGTTAGGGTTAGGGTAAGGGTATGGGATAGGGTTAGGGTTCTGTTAAAGTTGAGGTTAGGGTTGGGGTTAGAGTAAGTTTTAGGGTTAGGGTTAGGGTTAGGGTTAGAGTTAGGCTTAGGGTTAGGGTAAGGGTAAGGGTTAGAGTTAGGGTTAGGGTTAGGGTTTGGGTAAGAGTTAAGGTTAGGGGTTAGGGTTAGTGTTAGGGTAAGGTTAAGTGTTAGGGTTAGGGTTAGGGTTAGGATAAGAGTTAGTGTTAGGGTTAGGGTAAGGGAAAGTGTTAGGGTTAGGGTTAGGTTTAGCGTTAGGGTAAGGGTAAGGGTTAGGGTTAGGGTTCGAGTTAGGTGTAGAATTGGGGTTAAGGCTCGGGTTAGGGTTAGGGTAACGGTAAGAGTTAGGGTTAGGGTTAGGGTAAGACTTAGGTTTACAGTTAGGGTTAGGGTTAGGGTAAGGGTAATGGTTAGGGTTAGGGTTAGGTTTAGGGTAAGGGTTAGGTTTAGGGTTAGGGTTAGGGTTAGGGTAGGGGTTAGGGTAAGGGTAAGTGTTAGGGTTTGGGTTAGGTTTAGAGTTAGGGTTAGGAAAAGTGTAAGGGTTAGGGTTAGGGTTAGGGTTAGAGGTTAGATTTAGGTATAGGGTTAGGGTTTGGGTTAGGGAAAGTAAGGGTTAGGGTTAAGGTTAGGTTTAGCGTTAGGGTTAGGGTTAAAGTTAGGTTTAGGGGTTCGGTAAGGGTTAGAGATAGGGTTAGGGATAGGTTTAAGTTTAGAATTAGGGTTAGGGTAAGGGTAAGGGTTAGGGTTAGGGTAAGGATTAGCGTTAGAGTTAGGGTTAGGGTTAGAGTTAATGTTAGGGTTAGTTAAGGGTAAGGGTTATGGTTAGGGTTAGGGTTAGGGTAAGGGTTAGGGTTAGGGGTTAGGTTTAGGGTTAGGGTAAGGGTTAGGGTTAGTGTTAGGGTTAGGGTTAGGGTAAGGGTTAGGAGTAGGTTTACGGTTAGGGTAAGGGTTATGGTTAGGGTTAGGGTAAGGGTAGGGGTTAGGTTTAGGGGTTAGGTTTAGGGTTAGGGTAAGTGTTAGGGTTAGTGTTAGTGTTAGGGTTAGGGTAAGGGTTAGGGGTAGGTTTACGGTTAGGGTAAGGGTTATGGTTAGGGTTAGGGTAAGGGTAACTTTTAGCGTTACGGTTAGGGTTAGGGTTAGGGTAAGGTTTAGGGTTAGGGTTAGGGTTAGGTTCAGAGTTGGGGTTAAGGTTAGGGATAGGGTTAGGGTAAGGGTAAGGGTTAAGTTTAGGGTTAGGGTTAGGGTTAGAGTTAGAGTTAATGTTAGGGTTAGGTTAAGGGTAAGGTTTAGGGTTAGGGGTTAGTGTTAGGTTTAGGGTTAGGGTAAGGGTTAGGGTAAGGGTTAGGTTTAGGGTTAGGTTTAGGGTTAGGGTTAGGTTTAATGTTGGGGTTAAGGTTAGGGTTAGTTTAAGGGTTAGGGTTTGTGTTAGAGTTAGGTTTAGGGTTAGGTTTAGTGTTACGGTTAGGGTTAGGGTTAGGGTTAGGGTAAGGGTATGTGTTAAGGTTAGGGTTAGGGTTAGGGTTAGGTTTAGCATTAGGGTAAGGGTAAGGGTTAGGGTTAGGGTTAGGATTAGGGTAAGGGGTAGGGTTAGGTTTAGGGTAAGGGTAAGGTTTCGAGTTAGGTTTAGGGTTAGGGTTAGGGTTAGGGTAAGGGTAAGGGTTAGGGTTAGGCTTAGTTTTAGGGTTAGGTTTAGGTTTAAGGTAAAATTAAGTTTTAGGATTAGGGTTAGGGTTATGGTTAGGGTAAGGCTTAGGGTTAGGGTCAGGGTTAGAGTTGGGGTTAGGATATGGTTAAGTGTTAGGGTTAGGGTTAGGGTTAGAGTAAGTGTAAGGGTTAGGGTTAGGGTTAGGGTTAGGTTTAGTGTTGGGGTTAAGTTTAGGGTTAGGGTAACTGTTACGGTTAGGGTTTTGGTTAGGTTTTGGCTCAGGTTTAGCGTTATGGTTAGGTTTAGAGTTAGGATTAGGGTAAGGGTATATGTTAGGTAAGGGTAAGGGTAAGGTTTAGGGTAGGGTTAGGGTTAAGGTAAGGGTAAGGGTTAGGGTTAGGTTTAGGGTTAGATTTAGGGTAAGGGTTATGGTTAGGTTTAGAGTAAGGGTAAGGTTTAGGGTTAGTGTTAGGGTTAGGGTTAGGGTTAGGGTAAGGGTTAGGGTTAGGTTTAGGGATAGGGGTTACGGTTAGAGCTTGGTTTAGGGTTAGGGTTAGGGTAAGGGTAAGGGATAGGGTTAGGGATAGGGTTGGGTTTAGGGTTAGGATTAGGGTTAAGGTTAGGGTAAGGGTAAGGTTTAGGGTTAGAGTTAGGGTTAGGGTTAGGGTAAGGGTAAGGTTTAGCGTTAAGTTAAGGGTTAGGGTTGGGGTTAGGTTTAGGGTTAGGGTTAGGTTTAGGGGTAGGGTATGGTTAGGGTAAGGGTAAGGGTTAGTTTTAGGATTAGGATTAGGTTTATTGTAAGGGCTAGGTTTAGGGTTAGGGTTATGGTTAGGGTTAGTTAAGGGTATGGGTTAGGGTTAGGGTAAGGGTTAGGGTTAGGGTAAGGGTTAGGGTTAGGGGTTATGTTTAGGGTTAGGTGAGGGTTAGGGTTAGTGTTAGGGTTAGGGTTAGTGTAAGGGTTAGGGTTAGGTTTAGGTTTAGGGTAAGGGTTATGGTTAGTGTTAGGGTAAGTGTTAGGGTTAGGGTTAGGGTAAGGGTTAGGGTTCAGGTTAGGGTTAGGTTTAGAGTTGGGGTTAAGGTTAGGGTTAGGATTAGGTTAAGGGTAAGGGTTAAGGTTTGGGTTAGGGGTAGGGTTAGAGTTAATGTTAGGGTTTGGTTAAGGGTGAGGGTTAGGGTTAGGGGTTAGGGTTAGGGTTAGGGTTAGGTTTAGGGTAAGGGTAAAGTTTAGGGTTAGGGTTAGTGTTAGGGTTAGGGTTAGGGTAGGGGTAAGGGTTAGGGTTAGGGTTAGGTTTAGGGTTAGGTTTAGGCTTAAGGTAAGGGTAAGGTTTAGGTTTAGGGTGAGGGTTATGGTTATGGTAAGGCTTAGGGTTAGGGTTAGGGTTAGACTTGGGTTTAGTGTAAGGGTAAGTGTTAGGTTTAGGGTTAGGGTTAGGATAAGGTACGGGTTAGCGCAGGGTTAAGTCTAGGGGTTAGGGTTAGGGTTAGGGTTAGGCTTAGGGTTAGGGTTAGAGTTAGGATAAGTTTTAGCGTTAGGTGTTAGGGTTAGTGTTAGGGTTAGGTTAAGGGTGAGGGTTAGGGTTAGGGTTAGGTTTAGGATAAGTGTTAGGGTTAGGGTTATGGTTAGGATAAGTGTAAGGGTTAGGTAAGTGTTAGGGTTAGGGTTAGGGTTTCGGTTAGGGAAAGTATAAGGGTTAGGGTTAAGGTTAGGTCTAGGGTAAGGGTTAGGGTTAAGGTGAGGGTTAGTTGGGTAAGGGTCATGGTTAGGGTTAGGTTTTGTGTTAGGGTTAGGGTAATGGTTAGGGTAAGGGTAAGGGTTATGGTTAAGGTTAGGGTTAGAGTTAGGTTTAGGGTTAGGGTTAGGGTTAGCGAAGGGTAAGGTTTAGAGTTAGGATTAGGGTTAGGTTTAGGGTTAGGGTAAGGGTAAGGGTTATGGTTAGGATTAGGGTTAGCGTTAAGGTAAGGGTTAGAGGTAAGGTTAGGGATAGGGTTAAGTTTAGGATTAGGGTTAGGGTAAGGGTAAGGGTTACGGTTAGAGTTAGGGTTAGGTTTAGTGTTGGGGTTAAGGTTAGGGTTAGGGTAATGGTTAGGGTTAGGGTTAGGGTTAGGGTTAGGGTTAGGTTTAGGGTTACGTTTAATGTGAGGGTTAGGATTAGGGTAAGGGTGTGTGTTAGGTTATGTCTTAGGGTCAGGGTTAGGGTTAGTGTTAGGGGAAGGGTAAGGGTAAGGTTTAGGGTTAGGGTTAGGGTTAGGGTAAGGGTAAGGGTTAGGGTTAGGGTTAGGGTTAGGTTTAATGTTGAGGTTAAGGTTACAGTTAGGGTAAAGGTTAGGGTTTGGTTTAGGTTTAGGTTTAGGTTTAGGGTTAGGTTTAGGCTTACCATTAGGGTTAGGGTTACGATTAGGGTAAGGGTATGTGTTAGGGTATGTGTTAGGTTTAGGGTTAGGGTTAGTGTTAGGGTAAGGGTAAGCGTAAGGTTTAGGGTTCTGTTTAGGGTTAAGGTAAGGGTAAGGGTTAGGGTTAGGGTTAGATTTAGGGTAAGGGTTAGGGTTAGGTTTAGAGTAAGGGTAAGGTTTAGGGCTAGGGTTAGGGTTAGGGTAAGGGTAAGGGTAAGGGTTAGGGTTAGGGTTCATGTTAGGGTTAGGTTAAGGGTTAGGGTTAGGGTTATGGTTAGGGTTAGGATAAGGATTAGGGTTTGGGTTAGAGTTAGGGTTAAGGTAAGGTTTAGGGTTAGGGTTAGGGTTAGGGGTTACGCTTAGGGTTAGTTTTAGGGTTAGGGTTAGGGTAAGGGTAAGGGATACGGTTAGGGATAGGGATAGGGTTAGGGTTAGGTTGAGGGTTAGGGTTAGGGTTAGGGTTAGGATAAGGGTTAGGCTTAGGGTTAGGGCTAGTGTAAGGGTAAGGGTTAGGTTAGGGTTAGGGTTAGGTTTAGGGTAAGGGTAAGGGTTAGGTTTAGGTTAGGGTTAGGGTAAGGGTTAGGGTTAGGGTAGGGGTTAGGGTAAGGGTAAGTATTAGGGTTAGGGGTAGGGTTAGGATAAGGGTAAGGGTTAGTGTTAGGGTTAGGGTTAGGGTTAGGGTTAGGGTTAGGATAAGGGTTAGGGTTAGGGTTAGGCTTAGCGTTAGGGTAAGTGTAAGGGTTAGGGTTAGGGTTAGGGTAGGTTTAGGGTTAGGGTAAGGGTAAGGGTTAGGGTTAGGGTTAGGGTTAGGGTAAGGGTTAGGTTTATGGTTAGGGATAGGGTTAGGGTATGGGTTAGGGTAAGGGTAAGTGTTAGGGTTAGGGTTAGGGTTAGGATAAGGGTAAGGGTTAGGGTTAGGGTTAGGGTTAGAGGTTAGGTTTAGCTATAGGGTTAGGGTTTGGGTTAGGGAAAGTAAGGGTTAGGGTTAAGGTTAGGTTTAGCGTGAGGGTTAGGGTTAAAGTTAGGGTTAGGGTTACGGTAAGGGTAAGGGTTAGGGTAAGGTGTAGGGTTAGGGTTAGGGTAAGGGTAAGGGTTAGGGTTAGGGTTAGGATTAGGTTTACGGTAAGGGTTAGGCTTAGGTTTATGGTAAGTGTAAGGGTAAGGCTTAGGGTTATGGTTAGGGTTATGGTTAGGGTTAAGGTAAGGGTAAGGGTTAGGGTTAGGGTAAGGGTTAGGGTTATGTTTAGGGTTAGGTTTAGGTTTAGGGTTAGTGTTAGGGAAAGGATATGGGTTAGGGTTAAGGTTAGGGTTAGGGTTAGGTTAAGGGTAAGGTTTAGGTTTAGGTTTACGGTTAGAGTTAGGGTTTGGTTTAGGGTTAGGGGTTACGGTTAGAGTTACGTTTAGGGTTAGGTTTAGGGTAAGGGTAAGGGATAGGGTTATTGATAGGGTTAGGGTGAGGATTAGGTTTAGGGTTAGGGCTAGAGTAAGCGTAAGTGTTAGGGTTAGGTTTAGGGTTAGGGTTAGGGTTAAGTTTATGGTTAGGGTTGGAGAAAGGGTAAGGGTTAGGTTAGGGTTAGGGTTATGGTTAGTGTAAGGGTTAGGATTAGGTTTAGGGTTAGGTTTAGGGTTAGGGTTAGGGTTAGTGTTAGGGTTAGGGTAAGGGTTAGGGTTAGGGTTAAGGTTAGGTTTAGGGTTAGGTTTACGGTTAGGGTAAGGGTAAGGGTTAGGGTTAAGGTTAGGGTTAGGCTTAGGTTTAGGGTGAGGGTTAGGGTTACGGTAAGGATTAGGGTTAGGGAAAGGATAAGGGTTAGGTTTAAGTTTAGGTTTAGGTTTAGGGTTAGGGTTAAGTTTAGGGTTAGGGTTAGGGTTAGGGTTAGGGTAAGGGTAAGGGTTAGGGTTAGGATTAGGGTTAGGGTTAGGGTAAGGTAAGGGTTAGTGTTAGGGTTATGGTTAGGTTTTGGGTTAGGGTTAGGGTTATGGGAAGGTTAAGGGTTAGGGTTAAGCTTAGGGTTAGGGTTAGGTTTAGGGTTAGGGTTAGGGTTAGGGTTAGGTTTAGGGTAAGTCTTAGGGTTAGGATTAGTTTTAGGGTTAGGGTAAGGGTAAGGGTTGGTGTTAGGGTTAGGGTTAGGTTTAGTGTTGGGGTTAAAGTTAGGGTTAGGTTAAGGTTAGGGTTTTTATTAGGTTTAGGTTTAGGGTTAGATTTAGTGCTACAGTTATGGTTAAGTTTAGGGTTAGGGTAAGGGTATATGTTAAGTTTAGGGTGAGGTTTAGGGTTAGGTTTAGCATTAGGGTAAGGGTAAGGGTTAGGGTAAGGGTTAGGGTTAAGGGAATGGTAAGGGTTAGGGTTAGGGTTAGGTTAAGGGTAAGGGTTGGGTTATGGTTAGGTTTAGGGTTATGTTTAGGTTTAGGGTAACGCTAAGGGTTAGGGTTAGGGTTAGGGTAAGGATTAGGGTTAGGGTTAGGTTTAGGGTTGGGGTTAGGGTTAGGTTAGGGTTAGGGTTAGGGTTAGGATAAGGGAAAGGTTAGGAAAGTTTTATGGTTAGGGGTAAGAGTTAGGGTAAGGGTTAGGGTTAGGGTTAGGGTTAAGGTTAGGGTTAGGGTTAGGGTAAGGGTAAGGGTAAGGGTTAGGTTAGGGTTAGGGTTATGGTTAGGGTAAGGTTTAGGATTAGGTTTAGGGTTAGGTTTAGGGTTAGGGTTAGGGTAGTGTTAGGGTTAGGGTAAGGGTTAGGGTTAGGGTTAGGGTTAGGTTTAAGTTTAGGGTTTGGGTTAGGGTTAGGTTTAGGGTAAGGGTAAGGGTTAGGGTTAAGTTTAGGGTTAGGGTTAGGGGTAGGGTTAGGGTAAGGATTAGGTTTAGGTATAGGGTTAGGGTAAGGGTAAGGGTAAGGGTAAGGGTTAGGTTTAGGGGTAGGGTTAGGTTTAGGGTTAGGGTTAGGGTTAGGGTTAGGGAAAGGATAAGGGTTAGGGTTAAGTTTAGGTTTAGGGTTAGGGATAGTGTTAAGGTTAGGGTTAGGTTTAGGGTAAGGGTAAGGTTTAGGGTTAGGGTTAGGGTTAGGGTTAGGTTTGGGTTAGGGTTAGGGTTAGGGTTAGCGAAGGGTAAGTTTTAGAGTTAGATTTGGGTTAGGGTTAGGTTTATTGTAAGGGTAAGGTTAGGGTAAGGGTAAGGGTTAGGGTTAGGGTTAGGTTTGGGTTAGGGTTAGGGTTAGGGTAAGTTTAAGGGTTAGGGTAAAGGTTAGGGTTAGGGTTAGGTTTAGGTTTAGGGTTAGGGTTAGGGTTAGGGTTAGGGTTAGGTTTGGGTTAGGGTTAGGGTTAGGGTAAGTGTAAGGGTTAGGGTTAAGGTAAGGGTTAGAGATAGGGTTAGGGATAGGTTTAAGTTTAGAATTAGGGTTAGGGTAAGGGTAAGGGTTAGGGTTAGGGTAAGGATTAGCGTTAGAGTTAGGGTTAGGGTTAGAGTTAATGTTAGGGTTAGTTAAGGATAAGGGTTAGGGTTAGGGTTAGGGTAAGGCTTAGGGTTAGGGGTTAGGTTTAGGGTTAGGTTAAGGGTTAGGGTTAGTGTTAGGGTTAGGGTTAGGATAAGGGTTAGGGGTAGGGTTTAGGGTTAGGGTAATGGTTATGGTTAGTGTTATGGTAAGGGTAATTGTTAGCGTTAGGGTTAGGGTTAGGGTTAGGGTAAGGGTTAGAGTTAGGGTTAGGGTTAGGTTCAGAGTTGGGTTTAAGGTTAGGGTTAGGGTTAGGGTAAGGGTAAGGGTTAAGGTTAGGGTTAGGGTTAGGGTTAGAGTTAGAGTTAAGGTTATGGTTAGGTTAAGGGTAAGGGTTAGGGTTAGGGGTTAGTGTTAGGGTTAGGGTTAGGGTAAGGTTAGGGTTAGGGTAAGGGTTAGGGTTAGGGTTAGGTTTAATGTTGGGGTTAAGGTTAGGTTTAGGGTAAGGGTTAGGGTTTGTGTTAGAGTTAGGTTTAGGGTTAGGTTTAGGGTTACGGTTAGGGTTAGGTTTAGGGTTAGGGTAAGGGTATGTGTTAAGGTTAGGTTTAGGGTTAGGGTTAGGTTTAGGGTAAGGGGTAGAGTTAGGTTTAGGGTAAGGGTAAGGTTTCGAGTTAGGTTTAGGGTTTGGGTTAGGGTTAGGGTAAGGGTTAGGGTTACGCTTAGGTTTAGGGTTAGGTTTAGGTTTAAGGTAAGGGTAAGGTTTAGGATTAGGGTTAGGGTTATGGTTAGGGTAAGGCTTAGGGTTAGGGTGAGGGTTAGAGTTGGGGTTAGGGTATGGTTAAGTGTTAGGTTTAGGGTTACGGTTAGGGTTAGAGTAAGGGTAAGGGTTAGGGTTAGTTTTAGTGTTAGGTTTAGTGTTGGGGTTAAGTTTAGGGCTAGGGTAACTCTTACAGTTAGGGTTTTGGTTAGATTTTGGCTCAGGTTTAGCGTTATGGTTAGGTTTAGGGTTAGGAGTAGGGTAAGGGTTAGGTTTAGGGTTAGGTTAAGTTTAAGGGTTAGGGTTAGGGTAAGGGTAAGGGTTAGGGTTAGGGTTAGGGTTAGGGTAATGGTTGGGGGTTAGGGTTAGGGTTAGGGTAAGGGTTAGGATTAGGGTTAGGGTTAGGTTAAGGGTAAGTGTTAGGGTTAGGGTTAGAGTTAGGGTTAGGTTTAGGGTTAATTTTAGGGTTAGGGTTAGGGTTAGGTAAATTGTAAGGGTTAGGATTAGGATTAGGGTTAGGGTTAAGGTAAGGGTTAGAGATAGGGTTACGGTTAGGGTTAGGATTAGGGTTAGGGTAAGTGTAAAGTTAGTGTTAGGGTTAGGGTTAGGTTTAGTGTTGGGGTTAAGGTTAGGGTTAGGGTAATGTTTAGGCTTAGGATTAGGGTTAGGTTTAGGGTTAAGGTTAGGATTAGGGTTAGGTTTAGGGTTAGGGTTAGGGTAAGTGTAAGGGTAAGGGTTAGGGTTAGGGTTAGGATAAGGATAAGGGTTAGGGTTAGGGTTAGGGTAAGGGTAAGGGAAAGTGTAAGGTTTAGGGTTAGGGTTAGGGTTAGGTTAAGGGTTAGGGTTCGAGTTAGGTTTAGAATTGGCGTTAAGGTTCGGGTTAGGGTTAGGGTAACGGTAAGAGTTAGGGTTAGGGTTAGGGTAAGACTTAGGGTTACAGTTAGGGTTAGGGTTAGGGTAAGGGTCAGGGTAAGGTTTAGGGTTAGGGTTAAGTGTTAGGGTTAGGGTTAGGGTTAGGTTTAGAGTTAGGGTGAGGGTAAGGGTATGGGTAAGGGTTAGGGTTAGGGTTAGGTTTAGAGTTAGGGTGAGGGTAAGGGTATGGGTAAGGGTTAGGGTTTGGGTTAGGATAAGGGTAAGGGTTAAGGTTGAGCTTAGGGTTAGGTTTAGAGTAAGGTTTAGTGTTAGGTTTAGGGTAATGGTTAGGGTTAGGGTTAGGGTTAGAGTTAGTGTTAGGGTTAGGGTAAGGGTAAATGTTAGGTTTAGGGTTAGAGTTACGGTTAGGGTAAGGGTTAGGGTTAGGGGTTACGGTTAGTGTTAGGGTTAGGTTAAGGGATAGGGTTAGGGTTAGGATAAGAGTTAGGGTTAGGGTAAGGGAAAGTGTTACGGTTAGGTATATTTTTAGCGTTAGGGTAAGGGTAAGGGTTAGGGTTAGTGTTAGGGTTAGGTTTAGGGTTGGGGTTAAGGTTAGGGTTAGGGTTAGGGTAAGGGTAAGGTTTAGGGTTAGGGTTAGGGTTAGGGTAAGAGTTAGGGTTAGGGTTAGGGTTAGGGTAAGGGTAAGCGTTAGGTTTAGGGTAAGCGTTAGGGTTAGGGTAAGGGTTAGGGTAAGGGTTAGGGTTGGGGTTAGGGTTAGGGTTAAGGTTGACGTTAGGGTTAGGGTTAAGGTAAGGGTTAGGGTTAGGGTTAAAGTTGAGGTTAGGGTGACATTTAGTGTTAGGGTACAGGTTAGGGTTAATGTAAGGGTTAGGGTTAGGGATAGTGTTAGGGTTAGGGTTAGGGTAAGGGTAAGGTGTAGAGTTAGGGTTAGGGTTAAGGTTGAGTTTAGGGTTAGGGTTAGAGTAAGATTTAGGGATAGGTTAAGGGTTAGGGTTAGGGTAATTTTAGGGTTAGGTTTAGCGTTAGGGTTAGGGTTAAGGTTGAAGTTAGGGTTAGGGTTTGGGTTAGGGTTAGAGTAAGGGTTAGGGTTAGGGTAAGGGTTAGGGTTAGGGTTAGGGTAAAGTTTGAAGTTAGGGTTAGGGTTAGGGTTAGAGTAAGGGTTAGGTTTAGGGTTAGGGTAAGGGTTAGGGTTAGGGTTAGTGTTTGGGTAGGGTTAGAGTTAGGGTTAGGGTAGGGAAAGGGTAAAGGTTAGGGTTAGGGTTAGGGTTAGTTTAAGAGTTAGGTTTAGGAGTTAGTGTTAGTTTTAGGGTTAGGTTAAGGTTTAGGGTTAGGGTTAGGTTTAGGTAAGGGTTAGGTTTAGGGTAAGTGTTAGGGTTAGGGTTAGGGTTAGGGGTTAGGGTTAGGGTTAGGCTTAGGGTAGGGTTAAGCTTATGGTAAGGGTTAGGTTTAGGTTTAGGGTAAGGGTTAGGTTTAGGATTTTGGTTAAGGTTAGGGTTAGGGTTAGGGTAACGGTAAGGGTTAGTGTTAGGGTTAGGGTTAGTTTTAGGGTTAGGTTTAGAGTTAGGGTGAGGTTAAGGGTAAGGTTTAGGGTTACGGTTAGGGTTAGGTTAGGGTTAGGTTTAGGGAAAGGGTAAGTGTTAGGGTTAGGGTTATGGTTAAGGTTAGGTTTAGTGTTAGGATTTTGGTTAGGGTTAGGGTAGGTTTAGGGTTAGGGTTTGGGTAAGGGTAAGGGTTAGGGTTAGGGTTAGGGTATTTTTAGGGAAAGGGTATGGGTTAGAGTTAGGGTTAGGGTTAGGATAAGGATTAGGGTTAGGGTTAGGGTAAGGGTTAGGTTCAGGGTTATGGTTAGCATTAAGATTTGGGTTAGGGTTAGGGTAAGGGTATGGTTAAGGTTTAGGTTTAGGGTTACGGTTACAGTTAGGGATAGGGGTTAGGGTTAGTGTTAGGTTTAGGGTTAGGGTTAGTGTAAGAATAAGAGTTAGGGTTTGGGTTAGGGTTAGTTTTAGGGTTAGGGTACGTGTCAGGGTTAGGGTTAGGGTTCTTGTTAGTGTTAGGGTAAGGATAAATGTTAGGATTAGGGTTAGGGTTAGGGTAAAGGGTAGAGTTAGCGTTAGGGTTAAGGTTGAGTTTAGGGTTAGGGTTAGAGTAAGGTTTAGGTACAGGGTTAGGGTTACGGTAAGGGTAAGTGTTAGGGTTAGGTTTAGCGTTAGGGTTAGGTTTAGGGGTTAGGGTTCGAGTTAGAGTTAGGTTTAGGGTTAGGGTTAGGGTAAGGGTAAGGGTTAGGGTTAGGTTTAGGGTTAGGTTTACGGTTAGAGTTAGGGTTAAGGTTGAAGTTAGGGTTAGGGTTAGGGTTAGAGGAAGGGTTAGGGTTAGGGTTTGGGTTAGGGTTAGGGTAACGTTTAGGGTTACGTTTAGGGTTAGGTTTAAGGTTGGGGTTAATGTTAGGGTTAGGGTTAGGGTAAATGTAAGGGTTAGGGTTAGGGTTAGGGTAAGTTTTAGGGTTAGGGTTAGGGTTAGGGGTTAGGGTTAGGGTTATGGTTAGGGTTAGGGGTTAGCGTTAGGGTTAGGGTTAGGGTAGGGTTAAGTTTAGGGTAAGGGTTAGGGTTAGGTTTAGGGAAAGGGTAAGGTTTAGGGTTATTGTTAAGATTAGGGTTAAGGTTAGAGTTAGGGTAATGGTAAGGGTTAGGGATAGGTTTAGGGTTAGGGTAACGGTAAGTATTACGGTTAAGGTTAGGGTTAGGGTAAGGGTAAGGGTTAGGATTAGGGTTAGGGTTAGGGTAAGTGTTAGGGTTAGGGTTAGGGTTAGGGTAAGGGTAAGGGTTAGGGTTAGGTTTAGGGTTAAGTTTAGGGTTAGGGTTATTGTAAGGGTTAGGATTACGATTAGGGTTAGGGTTAGGGTTAAGGTTGACGTTAGGGTTAGGGTTAGGGTAAGGGTTAGGGTTAGGGTTAAGGTTGAGGTTAGTGTTACCCTTAGGGTTAGGGTACAGGTTAGGATTAGGGTAAGTTTTAGGGTTAGGGGTAGGGTTAGTGTTAGTGTTAGGGTAAGTGTAAGGGAAATGTTAGGGTTAGGGTTAAGGTTGAGGTTAGGGTTTGGGTTAGAGTAAGGTTTAGGGTTAGGGTAAGGGTTAGGGTTAGGGTTGGTGTTTGGGTTAGGGTGAGTGTTAGGGTTAGGGTTAGGGCTTAGGGTTAGTGTTAGGGTTAGGTTAAGTGTTAAGGTTAGGGCTTAGGGTTAGTGTTAGGGTTAGGCTAAGGGTTAGGTTTAGGGTTAGGGTTATTGTTAGAATAAGGGTTAGGGTTAGGTTTAGGGTTAGGGTAAGGGAAAGTGTTAGGGTTAGGGTTATTTATAGCGTTACGGTAAGGGTTAGGGTTAGGGTTATGGTTAGGTTTAGGATTGGGTTTATGGTTAGGGTTAGGGTTAGGGTAAGGGTAACGTTTAGTGTCAAGGTTAGGGTTAGGGTAAGAGTTAGGGTTAGGTTGAGGGTTAGGGTTAGGGTTAGTGTAAGGGTAAGGGTTCGGGGTAGGGTTAGGGATAAGTGTTAGGATTAGGGTTAGTGTTAGGGTTAGGTTTAGAATTAGGCTGAGGTTAAGGGTAAGGTTTATGGTTAGGGTTAGGGTTAGGTTTAGGGTTAGGGTTAGGGTAAGGGTTAGGTTTAGGGTTAGGGGTAGGGTTAGTGTTAGTGTTAGGGTAAGGGTAAGGGGAATGTTAGGGTTAGGGTTAAGGTTGAGGTTAGGGTTAGTGTTAGAGTAAGGTTTAGGGTTAGGGTAATGGTTAGGGTTAGGGTTGGTGTTTGGGTTAGGGTGAGGGTTAGGGTTAGGGTTAGGGCTTAGGGTTAGTGTTAGGGTTAGGTTAAGGCTTAAGGTTAGGGCTTAGAGTTAGTGTTAGGGTTCGGCTAAGGGTTAGGTTTAGGGTTAGGGTTATTGTTAGAATAAGGGTTAGGGTTAGGGTTAGGGTTAGGGTAAGGGAAAGTGTTAGGGTTAGGGTTATTTATAGCGTTACGGTAAGGGTAAGGGTTAGGGTTATGGTTAGGTTTAGGATTGGGTTTAAGGTTAGGGTTAGGGTTAGGGTAAGGGTAACGTTTAGTGTCAAGGTTAGGGTTAGGGTAAGAGTTAGGGTTAGGTTGAGGGTTAGGGTTAGGGTGAGTGTAAGGGTAAGGGTTCGGGGTAGGGTTAGGGTTAAGTGTTAGGATTAGGGTTAGTGTTAGGGTTAGGCTTAGAATTAGGCTGAGGTTAAGGGTAAGGTTTAGGGTTAGGGTTAGGGTTAGGTTTAGGGTTAGGGTTAGGGAAAGGGTAAGTGTTAGGGTTAGGGTTATGGTTAAGGTTAGGGTTAGTGTTAGGATTTGGGTTAGGGTTAGGGTTAGGTTTATGGTTAGGGTTTGGGTAAGGGTAAGGGTTAGGGTTAGGGTTAGGGTATGTTTAGGGAAAGGGTATGGGTTAGGGTTAGGGTTAGGGTTAGGGTAAGGTTTAGGGTTAGGGATAGGGTAAGGGTTAGGTTTAGGGTTATGGTTAGAATTAAGTTTAGGGTTAGGGTTAGGGTAAGGGTAAGATTAAGATTTAGGGTTAGGGTTATGGTTACGGTTAGGGTTAGGGGTTAGGGTTAGTGTTATGTTTAGGGTTAGGGTTAGGGTAAGGATAAGAGTTAGGGTTAGGGTTAGTGTTAGTGTTACGGTTAGGGTAAGTGTTAGGGTTAGGGTTAGGGTTATTGTTAGGTTTAGGGTAAGGGTAAGTGTTAGGGTTAGGGTTAGGGTTAGGGTAAGTGTTAGGGTAAGGGTTAGGGTTAGGGTTAGGTTTAGGGTTGAGGTTAAGATTAAGATTAGGGTTAGGGTAAGGGTAAGGGTTAGGGTTAGGGTTAGGGTAAGGGTTAGGGTTAGGGTTGGGGTTAGTGTTAGAGTTAGGGTTAGGGTTAGGGTGAGGGTAAGGGTTAGGGTATGTTTAGGGTTATGGTTAGAGTAAGGGTTAGGTTTAGGGTTAGGGTTAGGGTTAGGTTAGGGTTAGGATAAGGGTTAGGGTTAGGGTTAGGGTAAAGGAAAGTGTTAGGGTTAGGGTTAGGTTTAGCGTTATGGTAAGGGTAAGGGTTAGGGTTAGGGTTAGGGTTAGGTTTATGATTGGGGTTAAGGTTAGGGTTAGGGTCAGGGAAAGTGTTAGGTTTAGGGTTAGGTTTAGCGTTAGGGTAACAGTAAGGGTTAGGGTTAGGGTTAGGGTTAGGGTAAGAGTTAGTTTTAGGGTTACGGTTAGGGTAATGGTAAGGGTTAGGTTTCGGGTTAGGGTTAAGCTTTAGGATTAGGGTTAGTGTTAGGGTTAGGATAGAGTTAGGGTGAGGGTAAGGTTAAGGTTTAGGGTTTAGGTTAGGGTTAGTTTTAGGGTTAGAGTTAGGGAAAGGGTAAGGGTTAGGGTTAGGGTTAGGGTTAAGGTTAGGGTTAGGGTTAGGGTTTCCGTTAGGGTTAGTGTTAGGTTTAGGGTTACGTTTGGGTAAGTGTAAGGGTTAAGGTTAGGGTAAGGGAAAATGTTAGGGTTATGTTTAGGTTTAGCGTTATGGTAAGGGTAAGGGTTAGGGTTAGGGTTAGGGTTAGGTTTAGGATTGGGGTTAAGGTTAGGGTTAGGGTATGTTTAGGGAAAGGGTATGGGTTAGGGTTAGGGTTAGGGTTAGGGTAAGGTTTAGGGTTAGGGTAAGTGTTAGGTTTAGGGTTATGGTTAGAATTAAGTTTAGGGTTAGGGTTAGGGTAAGGGTAAGGTTAAGGTTGAGGGTTTGGGTTATGGTTACGCTTAGGGTTAGGGGTTAGGGTTAGTGATAGGTTTAGGGTTAGGGTTAGGGTAAGGATAAGAGTTAGTGTTAGGGTTAGGGTTAGTGTTAGGGTTAGGGTAAGAGTTAGGGTTAGGGATAGGTTTAGGGTTGAGGTTAAGATTAAGGTTAGGGTTAGGGTAAGGGTAAGGGTTAGGATTAGAGTAAGCATTAGGGTTAGGGTAAGGGTTATGTTTAGGGTAAGGGTAAGGGTTAGGGTTAGGGTTAGGGTTAGGGGTTAGGGTTAGGGTAAGGGTAAGTTTTAGGGTTATTGTTAGGGTTAGGGTTAAGTTTAGGGTTTGGGTTAGGGTTAGGGTTAGGGTTAGGTTAGGGTGACGTTTATGGTTAGGGTAGAGGTTAGGGTTAGGGTAAGGGTTAGGGTTAGGGGTAGGGTTAGGGTTAGGGTTAGGGTAAGGGTAAGGGGTAGGGTTAGGGTTAGGGTTAAGGTTGAGGTTAGGGTTAGGGTTAGAGTAAGGTTTAGGGTTTGGGTAAAGTTTAGGTTTAGGGTTGGGGTTAGTGTTACAGTTAGGGTTAGGGTTAGGGTAAGGGTAAGGGTTAGGGTATGTTTAGGGTTATGGTTAGGGTAAGGGTTAGGGTTAGGGTTAGGGTTAGGTTGGGGTTAGGATAAGGGTTAGGGTTAGTGTTAGGGTGAGGGAAAGTGTTAGGGTTATGTTTAGGTTTAGCGTTATGGTAAGGGTAAGGGTTAGGGTTAGGGTTAGGGTTAGGTTTAGGATTGGGGTTAAGGTTAGGGTTACGGTCAGGGAAAGTGTTAGGGTGAGGGTTAGGTTTAGCGTTAGGGTAACGGTAAGGGTTAGGGTTAGGGTTAGGGTAAGAGTTAGGGTTAGGGTTAGGGTTAGGGTAATGGTAAGGGTTAGGTTTATGGTTAGGGTTAAGCTTTAGGATTAGGGTTAGTGTTAGGGTTAGGTTAGAGTTAGGGTGAGGGTAAGGTTAAGGTTTAGGGTTTGGGTTAGGGTTAGGTTTAGGTTTAGGGTTAGGGAAAGGGTAAGGTTTAGGGTTAGGGTTAGGGTTAAGGTTAGTTAGGGTTAGGGTTTCGGTTAGGGTTAGTGTTAGGTTTAGGGTTAGGGTTAGGGTTAGGGTTAGGGTAAGGGTTAGGGTTAGAGGTTAGAGTTAGTGTTAGGGTTAGGTTAAGGGTTAGGGTTAGGGTTATTATAAGTTTTAGGGTTAGGTTAGGTTAAGGTTTAGGATTAGGGTTATGGTTAGGGTAAGTATTAGGGTTGGGTTAGGGGTTAGGGTTAGGGTAAGGGTTAGTGTTAGGGTTAGGGTTCAGGTAAGGTTAGGGTTAGGGTTATGTTAGGGTTAGGGTTAGGGTTAGGGTTAGGGTAAGGATAAGGGTTAGCGTTAGCGTTAGGGTTAGGGGAAGGGTAAGGGTTAGTGTTAGGGTTAGGGTTAGGGTTACGGTAAGGGTAAGGGTTAGGGTTAGGTTTAGGGATAGGGGTTACGGTTAGAGTTAGGTTTAGGGTTAGGGTTAGGGTAAGGGTCAGGGATAGGTTTAGGGATAGGGTTAGGGTTAGGCTTAGGGTTAGGGTTAGGGTTAGGGTTAGGGTAAGGATTAGGGTTAGATTTAGGGTTAGGGTTGAGGTTAGGGTTAGGGTTTGCGTAAGGGTAAGGTTTAGGTTAGGGTTAGGGTTAGGGTAAGGGTTAGGTTTAGGGTTAGGGTAAGGGTAAGGGTTAGGTTTAGGGTTAGGGTTAAGTTTAGGGTTGGGGTTTAGGTTTGGGTTAGGGTTAGGGTAAGGTTTGGGGTTATGGTTAGGGTTGGGGTTAGGATAAGGGTAAGTGTTAGGTATAGGGTTAGGGTTAAGATAAGGGTAAGGGCTGGGGAGAGGGTTAGGGTTAGGGGTTAGGGTTAGGGTTAGGGGTTAGGGTTAGGGTTAGGGTAAGTGGTAGTGTTAGGGGTTAGGGTTAGTGTTAGGGTTAGCCTTAGGATAAGGGTTAGGGTTAGGGTTAGGGTTAGGATAAGGGTAAGTATTAGTGTTATGGTTAGGGTTAGGGTTAGGTTAAGGTTTAGGTTAGGGTTAGGTTTAGAGTTGGGGTTAAGTTTAGGGTTAGGGTAAGGGTTAGGGTTAGGTTTAGGGATAGAGTTACGGTTAGGGTTAGGGTTAGGTTAGGGTTAGGTTAGGGTAAGGGTAAGGGTTAGTGTTAGGGTTAGGGTTAGGTTAGGGTAACGGTAAGGGTTAGTGTTAGGGTTAGGGTTAAGGTTAGGGTAAGGGTAAGGGTTAGGTTTAGGATTAGGGTTAGGGTTAGGGTAAGGGTAAGGGTTAGGTTTAGGGTTTGGGTTAGGGTTAGGGTAAGGGTAAGGGTTAGGGTTAGGGTTAGGTTAGGGTTAGGGTTAGGGTAAGGGTAAGGGTTAGTGTTAGGGTTAGGGTTAAGGTTAGGGTAAGGGTAAGGGTTAGGGTTAGGATTAGGGTTAGGGTTAGGGTAAGGGTTAGGGTTAGGGTTAGGTTTAGGGTTACGGTTAGGGTAAGGGTAAGTGTTAGGTTTAGGGTTAGTTTTAGTGTTGGGGTTAATGTTAGGGTTAGGGTAAGGGTTAGGGTTAGGGTTAGGGTAAGGGTAAGTGTTAGGGTTAGGGTTAGGTTTAATGTTGGGGTTAATGTTAGGGTTAGGGTTAGGGTTAGGTTAAGGGTTAGGGTTAGGGTTAGGGTTATTATAAGGGTTAGTGTTAGGTTAGGTTAAGGGGTAGGGTAAGGGTTATGGTTAGGGTAAGTATTAGGGTTAGGGGTTAGGGGTTAGGTTTAGGGTTAGGGTAAGGGTTATTGTTAGAGTTAGGTTTAGGATTAGAGTAAGGGATAGGCTTAGAGTTAGGGTTAGGTTTAGGGTTGGGTTTAAGGTTAGAGGTAGGGTTAGGGGAAGGGGAAGGGTTAGTGTTAGGGTTAGGGTTAGGGTTAGGGTAAGGGTTAAGGTTAGGTTTAGGGATAGGGGTTATGGTTAGAGTTAGGTTTAGGTTTAGGGTTAGGGTAAGGGTCAGAGATAGGGTTAGGGATAGGGTTAGGGTTAGGCTTAGGGTTAGGGTTAGGGTTAGGGTTAGGATAAGGGTTAGGGTTTGGGTTAGAGTTAGGGTAAAGGTAAGGGTTAGGGTTAGTGTTAGGGTTAGGGGTTACGGTTAGGGTTAGTGTTAGGGTTAGTGTTAAGGTAATGGTTAGGATAAGGGTAAATGTTAGGGTTAGCGTTCGTGTTAGGGTTAGGTTAAGGGTTAGAGTTAGGGTTAGGGTTAGGGTTAGAATAAGGGTTAGTGTTTGGGTGAGAGTTAGGGTAAAGGTCAGGGTTAGGGTTAGGTTTAGGGTTAGGGGTTACGGTTAGGGTTAGTTTTAGGGTTAGGATTAGGGTAAGGGTAAGGGATAGGGTTAGGTTTAGGGTTAGGTTTAGGGTTAGGGTTAGGGATAGGGTTAGGGTTAGGATAAGGGTTAGGGTTAGGGTTAGGGTAAGGATAAGGGTTAGGTGAGGATTAGGGTTAGGGTTAGGGTACGGGTTAGATTTAGGGTTAGGATTAGGGTTAGGGTTAGGGAAAGGATAAGGGTTAGGGTTAAGGTTAGGTTTAGGGTTAGGGTGAGGGTTAAGGTGAGGGTTAGTTGGGTAAGAGTCATGGTTAGGGTTAGGTTTTGGGTTAGGGTAAGGGTAAGGGTAAGGTTAGGGTTAGGGTTTGGTTTACTGTTAGGGTTAGGGTTAGGGTTAGGCTAAGGGAAAAGGTTAGAATTAGGATTAGGGTTAGGGTTAGGGTTAGAATAAGGGTTAGTGTTTGGGTTAGAGTTAGGGTAAAGGTCAGGGTTAGGGTTAGGTTTAGGGTTAGGGGTTACGGTTAGGGTTAGTTTTAGGGTTAGGATTAGGGTAAGGGTAAGGGATAGGGTTAGGTTTAGGGTTAGGTTTAGGGTTAGGGTTAGGGATAGGGTTAGGGTTAGGGTTAGGATAACGGTTAGGGTTAGGGTTAGGGTAAGGATAAGGGTTAGGTGAGGGTTAGGGTTAGAGTTAGGGTACGGGTTAGATTTAGGGTTAGGATTAGGGTTAGGGTTAGGGAAAGTATAAGGGTTAGGGTTAAGGTTAGGTTTAGGGTTAGGGTGAGGGTTAAGGTGAGGGTTAGTTGGATAAGAGTCATGGTTAGGGTTAGGTTTTGGGTTTGGGTAAGGGTAAGGGTAAGGTTAGGGTTAGGGTTAGGGTTAGGTTTACGGTTAGGGTTAGGGTAAGGGTAAGGGTTAGGGTTAAGGTTAGGGTTAGGGTTAGGTTTAGGGTTAGTGTTAGGGTTAGGCTAAGGGAAAAGGCTAGAATTAGGATTAGGGTTAGGGTTAGGGTTATGGTTAGGGTAAGGGTTAGGTTTAGGGTTAGCGTAAGGTTAAGGGTTAGGGTTAGGGTTAGGGTTAGGGTAAGTGTAAGGGTTAGGGTTAGGGTTAGGGTTAGGTTTAGGTTTAGGGTTAATTTTAGGGTTAGGGTTAGGGGTAGGTCAATTGTAAGGGTTAGTATTAGGATTAGGTTTAGGGTTAAGTTAAGGGTTAGAGATAGGGTTAGGGTTAAGGTTAGGTTTAGGGTCAGGTTTAGGGTTAAGGTAAGGGTAAGGGTTAGGGTTATTGTTAGATTTAGGGTTACGGTTAGGGTAAGGGTTAGGGTTAGGTTTAGGGATAGGGGTTACGGTTAGAGTTAGGTTTAGGGTTAGGGTTAGGCTAAGGGTAATTGTTAGGGTTAGGGTTAGGATTAGGTTTAGGGTAAGGGTAAGGATTAGGGTTAGGGTTAGGGTTAGGATAAGTGTTTGTGTTAGGGTTAGCGTTAGGGTAGGGGTTAGGGAAAGGGTAAGTGTTAGGGTTAGGGTTAGGATAAGGGTAAGGGTTAGTGTTAGGGTTAGGGTTAGCGGTTAGGGTTAGGGTTAGGGTTAGGGGTTAGGGTTAGGGTTAGGGTATTGTTGGGTTTAGGTAAGGGTTAGGGTTAGGGTGAAGTTTACGGTTAGGGTAAGGGTAAGGATTCGGGTTAGGGTTAGGTTTATGGTTAGGGTAAGTGTAAGGGTAAGGGTTAGTGTTAGGGTTAGGGTTAGGGTAAGGATTAGGGTTAGGGTTAGGGTTGTGGTTAGGATAAGGGTAAGTGTTAGGGTTAGGGTTAGGGTTAGGATAAGGGTTAGGGTTAGGGTTAGTGTTAGGGTTATGGGTTAGGGTTAGGGGTTAGGGTTAGGACTAGGGATAGTGTTATGGTTATGTTTAGATTTAGGGTTAGGGTTAGGGTTAGGGTTAAGATAAGGGTTAGGGTTAGGGTTAGGTTTAGGGTTAGGGTATGGTAAGGGTTAGGGTTAGGGTTAGGATTAGGGTTAGGGTTAGGGTAAGGGTTAGGGTTAGGGTTAGCGTTCGGGTAGGGGATAGGAAAAGGGTGTTAGGGTTAGGGTTAGGGTTAGGATAAAGGTAAGGGTTAGTGTTTGGGTTAGGCTTAGCGGTTAGGGTTAGGCTTAGGGTTAGGGTTAGGGGTTAGGGTTAGGGTTAGGGTAGGGTTAGTTTTAGGTATGGGTTAGGGTTAGGGTTAGGGTTAGGGTTAGGGTTACAGTTAGGGTTAGGGTGAGGGTTGGGGTTAGGATTAGGGTAAGGGTAAGGGTTAGGGTTAGCATTAGTGTTAGGGAAAGGTTTAGGGGTTAGGGTTAGGGTTAGGTTTAGGGTTAGGGTTATGGTTATGGTAAGAATAAGTGTTAGGTTTAGGGTTATTTTTAGGGTTAGGGTTAGGGCAATGGTAAGTGTTAGGGTTAGGGTTAGGGTTAGGTTTAGGTTTAAGGTTGAGGTTAGGGTTAGGGTTAGGGTTTGGGTAAGGGTTAGGGTTAGGGTTAGGGTAAAGGTTAGGGTTAGGGTTATGGTTAGGCTAAGTGAAAGGGATAGAGTTAGGGTTAGGGTAAAGGTTGAGGTTAGGTTTAGTGTTAGAGTAAGGGTTAGGTTTAGGTTTAGGGTACGAGTTAGGATTAGGGTTAGGTTTAGGGTAATGGTAAGTGTTAGGGTTAGGGTTAGGGTTAGGGTTAGGTTAAGGTTTAGGTTTAGGGTTAGGATTAAGTATAAGTTTGGGGTTAAGGTTAGGTTTAGGGTTACGGTAAGTGTAAGGTTTAGGGTTAGGGTTAGAGTTAGAGTAAGTGTTAGGGTTAGGGTTAGGGTTAGGGTTAGAGTAAGGGTTCGGGTTAGGGTAAGTTTAGTGTTGGGGTTAATTTCAGGGTTAGAGTAAGGGTTTTGGTTAGTGTTAGGGTTAGGTTTAGGGTTAGGATTAGGGTTATGGTTAGGGTTAGGATTATGGTTAGGGTAAGGGTATGTGTTAGTGTTAGGGTTAGGGTTAGGGTTAGCGTTAGGTTAAGGGTAAGGGTTAGGGTTAAGGTTAGGGTTAAGGTTAGGTTTAGGGAAAGGGTAAGGTTTAGGGTTAGGATTAGGTTTAGGATTGGGGTTAAGGTTAGGGTTAGGGTTTGGTTTAGGGAAAGGGTAAGGTTTAGGGTTAGGATTAGGTTTAGGATTGGGGTTAAGGTTAGGGTTAGGGTTAAGGTAAGGTTAAGGATTTGGGTTAGGGTTAGTGTTAGGGTTAGGGTTAGGTTTTGGGTTAGGTAAGGGTAAGTGTTAGGGTTAGGGTTAGGATAAGGGTAAGCGTTAGGGTTAGGGTAGGTTTAGGGTTTAGGGTTAGTGTTAGTGTTAGGGTTAGGATTAGTGTTAGCGTTAGGGTTAGGATAAGGTTAAGAGTTATGGTTAGGGTAGGGTTAGGGTTTCGGTTTACTGTTAGTGTTAGGGTTAGGGTTAGGGTTAGGTTTAGTGTTAGGGTAAGGGTAAGTGTTAGGGTTAGGGTTAGGGTTAGGGTAATGGTAAGGGTTAGGGTTAGGGTAGGGTTAGGGGTTAGGGTTAGTGTTAGAGTTAGGGTTGGGTTAGTTTTTCGGTTCGGGTTAAGTTTATGGTTAGGGTTAGGGTAAGGGTAAGGGTTAGGGTTAGGGTTAGGATTAAGGTTGAGGTTAGGGTTAGAGTTAGAGTAAGGGTTAGGGTTAGGGTTAGGGTACGGGTTAGGGTTGGGTTTAGGGTTAGGGTTAGCGTTAGGTTTAGGGTTATGGTAAGGGTAAGGGTTAGGGTTAGGGTTTGCGTTAGGGTAAGGTTTAGGTTTAGGGGTTTGTGTTAGTGTTAGGGTTAGGTTAAGTGTTAGGGTTAGGGTTGGTGTTAGGGTTAGGATAAGGTTTAGTGTTAGGGTTATGGTTAGGGTTAGAGTTAGGTAAGGTTTAGGATTAATGTTAGGGTTAGGGTTAGGGTTAGGGTTAGGGTTACGGTAAGTGTAAGGGTTAGGGTTAGGGTTAGGGTAAGTGTTAGGGTTTGTTTAGGGTTAGAGTTAGAGTAAGTGTTAGGGTTAGGGTTAGGGTTAGGTTTAGTGTTGGGGTTAAGGTTAAGGTTAGAGTAAGGGTTAGGGTTAGAGTTAGGTATAGGTTTACGGTTAGGGTTAGGGTTAGGGTAAGGGTATGTGTTAGGGTTAGGGTTAGGGCTAGGGTTAGGGTTAGCATAAAGGTAAGGGTAAGGGTTAGGGCGAGGGTTAGGGTTAAGGTTAGGTTTAGGGTAAGAGTAAGATTTAGGGTTAGGGTTTGGGTTAATGTTAGGGTTAGGCTAAGTGTAAGGGTTAGGGTTAGGGTTAGCGTTAGGTTTGGGTTAGGGTAAGGGTAAGGTTAAGGTTTAGGGTTAGGTTTAGGGTAAGGGTTATCGTTAGGGTTAGGGTTGGGGTTAGGGTAAGGGTAAGTATTAGGGTTAGGGTAAGGGTGAGGATTCGGGTTAGGGTTAGGGTTTGGGTTAGGATTAGGGTAAGGGTAAGGGTTAAGATTAGGGTTAGGGTTAGGGTTAGGGGTTACAGTTAGCGTTATGGGTTAGGGTTAGGGTTAGGATTATGGTTAGGTTTCGGGGAAGGGTTAGGTTAAGGGTTAGGGTTAGGGTTATGGTTTGGGGTTATGGTTAGGGATTAGGGTTAGGATTAGGGTTACTGTTAGTGTTATCTTAAGGGTTAGAGTTAGGGTTAGGGTTAGGATTAAGATAAGGGTTAAGGTTAGGGTTAAGTTTAGGGTTAAGGTAAGGGCAAGTGTTATGGTTAGGGATAGGGTTAGGTTTAGGCTAAGGGTAAGGGTTAGGGTTAGGGTTAGGTTTTTGTTTAGGGTAAAGGTAAGGGTTAGGGTTAGGGTTAGGGTTAGGGTAAGGGTTAGGGTTAGGATTAGCGTTAGGGTAAGGGTTAGGGAAAGGTAAGTGTTAGGGTTAGGGTTAGGGTTAGGATAAGGGTAAGGGTTAGGGTTAGGGTTAGCGGTTAGGGTTAGGGTCAGGGTTAGGGGTTAGGGTTAGTCTAGGGTTAGAGTAGGGTTAGGTTTAGGTAATAGTTAGGGTTAGGTTTAGGGTAAGGGTAAGGTTTAGGTTTATTGTTAGGGTTAGGGTTAAGGTTAGGGTTAGGGTAAGGGTAAAGGTTAGGTTTAGGTTAGATTGGGGGTTACGGTAAGGGTAAGGGTTAGGGTTAGGGTTAGGGTTAGAGTTAGTGTAAGGGTAAGGGATAGGGTTAGGGCTAGGCTTGGGGTTAGGGTTAGGGTTAGTTTTAGGGTTAGGTTTAGGGTTAGGGTTAGGGTAAGAGTAAGAGTTAGGGTTAGGGTTAGGGTTATTTTTAGGGTTAGGGTTAGGGTAAGGGTAAGGGTTAGGTTTAGGTTGAGGTTTAAGGTTGAGGTTAGGGTTAGGTTTAGGGTTAGGTTACGGGTTAGGGTTAGGGTTACGGTAAAGGTTAAGGTTAGGGTTAGGGTTAGGGTTAGGCTAAGGGTAAAGAATAGGGTTAGGGTTAGGTTAAAGGTTGAGGTTAGGGTTAGAGTTAGAGTAAGGGTTAGGTTTAGGGTTAGGGTACGGGTTAGGGTTAGGGTTAGGGTAATGTTAAGTGTTAGGCTTAGGGTTAGGGTTAGGGTACGGTTTAGGGTTAGGGTTAGGGTTGGGTTTAATTTTATGGTTAAGGTTAGGGTTAGGGTTACGGTAAGTGTAAGGGTTAGGGTTAGGGTTAGGGTTAGGGTAAGTGTTAGGGTTAGGGATATGGTTAGAGTTAGGGTAAGGGTTAGGGTTAGGGATAGGTTTAGTGTTGGGGTTAAGGTTAGGGTTAGAGTAAGGGTTACGGTTAGGGTAAGGGTTAGGTTTAGGGTTAGGTTTAGGGTCACGGTTAGGTTTAGGGTTATGGTTAAGGTAAGGGTATGTGTTAGTGTTAGGGTTAGGGTTAGGGTTGGCGTTAGAGTAAGGGTAAGGGTTAGGGTTAGGGTTAGGGTTAAGGTTAGGTTTAGGCAAAGGGTAAGGTTTAGGGTTAGGGTTAGGTTTAGGGTTGGGGTTAAGTTTAAGTTTTGGGTTAGGGTAAGGGTAAGGATTAGGTTAGGGTTAGTGTTAGGTTTAGGGTTATTGTAAGGGTAAGTGTTCGGGTTAGAGTTAGGGATAGGATAAGGGTAAGGGTTAGGGTTGCGTTAGGGTTTAGGGTTAGTGTTAGGGTTAGGGTGAGCGTTAGGGTTAGTGTTAGGGTTAGGGATAGGATAAGGTAAGGGTTAGAGTTAGGGTAGTGTTAGGGTTTAGGGTTAGTGGTAGGGTTAGGGTTTGGGTTAGTGTTAGTGTTAGGGTTAGGCTAAGGGAAAGTGTTAGGGTTAGGGTTAGGGTTAGGTGTAGGGTTAGGGTTAGGGTAAGAGTAAGGGTTAGGGTTAGGGTTAGGGTAAGGGTACGGATTCAGGTTAGGGTTAGGGTTAGGGTTTGGGTTAGGGTTAGGGTAAGCATAAGGTTTAGGGTTAGGGTTTGGGTTAGGGTTAGGGGTTACGGTTAGCGTTAGGGGTTAGGGTTAGGGTTACGGTTACGGTTAGGGTTAGGGTAAGTGTTAGATTAAGGGTTAGGGTTAGGGTTAGGGTTAGGGTTAGGGTTAGGGGTTAAGGTTAGGGGTTGGGGTTAGGATTATCGTTAGTGTTCGGGTTATGTTAAGGGTTAGGGTTAGGGTTAGGGTTAGGGTTAAGGTAAGGGTTAGGGTTAGGGTTAGGATTAGGTTTAGGTTAAGGGCAAGGTTTATGGTTAGGGTTAGGGTTAGGGTTTGGCTAAGGGGAAGGGTGAGGGTTAGGGTTAGGTTTAGGTTTAGGGTAAGGGTAAGGGTTATGGTTAGGGTTAGGGTAAGGGTTAGGGTTAGGGTTAGTGTTAGGGTAGGGGTTAGGGAAAGGGTAAGTGTTAGGGTTAGGGTCAGGGTTAGGATAAGGGTAAGGGTTAGTGTTAGGGTTAGGGTTAGCAGTTAGGGTTAGGGTTAGGGTTAGGATTAGGGGTTAGGGTTAGGGTTAGGGTAGGGTTGGGTTTAGGTAAGGGTTAGGGTTAGGTTTCTAGTAAGGGTAAGGTTTAGGGTTACTGTTACGGTTAGGGTGAAGTTTAGGGTTAGGGTAAGGGTAAGGGTTAGGTTTAGGTTTAGGTTTTGGGTTAGGGTAAGGGTAAGGGTTAGGGTTAGGGTTAGGGTTAGGGTTAGGATTAGGGTTAGGGTTAGGATAAGGGTAAGTGTTAGGGTTAGGGTTAGGGTTAGGATAAGGGTAAGGGTTAGGGTTAGGGTTAGGGGTTAGGGTTAGGGTTAGGGTTACGGTTAGGGTTAGGGTAAAGGTTAGGGTTAGGGTTAGGGTGAGGTTAAGGGTAAGGGTTAGGGTTAGCGTTAGGGTTAGGGTTAGGTTTAGGGGTTAGGGTTAGGGTTAGATTTGGTTTAGGTTTAGGGTTAGGGTAAGAGTAAGGGTTAGGGTTGGGGTTATTTTTAGGTTTAGGGTTAGGATAAGGGTAAGGGTTAGGGTTAGGGTTCGGTTTAGGTTTAGGTTTAAGGTTGAGGTTAGGGTTATGGTTAGGGTTAGGGTAAGGGTTAGGGTTAGGTTTAGGGTAAAGTTTAGGGTTAGGGATAGGGTTAGACTAAGGGTAAGGGATAGGGTTAGGGTTAGGGTAAAGGTTGAGATTAGGGTTAGAGTTAGAGTAAGGGTTAGGGTTAGGGTTAGGGTACGTGTTAGGGTTAGGGTAAGTGTTAGGGTTAGAGTTAGGGTTAGGGTTAGTGTAAGGTTTAGGGCTAGGGTTAGGTTTAAGTTTGGGGTTAAGTTTAGGGTTAGGGTTACGGTAAGTGTAAGGGTAGGTTTAGGGTTAGGGTTAGAGTAAGTGTTAGGGTTAGGGATAGGGTTACAGTTAGGGTAAGGGTTAGCATTAGGGTTAGGTTTAGTGTTGGGTTTAAGGTTAGGGTTAGAGTAAGGGTTACGGTTAGTGTTATGGTTAGGTTTAGGGTTAGGTTTAGGGTTACATTTAGGATTAGGGTTATGGTTAGGGTAAGACTATGTGTTAGTGTTAGGGTTAGGGTTAGGGTTAGCGTTATTGTAAGGGTAAGGGTTAGGGTTGGGGTTAGGGTTAAGGTTAGGTTTCGGGAAAGGGTAAGGTTTAGGGTTAGGGTTAGGTTTAGGGTTAGGGTAAGGTTAAGTGTTAGGGTTAGGGTTAGGGTTAGGATAAGGGTAAGGGATAGGGTTAGGGTAGGGTTAGGGTTTAGGGTTAGTGTTAGGGTTAGGGTGAGGGTTAGGGTTAGTGTAAGAGTTAGGGTTAGGATAAGGGTAACGGTTAGGTTTGGGTAGGGTTAGGGTTTAGGGTTAGTGTTAGGGGTAGGGTTAGGGTTAGTGTTAGTGTTAGGGTTAGGCTAAGGGTAAGTGTTAGGGTTAGGGT
Source organism: Megascapheus bottae (assembly GCA_024803745.1). Taxonomy (NCBI): domain Eukaryota; kingdom Metazoa; phylum Chordata; class Mammalia; order Rodentia; family Geomyidae; genus Megascapheus; species Megascapheus bottae. The sequence continues at coordinate 2,820,176 of JANJXV010000049.1, forward strand.
TAGTGTTAGGTATAGGGTTAGTGTCAGTTTTAGGGTGGGGGTTAAGTTTAGGATTAGGGTTAGGGTTAGTGTAAGGGTAAGGATTCAGGTTAGGTTTTGGGTTAGGTTTAGGGTAAGGGTAAGGGTTAGGGTTAGGGTTAGGGTTAGGGGTTACGGTTAGGGGTTAGGGTTAGGGTTAGGGTTATGGTTAGGGTTAGGGTAAGGGTTAGGTTAAGGTTAGGGTTAGGGTTAGGGTTATGGGTTAGGGTTAGGGGTTAGGGTTAGGACTAGGTTTAGTGTTAGGGTTATGTTTCGTTTTAGGGTTAGGGTTAGGGTTAGGGTTAAGATAAGAGTTAGGGTTAGGGTTAGCGTTAATGTAGGGGTTAGGAAAAGGGTAAGTGTTAGAGTTAGGGTTAGGATAAGGGTAAGGGTTAGTGTTAGGGTTAGGGTTGGGGTAGGGTTAGGTTTAGGTAAGGGTTAGGGTTAGGTTTGGGGTAAGGGTAAGGTTTAGGGTTATTGTTAGGGTTAGGGTTAAGTTTAGGGTTAGGGTAAGGGTAAGGGTTTGTATTAGGGTTAGGTTTAGGGTTAGGGTAAGGGTAAGGTTTAGGGTTAGTGTTAGGGTTAGGGTTAGGGTAAGGATTAGGTTTAGGGTTAGGGTTAGGGTTTGGGTTAGGGTAGGGGTAAGTGTTAGGGTTAGGGTTAGGGTTAGGTTAAGGGCAAGGGTTAGGGTTAGGGTTAGGGTTAGGGGTTAGGGTTAGCATTAGGGTTAGCGTTAGGGTTAGGGGTTATGGTTAGGGTTACCGTTACGGTTAGGGTTAGGGTTAGGGTAAGGGTAAGTGTTAAGGTTAGCATTAGGGTTACGGTTAGTTTTAGGGGTTAGGGTTAGAGTTAGTGTTAGGGTTAGGTTTAAGTTTAGGGTTACGGTAAGAATAAGGGTTAGGGTTAGGGATAGTGTTATTTTTAGGGTTAGTGTAAGGGTAAAGGTTAGGGTTAGGGTTACGTTTAGGTTTAGGTTTAAGGTTGAGGTTAGTGTTAGGGTTAGGGTTACGGTTAGGGTTAGGGTAAGGGTTAGACTAAGGGTTAGGGTTAGGGTTAGGGTTAGGGGTTAGGTTAAGGGGTTAGGGTTAGGTTTAGGGTCAGGGTAAGGATAAGGGTTATGGTTATGGTTAGGTTTAGGGTTAGGATAAGGGTTAGGGTTAGGGTTAGGTTTAGGGTTAGGGTTAGTGTTATGATTAGGGTTAGGGTAAGGATTAGGGTTAGGGTTAGAGTTTGGGTTATGGTTAGGGTTAGGTTAAGGGTAAAGGTTAGGTTTAGGGTTACGGTTAGGGTTAGGATAAGGGTTTCTGTTAGGCGTTTGGGTTAGGGTTAGTGTTAGGGTTGGGTTAAGGGTTAGGGTTAGGGTTAGGATGAGGTTTAGGGTGAGGGTTAGGGTAAGAGAAAGTGTTAGGCTTAGGGATAGGTTTAGCGTTAGGGTAAGGGTAAGGGTTAGGGTTAGTGTTAGGGTTAGGTTTAGGGTTGGGTTTAAGCTTAGGGTTAGGGTTAGGGTAAGGGTAAGGTTTACTGTTAGGGTTAGGGTTAGGGTAAGGGTTAGGTTTAGGGTTAGGGTTAGGGTTAGGGTAAGCGTTAGGTGTAGGGGTAGGGTTAAGTGTTAGGGTTAGGGTAAGGGTTATGGTTATGTTTAGGGTTAGGGTGAGGGTAAGGGTTAGGGTTAGGTTTATGGATAGAGTTAGGGTTAGGGTTAGGATAAGGGTAAAGTTTAGGGTTAGGGTTAAGGTTAGGGTAAGGGTTAGATTAAGGGTTAGAGTTAGGGTTAAGTTTAGGGTTAGGGTTAGGTTTAGGGTTAGGGTTAGGTTTAGGTTTAGGGTTAGGTTTTGGGTAAGGGTAAGGGTAAGGGTTAGGGTTAGGGTTAGGGTAGGTTTATTGAAAGGGTAAGGGTTAGGGTTAGGGTTAGGATAAGGGTAAGGGTTAGGGTTAGGGTTAGGGTAAGGGATAGGTTTAGGGTTAGGTTTAAGTGTTAGGGTTAGGGTAAGGGTTAGGGTTAGGTTTAGGGTTAGTGTGAGGGTAAGGGTTAGGGTTAGGATGAGGGTTAGGGTTAGGGTTAGGGTAAGGGAAAGTGTTAGGCTTAGGAATAGGTTTAGCGTGAGGGTAATGGTAAGGGTTAGGGTTAGTGTTAGGGTTAGGTTTAAGGTTGGGGTTAAGGTTAGGGTTAGGGTTAAGGTAAGGGTAAGGTTTAGGGTTAGGGTTAGGGTAAGAGATAGGGTTAGGGTTAGGGTTAGGGTTAGGGTAAGCATTAGGTTTAGGGTTAGGGTTAAGTGTTAGGGTTAGGGTAAGGGTAAGGGTTATGGTTAGGGTTAGGGTTAGAGTTAGGGTTAGGGTAAGGGTAAGGGTTAGGGTTAGGGTTAGGGTTAGGGTAAGGGTTAGGTTAAGGGTTAGAGTTAGGGTTAAGTTTCGAGTTAGGGTTAGGGTGAGGGTTAGGGTTAGGTTTAGGGGTAGGTTTTGGGTAAGGGTAAGGGTTAATTTTAGGGTTAGGGTAAGGCTAAGGGTTAGGGTTAGGGTTACGGTAAGGTTTAGGTTTAGGGTTAGGTTTAAGTGTTAGGGTTAGGGTAAGGGTTAGGGTTAGGGTTAAGGTTAGGGTAAGGGTTAGGTTAAGAGTTAGGTTTAGGGTTAAGGTTAGTGTTAGGGCTACGGTGAGGTTTAGGGTTAGGTTTAGGTTTAGGGTTTGGGTAAGGGTAAGGGTTAGACTTAGATTTAGGGTATGTTTATTGAAAGGGTAAGGGTGAGGGTTAGGGTTTGGGTAAGGGTAAGCGTTAGGGTTAGGGTTAGGGTTTGGGTAAGGGTTAGGTTTAGGGGTTATGGTTAGGGTTATGGTTAGGTTAAGGGTTAGGGTTAGGGTTAGGATAAGGGTTAGGGTTAGGGTTAGTGTTAGGGTAAGTGTTAGGGTTAGGTTTAGGCTTAGGGTTAGACTTAGGATAAGGGTTAGGGTTAGGTTTAGTGCTGGGGTTAAGGTTAGGGTTACAGTAAGGGTTAGGGTTAGGGTTAGGGTTAGGGTTTTATGGTTAGGTTTAGGGTTACGGTTAGGGTTAGTATTAGGTTTAGGGTAAGGGTATGTGTTAGGGTTAGGGGTAGGGTTAGCGTTAGTGTAAGGGTACGGGTAAGGGTTAGATTTAGGGTTAAGGTTAGGTTTAGCGTAAGGGTTATGTTTAGGTTTAGGGTTAGGATTAGGGTTGGGGTTAGGCTAAGGGTAAGGGTTAGGGTTAGGGTTAGGGTTAGGTTAGGGTTATGTTAAGGGTTAGGGTTAGGGTTAGGGTTAGGTTTAGGGTTTGGGTTAGGTTTAGGGTAAAGGTAAGGGTTAGGGTTAGGGTTAGTGTTAGGGGTTATAGTTAGCGTTAGGGGTTAGGGTTAGGGTTAGGGTTACTGTTAGGGTTAGGGTAAGGGTTAGGTTAAGGGTTAGTGTTGGGTTAGGGTTAGGGGTTAGGTTTAGGTTTAGGGTTAGTGTTAGGGTTAGGTTAAGGGTTAGGGTTATGGTTAGGGTTACGGTTAGGATAAGGGTTAGGGTTAGGGTTAGGTTTAGGGTTAGGGTAAGGGCAAGGGTTATGGTTATGGGTAGGGTTAGGGTTAGTCTAAGGGTAATGGTTAGGGTTAGGTATGGGTTAGGGTTAGGTTTAGGTTTAGGGTAAGAGTAAGGGTTAGGGTTAGGGTTAGGTTTATGGTAAGGGTTAGGGTTAGGGTTACCGTTAGGGTAGGGGTTAGGGAAAGGGTAAGTGTTAGGGTTAGGGTTAGGGGTAGGATAAGGTTAAGGTTTAGGGTTAGGGTTAGGGTTAGGGGTTAGGTTTAGGGTTATGGTTAGGGTTAGGGTAAGTGTTAGGGTTAGGGTTAGGGTTAGGGTAAGGGTAAGTGTTAACGTAAGGGATAGGGTTAGGGTTAGGTTTAGGGTTTAGGTTATGGTTAGAGTTAGGGTAAGGGTAAGGGTTAGGGTTAGGGTAAGTGTTAGTGTTAGGTTTAGGGTTAGGGTTAGGGGTTAGTGATAGGGTTAGGTTTAGGGATAGGTTTATGATTAGGGTTAGGTTAAGGGTAAGGATTACGGTTAGGGTTAAGGTTATTTTTATGGTTAGGGGTAGGGTAAGGGTAAGGGTTAGGGTTAGGGTTAGGTTTAGGGTTAGGTTTAAGGTTGAGGTTAGGGTTAGTGTTAGGGTTAGGGTAAGAGTTAGGGTTAGGGTTCGGGTAAGGGTTAGGGTTAGAGTTAGGGTTAGGGTTAGGCTAAGGGTACGGGATAGGGTTAGGGTTAGGATTAGGTTAAGGTTGAGGGTAGGGTTAGTGTTAGAGTAAGGGTTAGGGTTAGAGTTAGGGTATGGTTTAGGGTTAGGTTTAGGTTTAGGGTTAGAGTTAGGGTTATGGTTAGGGTTAGGGTAAGGGTTAGGGTTAGGGTTAGGGTTAGGATAAGGGTTAGTGTTAGGGTTAGGTTAATGGTAAGTGTTAGGTTATGGTTAGGGTTAGAGTTAGATTAAGGGTTGGGGTTAGGGTTAGGTTTAGTGTTTTGGTTAAGGTTAGGGTTAGAGTAAGGGTTAGGGTTAGGGTTAGGGTTAGGGTTAGGTTTAGGGTTATGGTTAGGGTTAGGGTTAGGGTTAGGGTATGGGTATGTTTTATGTTTAGGGTTAGGGTTAGGGTTAGGGTTAGCGTAAGGGTAACGGTAAGGGTTATGGTTAGGGTTAGAATTAAGGTTAGGTTTAGGGTAAGGTTAAGGTTTAGCATTAGCGTTAGGGTTAGGGTTAGGGTTAGGCTAAGGGTAAGGGTTAGGGTTAGGGTTAGGGTTAGGATTAGGGTTACGTTTAGGGTTAGGGTAAGGGTAAGGGTTAGGGTTAGGATTAGGGTTAGGGTTAGGGTAAGGGTTATGGTTATGTTTAGGGTTAGGGTTAGGGTTGGAATTAAAGTAAGGTAAGTTTTAGAGTTAGGGTTAGGATTAGGATAAGGGTAAGTGTTAGGGTTAGGGTAGGGTTAGGGGTTAGGGTTAGTGTTAGGGTTAGGGTTAGGGTTAGGGTTGGGGATAAGGTTAACGTTAGGGTTTGGGTAAGGGTAAAGATTAGGGTAAGGGTTAGGGTTTGGGTTAGGGTTAGGGTAAGTGTAAGAGTTACGGTTAGTGTTAGGGTTAGGGGTTATGGTTAAGGTTAGGTGTAGGGTTAGGGTTAGGGTTACTGTTAGGGTTAGGATAAGGGTTAGATTAAGGGTTAGGGTTAGGGTTAGCGTTAGGGGTTAGGGTTAGGGTTAGGGTTAGGATAAGGGTTAGGGTTAGGGTTAGGTATAGGGTTAGGTTAAATGTTAGGGTTAGCGGTTAGGGTTAGTGTTAGGGTGAGGGAAAGGGTTAGGGTTAGGATAAGTGTTAGTGTTAGGGTTAAGGTTAGGGTTAGGGATAGGTTTATGATTAGGGTTAGGGTTAGGGTTAGGGTTAGGATTAGGATAAGGGTTAGATTAATATTTAGGGTTAGGGTTAGGGTTAGGGGTTAGGGTTAGGGGTGAGGGTTAGGTTTACTGTTAGGGTTAGGTTAAGGGTTAGGGTTAGGGTTAGAGTTAGGATAAGTGTTAGGGTTAAGGTTAGGTTTATGGGTAGGGTAAGGGCAAGGGTTATGGTTAGGGTTAGGGTTATGGTTAGGGTTAGTCTAAGGGTAAGGGATAGGGTTAGGTTTTGGGTTAGGGTTAGGTTTAGGTTTAGGTTTAGGTTAAGGGAAAGGGTTAGGGTTAGGCTTAGGGTAAGGATTAGGGTTAGGGTTAGCATTAGGGTAGGGGTTAGGGAAAGGGTAAGTGTTAGGGTTAGGGTTAGGGGTAGGATAAGGTTAAGGTTTAGGGTTAGGGTTAGGGTTAGGGGTTAGGTTTAGGGTTATGGTTAGGGTTAGGGTAAGTGTTAGGGTTAGGTTAGGGTTAGCGTTAAGGTAAGTGTTAGGTTTTAGGTTAGGGTTAGGGTTAGTGTAAGTGTTAGGGTAAGTGTTAGATTAGGTTTAGGTTTAGGGTTGAGGTTATGGTTAGGGTTAGGGTTAGGGTAAGGGTAAGGGTTAGGTTTAGGGTAAGTGGTAGTGTAAGGGTTAGGGTTAGGGTTAGGGTTAGGGAGAGGTTTATGATTAGAGTTAGGGTAAGGGTAAGGATTAAGGTTAGGGTTAGGGTTATTTTTATGGTTAGGGTTAGGGTAAGCTTTAGGGTTAGGGTTAGGGTTAAGTTTAGGGTTAGGTTTAAGGTTGAGGTTAGGGTTAGTGTCAGGGTTAGGGTAAGGGTTAGGGTTAGGATTCGGGTAACGATTAAGATTAGGGTTAGGGTTAAGGTTGAGGTTAGGGTTAGGGTTAGAATAAGGGTTAGGGTTAGGGTACGGGTTAGGGTTAGGGTTAGGGTTAGGTTTAGGGTTAGGGTTAGAGTTAGGGTTAGGGTTCGGGTAAGGGTAAGGGTTAGGGTTAGGGTTAGGGTAAGGGTTAGGTTTAGGGCTTTTTGTTAGTGTTAGGGTTAGGTTAATGGTTAGGGTTAGGTTTGGGATTAGGGTTAGGATAAGGGTTAGTGTTAGGCTTAGGTTAATGGTAAGTGTTAGGGTTATGGTTGGGGTTAGAGGTAGGTAAGGTTTAGGGTTAGGGTTAGGGTTAGGTTTAAGTTTGGGGTTATGGTTAGGGTTAGGTTTAGGGTAAGGGTAAGAGTTAGGTTTAGGGTTAGTGTTAGGGTAAGGGTAAGGGTAAGGCTTAGGGTTAGGGTTAGGGTTAGGGTAAGATTTAGGTTTTGGGTTAGGGTTACGGTTAGAGTTAGGGTTAGGGTTAGGGTTAGGGTAATGGTTAGGTTTAGGGTAAGGGGTATTGTAAGGGTCAATGTTAGTGTTAGGGTTAGGTTTAGGGTTGGGGTTATGTTAAGGGTTAGGGTTAGGGTTAGGGATAAGATAAGGGTTATGGTTAGGGTTAGGTTTAGGGTTAGGGTAAGGGCAAGGGTTACGGTTAGGGTTAGGGTTAGGGTTAGGCTAAGGGTAAGGGTTAGGGTTAGGGTTAGGCTTAGGTTTAGGTTTAGGTTTAGGTTTTGGGTAAGGGTAAGGGTTAGGGTTAGGGTTAGGGTAGGTTTATTGAAGGGGTAAGGGTAAGGGTTAGGTTTAGGGTTGGGGTTAAGGTTAGGGTTAGGGTAAGTGTAAGGGTTAGGGTTAGGGTTAGGTTAAGGGTTAGGGTTACGGTTAGGGTTAGGTTAGGGTACGGGTTAGGGTTAAGGTTAGGTTTAGGGTTAGAGTTAGGGTTAGGGTTAGGGTAAGGGTAAGGGTTAGGGTTAGGGTTAGGGTTAGGGTAAGTGTTAGGTTTAGGTGTTAGGGTTAGTGTTAGGGTTAGGTTAAGGGTTAGGGTTACGGTTAGGGTTAGGGTTAGGATAAGGGTTAGGTTTAGGTTTAAGATAATGGTAAGAGTTAGGGTTAGAGTTAGGGTTAGGGTTAGGTATGGTTTAGTGTTATGGTTAGGGTTAGGTTTAAGTTTGGGTTTAAGGTTAGGGTTAGGGTTAGGGTAAGTGTAAGGGTTATGGTTATGGTTAGGGTTAGGGTAAGTGTTAGGGTTAGGGTTAGGGTTAGGGTTATAGTTAGGGTTAGGTTTAGGGTTAGGGTTAGGGTCAGGGTTAGGTTTAGTGTTGGGGTTAAGCTTAGGGTTAGAGTAAGTGTTAGGGTTAGGGTTAGGGTTGCGTTTAGGGTTAGGTTTAGGATTACGGTTAGGGTTAGGGTTAGAGTTAGGGTAAGGGTATGTGTTAGGGTTAGGGTTATGGTTAGGGTTAGGGTTAGTGTAAGGGTAAATTTAAGGGTTAGGGTTAGGGTTAGGGTTAAGTTTAGGTTTATGGTAAGGGTAAGCTTTAGGGTTAGGGTTTGGTCAGGGTTAGGGTAAGGGTAAGGGGTACGGTTAGGATGAGAGTTATGAATAGGGTTAGGTTTAGGGTTAGGGTAAGGGTTAGGGTTAGGGTTAGGGTTAGGGTAAGGGTAAGGGTAACGGTTAGGGTTAGCGTAGGGTTAGGGGTTAGGGTTAGGGTTAGGTTTGGGGTTAAGGTTATGGTTAGGGTTAGGATAAGGGTAAGGATTAGGGTTAGGGTTAGGGTTAGGGTTAGGTTTAGGGTAGGCGTTAGGGTTAGGGTTAGCTTTAGGGTAGGGGTTAGGGAATGGCTAAATGTTAGGTTTAGGGTTAGGGTAGGATAAGGTTAAGGGTTAGGGTTAGGGTTAGGGTTAGGTTTTGGGGTTAGGGTTAGGGTTATGTTTAGGGTTAGGGTTAGGGTTAGGGTTAGGTTTAGGGTTAGGGTTAGGGTTAGGGTTTGGGTTAGGTTTAGGTTTAGGGTTAGAGTTAGGGTTAGGGTTCAGGTAAGGGTAAGGGTTAGGGTTAGGGTTTGGGTTAGGGTAAGGGTTAGGTTTAGGGGTTTGTGTTAGTGTTAAGGGTTAGGGTTAGGGTTGAGGTTAGGGTTAGGATAAGGGTTAGTGTTAGGGTTAGGTTAATGGTAAGTATAAGGGTTATGGTTAGGGTTAGAGTTAGGTAAGGTTTAGGGTTAGGGTTAGGGTTAGGTTTAAGTTTGGGGTTAGGGTTAGGGTTAGGGTTAGGGTAAGGTAAGAGTTAGGTTTAGGGTTAGTGTTAGGGTAAGGGTACGGTAAGGCTTAGGGTTAGGGTTAGGTTCAGGGTAAGATTTAGGGCTTGGGTTAGGGTTACGGTTAGAGTTAGTTTTAGGGTTAGTTTAGGGTAATGGTTAGGGTTAGGGTTAGGGTTAGGGTAATGGTTAAGTTTAGGGTTCAGGGTTGGGGTTAGGTTTAGGTTTAGGGTAATGGTTAGGGTTAGGGTTAGGGTTAGTGTAAGGTTTAGGGTTAGGGTTAGCGTTAGGGTAGGGATTAGGGAAAGGGAAAGTGTTAGGGTTAGTGTTAGGGTTAGGATAAGGGTAAGGGTTAGGGTTAGGATAAGGGTAAGGATTAGGGTTAGGTTAAGGGCAAGGGTTATGTTTAGGGTTAGTGTTAGGTTTAGGCTAAGGGTAAGGGTTAGGGTTAGGGTTGGGGTTAGGTTTAGGTTTAGGGTAAGGGTAAGGGTTAGGGTTAGGGTTAGTGTAAGGTTTAGGGTTAGGGTTAGCGTTAGGGTAGGGATTAGGGAAAGGGAAAGTGTTAGGGTTAGGGTTAGGGTTAGGATAAGGGTAAGGGTTAGGGTTAGGGTTAGCATTAGCTGTTAGGGTTAGGGTTAGGGTTATGGTTAGGGTTTAGGGTTAGGCTTAGTGTTAGGGTAGGGTTAGGTTTGGTAATGGTTAGGGTTAGGTTTAGGGTAAGGGTAAGGGTAAGGTTTAGGTTTATTGTTAGGGTTAGGGTTAAAGTTAGGGTTAGGGTAAGGGTAAGGGTTAGGTTTAGAGTTAGATTTAGGGTTAGGGTAAGGGTAAGGGTTAGGGTTAGGGATACGGTTAGGGTTAGGGTAAGGGTTAGGGTTAGGGTTAGGATAAGGGTAAGGGTAGGGTTAGGGTTAGTGTTAGGGGTTAGGGTTAGTGTTAGTGTTAGGGTTAGTGTTAGCGTTAGGGGTTAGTGTAAGGTTAGGGTTAAGTTTAGGTTTAGGTAAGGGTTAGAGTTAGGGTTAGGGTTAGGATTAGGTTTACGGTTAGGGTTAGTGTTAGGGTTAGGCTTAGGGTTTAGAGTTAGGGTTAGTTTTAGGATTAGGTTTAGGGTTAGGGTTAGGGTTAGGATTAGGGTAAGTGTTAGGGTTAAGGTTAGGGTTAGGGTTAGGGTAAAGTTTACGATTAGGGTTAGGGTTAGGGTTAGGGTAAGTGTAAGCGTTAGGGTTAGGGTTAGCGTTAGGCTTAGGGTTTATTGTTAGGGTTAGTTTTAGGATTAGGTTTAGGGTTAGGGTTAGGGTAAGAGTAAGGGTTATGCTTAGGGTTAGGGTTATTTTTAGCGTTAGGGTTAGGGTAAGGGTAAGTGTTAGGTTTAGGGTTAGGTTTAGGTTTAGGTTTAAGGTTGAGGTTAGGGTTAGGGTTAGGGTTAGGGTTAGGGTAAGGGTTAGGGTTAGGGTTACGGTTAAGGTTAGGGTCAGGATTAGGGTTAGGGTTAGCGTAAGGGATAGGGTTAGGGTTAGGGTAAAGGTTGAGGTTAGGGTTAGGGTTAGAGTAAGGGTTAGGTTTAGGGTTAGGGTACGGGTTAGGGTTAGGGTTCAGTTTAGGGTAATGTTAAGTGTTAGGGTTAGGGTTAGGGTTAGGGTAAGGTTTAGGGTTAGGTTTAGGGTTAGGTTTAAGTTTGGGGTTAAGGTAAGGGTTAGGGTTACGGTAAGTTTAAGGGTTAGGGTTAGGGTTAGGTTAAGTGTTAGGTTTAGGGATATGGTTAGAGTTAGGGTAAGGGTTAGGTTTAGGGTTAGGTTTAGTGTTGTGGTTAAGGTTAGGGTTAGAGTAAGGGTTACTGTTAGGGTTAGGGTTAGGTTTAGGATTAGGTTTAGTGTTACGGTTAGGGATAGGGTTATGGTTAGGGTAAGGGTATGTGTTAGTGTTAGGGTTAGGGTTAGGGTTAGCGTTAGGGTAAAGGTAAGGGTTAGGGTTAGGGAAAGGGTAAGGTTTAGGGTTAGGGTTAGGTTTAGGGTTGGGGTTAACTTTAAGGTTAGGGTTATGGTAAGGGTAAGGATTAGGTTTAGGGTTAGTGTTAGTGTTAGTGTTAGGGTTAGGTTTAGGGTTAGGCTTAGGGTTAGGGTTACGGTTAGGGTTAGGGTAAAGTTTAGGGTTAGCGTTATAGTTAGGGTAAGGGTAAGGGTTAGGGTTAGGGTTGGGGTTAGGGTAAGGGTAATTGTTAGTTTTAAGGTTAGGTTTAGGATAAGGGTAAGAGTTAGGGTTAGGTTTAGGTTTAGGGGTTAGGGTTAGGGTTAGTTTTAGGGTTATGGTTAGGGTTAGTGTAAAGTTTCGGATTAGGGTTATTTTTAGGGTAAGGGTAAGGGTTAGGGTTAGCGTTAGGGTTAGGGTTAGGTTTATGGTTAGGGTTAGGACAAGGGTAAGGGTTAGGGTTAAGGTTAGGGTTACGGTTAGGTTTAGGGTTAGGGTTAGGATTAGGGTAAGGTAAGTGTTAGGTTGAGGATTAGGGTTAGGGTTAGGGTAAGTTTTAGGGTTAGGTTTAGGTTAGGTTTAGGGTTAGGGTTAGGGTAATGGTAAGGGTTAGGTTTAGGGTTAGTGTTAGGATTAGGGTAAGGGTAAGGCTTAGGTTTAGGGTTAGGGTTAGTTTAAGGGTAAGGGTTGGGCTTAGGGTTAGGGTTAATGTTAGGTTAAGGGTTAGGGTTAGGGGTTATGGTTAGGGTTAGGTAAGGGGTAGGGTTAGTGTTAGGGTTAGGGTTAGGGTAAGATTTAGGGTTAGGTTTAGGGTTAGGGTAAGGGTTAGAATTAGGGTTAGGGTTAGGGTAAGGGTAAGTGTTAGTGTTAGGGTTAGGTTTAGCGTAATGGTTAGTGTTAGTGATAGGGTTAGTTTTAGGGTTGGGGTTAAGGGCAGGGTTAAGGTTAGGGTAAGGGTAAGGGTTAGGGATATGGTTAGGGTTACGGTTAGGTTTAGGGTTAGGGTTAGGGTAAGGGTAAGTGTTAGGGTTAAGTTTAGGGTTAGGGTTAAAGATCGGGTTAGCGTTAGGGTAAGGATAAGGGTTATGTTAGGGTTAGGGTTAGGGTTAGGGTAAGTGTTAGGTTTAGGGTTAGGTTTAGGGGTAGGTTTAGGGTTAGGTTTAGGGTTAGGGTAAGGGTTAGGGTTAGGGTCAGGATTAGGTTTAGGGTTAGGGTTAGGGTTAGGTAAGTGTAAGGGTTAGGGTTAGGGTGAGGGTTATGGTTAGGGTTACCATAAGGGTATGTGTTAGGAATAGGGTTAGGGTTAGGTTTAGCTTTAGGGTAAGGGTAAGGGTTAGGGTTACTGTTAGGGTTAGGTTTAGGGTAAGGTTTAGGGTTAGGTTTAGGGTAAGGGTAAGGTTTAGGGTTAGGGTTAGGGTTAGGGTTAGGATAATGGTAAGGGCTAGGGTTTGGTGTATGGTTATGTTTAGGGTTAGGGTAAGGGTTAGGGTTAGGGTTAGGTTTAGGGTAAGGATTAGGGTTAGGGTTAGGGTTAGGGCTAGGGTTAGGGTTAGGGTTAGGTTAAGGTTAGGGTAAGGGTTAGGGTTAGGTTTAGCATTAGGATAAGGGTAAGGGTTAGGTTTAGTGTTAGGGTTAGGGTTAAGGTAAGGTAAGGGTCAGGGTCTAGTTTCAGGTTAGCGTTAGGGTTAGGGTTAGGGTTAGAGTAAGGGTAAGGGTTAGGTTTAGGCTTAGGGTTAGGTTTAGGTTTAGGTTTAGGGTTAGGGTTAGGGTTAGTTTTAGGGTTAGGGTTAGTATAAGGGTAAGGGATAGAGTTAGGGATAGGTTTAGGGTTAGGGTTATGTTTAGGGTTAGGGTTAGGATAAGGGTAAGTGGTAGGGTTTGGGTTAGAGTTAGGGTTAGGTTTAGGGTAATGTAAGGGTTAGGTTTAGGTTTAGGGTTAGGGTTAGGTAAGGGTAAGGCTTAGGTTTAGGGTTAGGGTTAGGGTTAGGATTAGGGTAAGGGTAAGTGTTAGGGTTAGGATTAGGGTTAGGGTTAGGGTATGGATTAGGGTTAGTTTTAGTGTTAGGGTTAGGGTTAGGGTTAGGGTTAGGGTAAGGGTAAGAGTTAGGTTTAGGTTTAGGTTTAGGGTTGGGGTTAGGGTAACTTTAGCGTTAGGGTTAGGGTAAGTGTAAGGGTTAGGGTTAGGTTTAGGGTTAGGGTTAGGGTAAGGGTAAGGGTTAGGGTTAAGGTTAGGGTTATGGTTAGGTTTAGGGTTATGGTTAGGATTAGGGTAAGGGTAAGTGTTAGGGTTAGGATTAGGGTTAGGGTTAGGGTATGGGTTAGGGTTACTTTTAGTGTTAGGTTTAGGGTTAGGGTTAGGGTAAGTGTAAGAGTTAGGTTTAGGGTTAGTGTTAGGGTAAGGTTAAGGCTAAGGCTTAGGGTTAGGGTTAGGGTTAGGGTAATATTTAGGGTTTGGGTTAGGGTTATGGTTAGAGTTAGGGTTAGGGTTAGGGTTAGGGTAAGTGTTAGGTTTAGGGGTTAGGGTTAGTGTTAGGGTTAGGTTAAGGTTTAGGGTTACGTTTAGGGCTAGGGTTAGGATAAGGGTTCCGGTTAGGGTTAAGGTAATGGTAAGAATTAGGGTTAGGGTTAGGGTTAGGTTAGGTTTAGGGTTATGGTTAGGGTTAGGTTTAAGTTTGATGTTAATGTTAGGGTTAGGGTTAGGGTAAGTGTAAGGGTTATGGTTAGGGTTAGGGTTAGGGTAAGTGTTAGGGTTATGGTTAGGGTTAGAGTTAGGGTTAGGGTAAGCGTTAGGGTTAGGGTTAGGGTTAGGTTTAATGTTGGGGTTAAGGTTAGGGTTAGAGTAAGGGTTAGGGTTAGGGTTAGGGTTGGGTTGAGGGTTAGGTTTAGGATTACGGTTAGGGTTAGGGTTAGAGTTAGGGTAAGGATATGTGTTAGGGTTAGGGTTACGGTTAGAGTTAGGGTTAGCGTAAGGGTAAGTTTAAGGGTTAGGGTTAGGGTTAGGGTTAAGGTTAGGTTTAGGGTAAGGGTAAGCTTTAATGTTCGGGTTAGGTCAGGGTTAGGCTAAGGGTAAGGTGTAGGGTTAGGGTGAGGGTTAGGAATAAGGTTAGGTTTAGGGTTACGGTAAGGATTAGGGTTAGGGTTAGGGTTAGGGTAAGGGTAAGGGTTAGGGTAAGCGTAGGGTTAGGGGTTACGGTTAGTGTTAGGGTTAGGGTCAGGGTTAGGTTTAGGGTTGGGCTTAAGGTTAGGGTTAGGTTTAGGATAAGGGTAATAATTAGGGTTAGGGTTAGGGTTTGGGTTAGGTTTAGGGTTAGGGTAAGGGTTAGGGTTAGGGTTAGTGTTAGGGGTTATAGTTAGCGTTAGGGGTTAGGGTTAGGGTTAGGGTTACTGTTAGGGTTAGGGTAAGGGTTAGGTTAAGGGTTAGTGTTGGGTTAGGGTTAGGGGTTAGGTTTAGGGTTAGGGTTAGTGTTAGGGTTAGGTTAAGAGTTAGGGTTAGGGTTAGGGTTACGGTTAGGATAAGGGTTAGGGTTAGGGTTAGGTTTAGGGTTAGGGTAATGGCAAGGGTTATGGTTATGGTTAGGGTTAGGGTTAGTCTAAGGGTAAGGGTTAGGGTTAGGGTTTGGGTTAGGGTTAGGTTTAGGTTTAGGGTAAGAGTAAGGTTTAGGGTTAGGGTTAGGATTAGGGTAAGGGTTAGGGTTAGGGTTAGGGTTAGCGTTAGGGTAGGGGTTAGGGAAAGGGTAAGTGTTAGGGTTAGGGTTAGGGGTAGGATAAGGTTAAGGATTAGGGTTAGGGTTAGGGTTAGGGGTTAGGTTTAGGGTTATGGTTAGGGTTAGGGTAAATGATAGGGTTAGGGTTAGGGTTAGGGTAAGGGTAAGTGTTACGTTTAGGGTTAGGTTTAGGGTTAGGGTAAGTGTTAGGGTAAGGGATAGGGTTAGGGTTAGATTTAGAGTTGAGGTTATGGTTATGGTTAGGGTAAGGGTAAGGATTAGGGTTAGGGTAAGTGTTAGTGTTAGGGTTAGGGTTAGGGTTAGGGGTTAGGGTTAGGGTTAAGGTAAGTGTAAGGGATAGGGTTAGGGTTAGGGTTAGGGTTAGGATAAGGGTTAGGGTTAGGGTTAGGGTTAGGGTTAGGGTAAGTGTAAGGGTTAGGGTTAGGGTTACGGTTAGGTTTAGAGTTAGGGGTAGTTTTAGGGTAAAGGTAAGGGTTAGGGTTAGGGTTAGGGTAAGGGTTAGCGTTAGGTTTAGGGTTAGGTTTAGAGTTAATGTTAGGGTTAATTAAGGGTAAGGGTTAGGGTGAGGGTTAGGATTAGGCTTAGGGTTAGGGTAAGGGTTAGGGTTAGGTGTTAGGTTTAGGGTTAGGGTAAGGGGTAGGTTTAGTGTTAAGGTTAGGGTTAGTGTAAGGCTTAGGGTTAGGTTTAAGATTAGGGTAAGGGTTATGGTTAGAGTTACTGTAAGGTTAATTGTTAGCGTTAGGGTTAGGGTTAGGGTTAGGGTAAGGTTTAGGGTTAGGGTTAGGTTTAGGTTTAGGGTTGGAGTTAAGTTTAGGGTTAGGGTTACATTAAGGGGAAGGGTTAAGGTTAGGGTTAGGGTTAGGGTTAGGGTAAGGGAAAGGGTTAGGGTTAGGTTTAGGGTTAGGGTAAGGGTTAGGGTTAGTGTTAGGGTTAGGGTTAGTGTAAGGTTTAGGGTTAGGTTTAGGGTTAGGTTTAGGTTTAGGGTAAGGTTAAGGGTTAGGGTTAGGTTTAGGGTTAGGGTTAGCGTAAGGGTTAGTGTTAGGGTTAGGGTTAGGTTTAGTGTTGGTGTTAATGTTAGAGTTAGGGTAAGGGTTAGATTTAGGGTTAGGGTAAGCGTAAGTGTTAGGGTTAGGGTTAGGTTTAGTGTTGGGGTTAAGGTTAGGGTTAGGGTAAGGGTTAGGGTTAGGGTTAGGGTTAGGTTAAGGGTTAGGGATAGGGTTAGGGTTATTATAAGGGTTAGGGTTAGGTTAGGTTAAGGGTTAGGGTTACGGTTATGGTTAGGGTAAGTATTAGGATTAGGGTTAGGGGTTAGGGTTAGGTTTAGGGTAAGGGTTAGTGTTAGGTTTAGGGTTAGGAAAGGGTAAGTGTTAGTGTTAGGGTTAACGTTAGGGTAAGGGTTAGGCTTAGGGATAGGGTTAGGTTTAGGTTTGGGTTTAAGGTTAGGGTTCGAGGAAAGGTAAGGGTTAGTGTTAGTGTAAGGGTTAGGGTTAGGGTTAGGGTTATGGTGAGGGTTAGGGTTAGGTTTAGAGATAGGGGTTACAGTTAGAGTTAGGTTTAGGGTTAGGGTTAGGGTTAGGGTAAGGGTAAGGGATAGGGTTAGGGAAAGGTTTAGGGTTAGGGTTAGGGTTAGGGTTAGGGTAGGGTTAGGGTAAGGGTAAGGTTTAGGGTTAGGATTAGGGTTAGGGTTAGGGAAAGGGTTAGGTTTAGGGTTAGGTTTAGGTTTCAGGTTATCGTTAGGGAAAGGGTAAGGGTTTGGTTTAGAGTTACGGGTAGGGTTAGGGTAAGGGTAGGGGTTAGGGTTAGGTTTAGAGTAAGGGTTAGCGTTAGGGTTAGGGTTAGGGTTAGAGTTAATGTTATGGTTAGTTAAGGGTAAGGCTTAGGGTTAAGGTTAGGGTTAGGGTAATGGTTAGGGTTAGGGGTTAGGTTTAGGGTTAGGGTAAGGTTTAGGGTTAGTTTTAGGGTTAGGGTTAGTTTAAGGGTTAGGGTTAGGTTTAGGGTTAGGGTAAGGGTTATGGTTAGGGTTAGGGTAAGGGTAAGAGTTAGTGTTAGGGTTAGGGTTAGGGTTAGGGTAAGGGTGAGGGTTAGGGTTAGGGTTAGGTTTAGGGTTGGGTTGAGTTTAGGGTTAGGGTTAGGGTAAGGTTAAGAGTTAAGGTTAGGGTTAAGGTTACTGTTAGAGTTAATGTTAGCGGTAGGTTAAGGGTAAAGCTTAGGGTTAGGGGTTAGTGTTAGGCTTAGGGTTAGAGTAAGTATTAGGGTTAGGGTAATGGTTAGGGTTAGGGTTAGGTTTAGGGTTAGGGTTAGGGTTAGAGTTAATGTTAGGGTTAGGTTAAGGGTAAGGGCTAGGGTTTGGGGTTAGTGTTAGTGTTAGGGTTAGGGTAAGGGGTAGGGTTAGGTTTAGGGTTAGGGTAAGGGTTATGGTTAGGGTTAGGGTTAGGGTTAGGTTTAGTGTTGGGGTTAAGGTTAGGGTTAGGTTAAGGTTTAGGGTTTGGGTTAGAGTTAGGTTTAGGGTTAGATTTAGGGTTACGGTGAGGGTTAGGGTTAGGTTTAAGGTAAGAGTATGTGTTAAGGTTAGGATTAGGGTTAGGGTTAGGTTTTGCTTTAGGGTATGGGTAAGGGTTAGGGTTAGGGTTAGGTTTCGGGTAAGGATTAGGGTTAGGTTAAGGGTCAGGGTAAGGTTTAGGGTTAGGGTTAGGTTTAGGGTAAGAGTAAGGGTTAGGGTTAGGTTTAGGTTTAGGTTTAAGGTAAGGGTAAGGTTTAGGTTTAGGGTTATGGTTATGGTTAGGGTAAGGCTTAGGGTAAGGGTTAGGGTTAGAGTTGGGGTTAGGGTAAGGGTAAGTGTTAGGGTTAGGGTTAGGGTTAGGGTTAGGGTTAGGATAAGGGTAAGGATTAGGGCAGGGTTAGGGCTTGGGGTTAGGTTAGGGTTAGGGTTAGGCCTAGAGTTAGGGTTAGGTTTAGGATAAGGGTTAGCTTTAGGGGGAGGGTTAGTGTTAGGGTTAGGTTAAGGGTGAGGTTTAGGGTTAGGGTTAGGGTTAGGATAAGGGTTAGGGTTAGGGTTAGGTTTAGGATAAGTGTAAGGGATAGGTTAGGGTTAGGATTAGGGTTAGGTTTAGGGTTAGGGTTAGGGTTAGGGTTAGGGAAATGATAAGGGTTAGGTTTAAGTTTAGGTTTAGGGTTAGGCTTAGGGTTAAGGTGAGGGTTAGTTGGGTAAGGGTCAGGGTTAGGGTTAGGTTTTGCGTTAGGGTTAGGGTAATGGTTAGGGTAAGGGTAAGGTTTAGGGTTAAGGTTAGGGTTAGGTTTAGGGTTAGGGTTAGGGTTAGGGTTAGGGTTAGTTTTAGGGTTAGGGTTAGGGTTAGGGGTAGGGTAAGGGTAAGGGTTAGGGTTAGGATTAGGGTTAGGGTTAAGGTAAGGTTTAGAAATAGGGTTAGGGTTAGGGTTAGGTTTAGGATTAGGGTTAGGGTAAGGGTAAGTGTTAGGGTTAGGGTTAGGGTTAGGTTTAGTGTTGTTGTTAAGGTTAGGGTTAGGGTAACGGTTAGGGTTAGGGTTAGGTTTAGGGTTACGTTTAGGGTTAGGCTTAGGACTAGGGTAAGGATATGTGTTAGGGTATGTGTTAGGGTAAGGGTTAGGGTTAGTGTTAGGGTAAGGGTAAGGGTAAGGTTAGGGTTAGGGTTAGTGTTAGGGTTAGGGTAAGGGTAAGGGTTAGGGTTATTGTTAGGTTTAGTGTTGGGGTTAAGGTTAGAGTTAGGGTAACGGTTAGGGTTAGGGTTAGGTTATTGTTAGGTTTAGGGTTAGGGTTAGGGTTAGGGTAGGATTAGGGTAAGGATATGTGTTAGGGTTAGGGTTAGGGTTAGTGTTAGGGTAAGGCTAAGCGTATGGTTTAGGGTCAGGGTTAGGGTTATGTTAAGGGAAAGGGTTAGGGTTAGGGTTAGATTTAGGGTAAGGGTTAGGGTAGGGTTTAGAGTAAGTGTAAGGTTTAGGGTTAGGGTTAGGGTTAGGGTAAGGGTAAGGGTTAGGGTTAGGGTTAGGGTAGGATTAGTGTTAGGGTAAGGGTAAGGGTTAGGGTTAGGGTTAGGATAAGGGTTAGGGTTAGGGTTAGGGTTAGGTAGGGGTTAGTGTAAGGGTAAGTGTTAAGGTTAGGGTTAGGGTTAGGATAAGGGTAAGGGTTAGTGTTAGGGTTTGGGTTAGGGGTTAGGGTTAGTGTTAGGGGTTACGGTTAG
This sequence comes from Megascapheus bottae, assembly GCA_024803745.1. Lineage (NCBI taxonomy): Eukaryota > Metazoa > Chordata > Mammalia > Rodentia > Geomyidae > Megascapheus > Megascapheus bottae. Next base: position 2,838,603 of record JANJXV010000049.1, read on the forward strand.
GGTTAGGGTTAGGGTTAGGGTTAGGGTTAGTGTTAGGGTTAGGTTTAGGGTAAGGGTTAGGGTTAGAGGTTAGGGTTAGGATAAGTGTTAGGGTTTGGGTTAGAGTTAGGGTAAATTTAAGGGTTAGGGTTGGGGTTAGGTTTAGGAAAAGGGTTAGGGTTTGGGTTAGAGTTAGCGTAAAGGTAAGGGTTAGGTTTAGGGTTAGGGTTAGGGGTTACCGTGAGGGTTAGTTTTAGGGTTAGGGTTAGGGTAAGGGTAAGGGATATGGTTAAGTTTCGTGTTAGGGTTAGGTTAAGGATTAGGGTTAGGGTTATGGTTAGGGTTAGGATAAGGGTTAGGGTTTGGGTTAGAGTTAGGGTAAAGGTAAGGGTAAGGGTTAGGGTTAGGGTTAGGGGTTACTGTTAGGGTTAGTATTAGGGTTAGGGTTTGGGTAATGGTTAGGTTAAGGGTAAGGGTTAGGGTTAGCGTTCGTGTTAGGGTTAGGTTAAGGGTTAGAATTAGGGTTAGGGTTAGGGTTAGGGTTAGGTTTACAGTTAAGGTTAGGTTTAGGGTTAGGATTAGGGTAAGGGTATGTGTTAGGTAAGGGTTAGGGTTAGGGTTAGGGTTAGGGTTAGTGTTAGGATTGTGGTTTGGTTAGGGTTAGGGTTAGGTTTAGGATTAGGGTTAGGGTTAGGGTTAGGGTTAGGTTTAGGGTTAAGGTTAGGGTTAGGGTTAGGGTTAGGTTTAAGGTTAGGGTTAGGGTTAGGGTTAGTGTAAGTGTAAGGGTTAGGGTTAAGGTTAGGGTTAGGGTTAGGGTTAGGGTTAGGGTTAGGGTAAGGTTAGGGTAAGGTTAAGGAATAGGGTTAGGGTTGGGGTTAGGATAAGGTAAGGGTTAGGGTTAGGGTTAGGGTAAGGGTTAGGGTTAGTGTTAGGGTTAGGGTTATGGTAAGGGTTAGGGGTAGGTTTAGGGTTAGGGTAAGGGTTATGGTTAGGTTTAGGGTAAGGGTAACTGTTAGCGTTAGCGTTAGGGTTAGGGTTAGGGTAAGGGTTAGGGTTAGGGTTAGGGTTAGGTTCAGAGTTGGGGTTAACATTATGGTTAGGGTTAGGGTAATTGTAAGGGTTAAGATTAGGGTTAGGGTTAGGGTTAGAGTTAATGTTAGGGTTAGGTTAAGGGTAAGGGTTAGAGTTAGGGGTTAGTGTTAGGGTTAGGGTTAGGGTAAGGGTTAGGGTTAGGGTAAAGTTTAGGGTTAGGGTTAGGTTTAATGTTGGGGTTAAGGTTAGGGTTAGGTTTGGGTTAGAGTTAGGTTTAGGGTTAGGTTTAGGGTTAGGGTTAGGGTTAGGGTTAGGGTAAGGGTATGTGTTAAGGTTAGGGTTAGGGTTAGGTTTAGGTTTAGCATTAGGGTAATGGTAAGGGTTACG
>JANJXV010000049.1:2845000-2857500 GCA_024803745.1 Megascapheus bottae
GGGTTAGATTTAGGATTACGGTTAGGGTTAGGTTTAGAGTTAGGGTAAGGATATGTGTTAGGGTTCGGGTTATGGTTAGAGTTAGGGTTAGCGTAAGGGTAAGTTTAAGGGTTAGGGTTAGGGTTAGGGTTAAGGTTAGGTTTAGGGTAAGGGTAAGCTTTAATGTTCGGGTTAGGTCAGGGTTAGGCTAAGGGTAAGGTGTAGGGTTAGGGTGAGGGTTAGGAATAAGGTTAGGTTTAGGGTTACGGTAAGGATTAGGGTTAGGGTTAGGGTTAGGGTAAGGGTAAGGGTTAGGGTAAGCGTAGGGTTAGGGGTTACGGTTAGTGTTAGGGTTAGGGTCAGGGTTAGGTTTAGGGTTGGGCTTAAGGTTAGGGTTAGGTTTAGGATAAGGGTAATAATTAGGGTTAGGGTTAGGGTTTGGGTTAGGTTTAGGGTTAGGGTAAGGGTAAGGGTTAGGGTTAGTGTTAGGGGTTATAGTTAGCGTTAGGGGTTAGGGTTACGGTTAGGGTTACTGTTAGGTTTAGGGTAAGGGTTAGGTTAAGGGTTAGTGTTGGGTTAGGGTTAGGGGTTAGGTTTAGGGTTAGGGTTAGTGTTAGGGTTAGGTTAAGAGTTAGGGTTAGGGTTAGGGTTACGGTTAGGATAAGGGTTAGGGTTAGGGTTAGGTTTAGGGTTAGGGTAATGGCAAGGGTTATGGTTAGGGTTAGGGTTAGGGTTAGTCTAAGGGTAAGGGTTAGGGTTAGGGTTTGGGTTAGGGTTAGGTTTAGGTTTAGGGTAAGAGTAAGGTTTAGGGTTAGGGTTAGGATTAGGGTAAGGGTTAGGGTTAGGGTTAGGGTTAGCGTTAGGGTAGGGGTTAGGGAAAGGGTAAGTGTTAGGGTTAGGGTTAGGGGTAGGATAAGGTTAAGGATTAGGGTTAGGGTTAGGGTTAGGGGTTAGGTTTAGGGTTATGGTTAGGGTTAGGGTAAATGATAGGGTTAGGGTTAGGGTTAGGGTAAGGGTAAGTGTTACGTTTAGGGTTAGGTTTAGGGTTAGGGTAAGTGTTAGGGTAAGGGATAGGGTTAGGGTTAGATTTAGAGTTGAGGTTATGGTTATGGTTAGGGTAAGGGTAAGGATTAGGGTTAGGGTAAGTGTTAGTGTTAGGGTTAGGGTTAGGGTTAGGGGTTAGGGTTAGGGTTAAGGTAAGTGTAAGGGATAGGGTTAGGGTTAGGGTTAGGGTTAGGATAAGGGTTAGGGTTAGGGTTAGGGTTAGGGTTAGGGTAAGTGTAAGGGTTAGGGTTAGGGTTATGGTTAGGTTTAGAGTTAGGGGTAGTTTTAGGGTAAAGGTAAGGGTTAGGGTTAGGGTTAGGGTAAGGGTTAGCGTTAGGGTTAGGGTTAGGTTTAGAGTTAATGTTAGGGTTAATTAAGGGTAAGGGTTAGGGTGAGGGTTAGGATTAGGCTTAGGGTTAGGGTAAGGGTTAGGGTTAGGTGTTAGGTTTAGGGTTAGGGTAAGGGGTAGGTTTAGTGTTAAGGTTAGGGTTAGTGTAAGGCTTAGGGTTAGGTTTAAGATTAGGGTAAGGGTTATGGTTAGAGTTACTGTAAGGGTAATTGTTAGCGTTAGGGTTAGGGTTAGGGTTAGGTTAAGGTTTAGGGTTAGGGTTAGGGTTAGGTTTAGGGTTGGAGTTAAGTTTAGGGTTAGGGTTACATTAAGGGGAAGGGTTAAGGTTAGGGTTAGGGTTAGGGTTAGGGTAAGGGAAAGGGTTAGGGTTAGGTTTAGGGTTAGGGTAAGGGTTAGGGTTAGTGTTAGGGTTAGGGTTAGTGTAAGGTTTAGGGTTAGGTTTAGGGTTAGGTTTAGGTTTAGGGTAAGGATAAGGGTTAGGGTTATGTTTAGGGTTAGGGTTAGCGTAAGGGTAAGTGTTAGGGTTAGGGTTAGGTTTAGTGTTGGTGTTAATGTTAGAGTTAGGGTAAGGGTTAGAGTTAGGGTTAGGGTAAGCGTAAGTGTTAGGGTTAGGGTTAGGTTTAGTGTTGGGGTTAAGGTTAGGGTTAGGGTAAGGGTTAGGGTTAGGGTTAGGGTTAGGTTAAGGGTTAGGGATAGGGTTAGGGTTATTATAAGGGTTAGGGTTAGGTTAGGTTAAGGGTTAGGGTTACGGTTATGGTTAGGGTAAGTATTAGGATTAGGGTTAGGGGTTAGGGTTAGGTTTAGGGTAAGGGTTAGTGTTAGGTTTAGGGTTAGGAAAGGGTAAGTGTTAGTGTCAGGGTTAACGTTAGGGTAAGGGTTAGGCTTAGGGATAGGGTTAGGTTTAGGTTTGGGTTTAAGGTTAGGGTTAGAGGAAAGGTAAGGGTTAGTGTTAGTGTAAGGGTTAGGGTTAGGGTTAGGGTTATGGTGAGGGTTAGGGTTAGGTTTAGAGATAGGGGTTACAGTTAGAGTTAGGTTTAGGGTTAGGGTTAGGGTAAGGGTAAGGGATAGGGTTAGGGAAAGGTTTAGGGTTAGGGTTAGGGTTAGGGTTAGGGTAGGGTTAGGGTAAGGGTAAGGTTTAGGGTTAGGATTAGGGTTAGGGTTAGGGAAAGGGTTAGGTTTAGGGTTAGGTTTAGGTTTCAGGTTATCGTTAGGGAAAGGGTAAGGGTTTGGTTTAGAGTTACGGGTAGGGTTAGGGTAAGGGTAGGGGTTAGGGTTAGGTTTAGAGTAAGGGTTAGCGTTAGGGTTAGGGTTAGGGTTAGAGTTAATGTTATGGTTAGTTAAGGGTAAGGCTTAGGGTTAAGGTTAGGGTTAGGGTAATGGTTAGGGTTAGGGGTTAGGTTTAGGGTTAGGGTAAGGTTTAGGGTTAGTTTTAGGGTTAGGGTTAGTTTAAGGGTTAGGGTTAGGTTTAGGGTTAGGGTAAGGGTTATGGTTAGGGTTAGGGTAAGGGTAAGAGTTAGTGTTAGGGTTAGGGTTAGGGTTAGGGTAAGGGTGAGGGTTAGGGTTAGGGTTAGGTTTAGGGTTGGGTTGAGTTTAGGGTTAGGGTTAGGGTAAGGTTAAGAGTTAAGGTTAGGGTTAAGGTTACTGTTAGAGTTAATGTTAGCGGTAGGTTAAGGGTAAAGCTTAGGGTTAGGGGTTAGTGTTAGGCTTAGGGTTAGAGTAAGTATTAGGTTAGGGTAATGGTTAGGATTAGGGTTAGGTTTAGGGTTAGGGTTAGGGTTAGAGTTAATGTTAGGGTTAGGTTAAGGGTAAGGGCTAGGGTTTGGGGTTAGTGTTAGTGTTAGGGTTAGGGTAAGGGGTAGGGTTAGGTTTAGGGTTAGGGTAAGGGTTATGGTTAGGGTTAGGGTTAGGGTTAGGTTTAGTGTTGGGGTTAAGGTTAGGGTTAGGTTAAGGTTTAGGGTTTGGGTTAGAGTTAGGTTTAGGGTTAGATTTAGGGTTACGGTGAGGGTTAGGGTTAGGTTTAAGGTAAGAGTATGTGTTAAGGTTAGGATTAGGGTTAGGGTTAGGTTTTGCTTTAGGGTATGGGTAAGGGTTAGGGTTAGGGTTAGGTTTCGGGTAAGGATTAGGGTTAGGTTAAGGGTCAGGGTAAGGTTTAGGGTTAGGGTTAGGGTTAGGGTAAGAGTAAGGGTTAGGGTTAGGTTTAGGTTTAGGTTTAAGGTAAGGGTAAGGTTTAGGTTTAGGGTTATGGTTATGGTTAGGGTAAGGCTTAGGGTAAGGGTTAGGGTTAGAGTTGGGGTTAGGGTAAGGGTAAGTGTTAGGGTTAGGGTTAGGGTTAGGGTTAGGATAAGGGTAAGGATTAGGGCAGGGTTAGGGCTTGGGGTTAGGTTAGGGTTAGGGTTAGGCCTAGAGTTAGGGTTAGGTTTAGGATAAGGGTTAGCTTTAGGGGGAGGGTTAGTGTTAGGGTTAGGTTAAGGGTGAGGTTTAGGGTTAGGGTTAGGGTTAGGATAAGGGTTAGGGTTAGGGTTAGGTTTAGGATAAGTGTAAGGGATAGGTTAGGGTTAGGATTAGGGTTAGGTTTAGGGTTAGGGTTAGGGTTAGGGTTAGGGAAATGATAAGGGTTAGGTTTAAGTTTAGGTTTAGGGTTAGGCTTAGGGTTAAGGTGAGGGTTAGTTGGGTAAGGGTCAGGGTTAGGGTTAGGTTTTGCGTTAGGGTTAGGGTAATGGTTAGGGTAAGGGTAAGGTTTAGGGTTAAGGTTAGGGTTAGGTTTAGGGTTAGGGTTAGGGTTAGGGTTAGGGTTAGTTTTAGGGTTAGGGTTAGGGTTAGGGGTAGGGTAAGGGTAAGGGTTAGGGTTAGGATTAGGGTTAGGGTTAAGGTAAGGTTTAGAAATAGGGTTAGGGTTAGGGTTAGGTTTAGGATTAGGGTTAGGGTAAGGGTAAGTGTTAGGGTTAGGGTTAGGGTTAGGTTTAGTGTTGTTGTTAAGGTTAGGGTTAGGGTAACGGTTAGGGTTAGGGTTAGGTTTAGGGTTACGTTTAGGGTTAGGCTTAGGACTAGGGTAAGGATATGTGTTAGGGTATGTGTTAGGGTAAGGGTTAGGGTTAGTGTTAGGGTAAGGGTAAGGGTAAGGTTAGGGTTAGGGTTAGTGTTAGGGTTAGGGTAAGGGTAAGGGTTAGGGTTATTGTTAGGTTTAGTGTTGGGGTTAAGGTTAGAGTTAGGGTAACGGTTAGGGTTAGGGTTAGGTTATTGTTAGGTTTAGGGTTAGGGTTAGGGTTAGGGTAGGATTAGGGTAAGGATATGTGTTAGGGTTAGGGTTAGGGTTAGTGTTAGGGTAAGGCTAAGCGTATGGTTTAGGGTCAGGGTTAGGGTTATGTTAAGGGAAAGGGTTAGGGTTAGGGTTAGATTTAGGGTAAGGGTTAGGGTAGGGTTTAGAGTAAGTGTAAGGTTTAGGGTTAGGGTTAGGGTTAGGGTAAGGGTAAGGGTTAGGGTTAGGGTTAGGGTAGGATTAGTGTTAGGGTAAGGGTAAGGGTTAGGGTTAGGGTTAGGATAAGGGTTAGGGTTAGGGTTAGGGTTAGGTAGGGGTTAGTGTAAGGGTAAGTGTTAAGGTTAGGGTTAGGGTTAGGATAAGGGTAAGGGTTAGTGTTAGGGTTTGGGTTAGGGGTTAGGGTTAGTGTTAGGGGTTACGGTTAGGGTTAGGGTTAGGGTTAGGGTTAGGGTTAGTGTTAGGGTTAGGTTTAGGGTAAGGGTTAGGGTTAGAGGTTAGGGTTAGGATAAGTGTTAGGGTTTGGGTTAGAGTTAGGGTAAATTTAAGGGTTAGGGTTAGGGTTAGGTTTAGGAAAAGGGTTAGGGTTTGGGTTAGAGTTAGCGTAAAGGTAAGGGTTAGGTTTAGGGTTAGGGTTAGGGGTTTCCGTGAGGGTTAGTTTTAGGGTTAGGGTTAGGGTAAGGGTAAGGGATATGGTTAAGTTTCGTGTTAGGGTTAGGTTAAGGATTAGGGTTAGGGTTATGGTTAGGGTTAGGATAAGGGTTAGGGTTTGGGTTAGAGTTAGGGTAAAGGTAAGGGTTAGGGTTAGGGTTAGGGTTAGGGGTTACTGTTAGGGTTAGTATTAGGGTTAGGGTTTGGGTAATGGTTAGGGTAAGGGTAAGGGTTAGGGTTAGCGTTCGTGTTAGGGTTAGGTTAAGGGTTAGAATTAGGGTTAGGGTTAGGGTTAGGGTTAGGTTTACAGTTAAGGTTAGGTTTAGGGTTAGGATTAGGGTAAGGGTATGTGTTAGGTAAGGGTTAGGGTTAGGGTTAGGGTTAGGGTTAGTGTTAGGATTGTGGTTTGGTTAGGGTTAGGGTTAGGTTTAGGATTAGGGTTAGGGTTAGGGTTAGGGTTAGGTTTAGGGTTAAGGTTAGGGTTAGGGTTAGGGTTAGGTTTAAGGTTAGGGTTAGGGTTAGGGTTAGGGTTAGGGTTAGGGTTAGGGTTAGGGTTAGGGTTAGGGTAAGGTTAGGGTAAGGTTAAGGAATAGGGTTAGGGTTGGGGTTAGGATAAGGTAAGGGTTAGGGTTAGGGTTAGGGTAAGGGTTAGGGTTAGTGTTAGGGTTAGGGTTATGGTAAGGGTTAGGGGTAGGTTTAGGGTTAGGGTAAGGGTTATGGTTAGGTTTAGGGTAAGGGTAACTGTTAGCGTTAGCGTTAGGGTTAGGGTTAGGGTAAGGGTTAGGGTTAGGGTTAGGGTTAGGTTCAGAGTTGGGGTTAACATTATGGTTAGGGTTAGGGTAAGGGTAAGGGTTAAGATTAGGGTTAGGGTTAGGGTTAGAGTTAATGTTAGGGTTAGGTTAAGGGTAAGGGTTAGAGTTAGGGGTTAGTGTTAGGGTTAGGGTTAGGGTAAGGGTTAGGGTTAGGGTAAAGTTTAGGGTTAGGGTTAGGTTTAATGTTGGGGTTAAGGTTAGGGTTAGGGTAAGGGTTAGGGTTTGGGTTAGAGTTAGGTTTAGGGTTAGGTTTAGGGTTACGGTTAGGGTTAGGGTTAGGGTAAGGGTATGTGTTAAGGTTAGGGTTAATGTTAGGTTTAGGTTTAGCATTAGGGTAATGGTAAGGGTACGGTTAGGGTTAGGTTTAGGGTAAGGGTTAGGGTTAGGTTTAGGTTAAGGGTAATGTTTCGAGTTAGGGTTAGGGTTAGGGTTAGGGTTAGGGTAAGGGTAAGAGTTCGGGTTAGGCTTAGGTTTAGGGTTAGGTTTAGTTTTAAGGTAAGGGTAAGGTTTAGGATTAGGGTTAGGGTTATGGTTAGGGTAAGGCTTAGGTTTAGGGTGAGGGTTAGAGTTGGTGTTAGTGTTTGGTTAAGTGTTAGTGTTAGGGTTAGGGTTAGGGTAAGGGTAAGGGGTTAGGGTTAGGGTTAGGTTTAATGTTGGGGTTAAGTTTAGGGTTAGGGTAACTGTTACGGTTAGGGTTTTGGTTAGGTTTAGGCTCAGGTTTAGCGTTATGGTTAGGTTTAGGGTTAGGATTAGGGTAAGGGTATGTGTTAGGTAAGGGTTAGGGTTAGGGTTAGGGTTAGGCTTAGGGTTAGGTTAAGTGTAAGGGTTAGGTTTAGGGTTAGGGTTTGGGTTAGGGTAAGGGTTAGGGTTAGGTTTAGGGTTAGGGTTAGGTTAAGGGTAAGGGTAAGGGTGAGGTTTAGAGTTAGGGGTAGGGTTAGGGTAAGTTTAAGGCTTAGGGTTAGGGTTAGGTAAGCGTTAGAGTTAGGGTTAGGGTTAGAGTTAATGTTAGTGTTAGGTTAAAGGTTAGGGTTAGGGTTAGGGTTAGGGAAAGGATAAGGATTAGTGTTAAGGTTAGGTTTAGGGTTAGGTTGAGCATTAAGGTGAGGGTTAGTTGGTTAAGAGTCAGGGTTAGGGTTAGGTTTTGGTTAGGGTTAGGGTAAGAGTAAGGATTAGGGTTAGGGTTAGTGTTAGGGTTAGGTTTAGGGTTAGGCTTAGGTTTAGGGTAAGGGTTAGGTTTAGGGTTAGGTTAAAGTTAAGGGTTAGGGTTAGGGTGAGGGTTAGAATTAGGATGATAAGGGTTAGGGTTAGGGTTTTGGTAAGTGTTAGGGTTAGGGTTAGGATAAGTTTTAGATTTAGGGTTAGGGTTAGGGTAAGGGTAAGTGTTAGTGTTATGGTTAGGGTTAGGGTAAGTGTTAGGACAAGGGTTAGGGTGCAGGTTAGGGTTAGTGTTAGGGTTAGGGTTAGTTTTAGGCTTAGGGTTAGGTTTAGGGTTAGGGTAAGGGTAAGGGTTAGGGTTCAGGTTAGGGTTAGGTGTAGGGTTAGGGTTAGGGTAAGGGTAAGGGTTAGGCTTAGATTTAGGGTTAGGTTTAGGTAAGGGTAAGGGTTATGTTTAGGTTTAGGGTTTGGATTAGGTTTAGGGTTAGGGTTAGGGATAGGGAAAGTAAGGGTTAGGGTTCAGGTTAGGTTTAGGGTTAGGGTTAGGGTTAAGGTTAGTGTTAGGGTTACGGTAAGGGTAAGGGATAGGGTTAGGTGTAGGGTTAGGGTTAGGGTAAGGGTAAGGGTTAGAGTTAGGGTAAGGGTTAGGTTTAGGGTTAGGGTTAGGGTTAGGGTAAGGGTAAGATTTAGGGTTAAGGTTATGGTTAGGGTTAGGTTTAGTTCTAGGGTTAGGGTTAGGGTTAGGGAAAGGGTAAGGGTTCGGTTTAGGGTTAGGTTTAGGGCTAGGGTAAGGGTTAGGTTTAGGGTTAAGGTTAGGGTTAGGTTTAGGGTTAGGGTTAGGGTAAGGGTAAGGGTTAGTGTAGGGTTAGGGTGAGGTTTAGTGTTGGGGTTAATGTTAGGGTTAGGGTAAGGGTTAGGGTTAGGATTAGGGTTAGGGATAAGGTAAGGGTTAGAGATAGGGTTAGGATAATTGTAAGGGTTAGGGTTAGGATTATGGTTAGGTTTAAGGTAAGGCTTAGAGATAGGGTTAGGGTTAGGGTTAGGGTCAGGGTAAGGGTAACGCTTAGGGTTAGGGTTAGGGTTAGGTTTACTGTTGGGGTTAAGGTTAGGGTTAGGGTAACGTTTAGGCTTAGGGTTAGGGTTAGGTTTAGGGTTAGGTTTAGTGTTAAGGTAAGGGTTAGGGTTAGGATTAGGGTAAGGGTATGTGTTAGGGTATGTGTTAGGGTTAGGGTTAGGGTTAGTGTTAGGGTAAGGGTAAGGGTAAGGTTTAGGTTTAGGGTTAGGTTTAAGGTAAGGGTAAGGGTTAGCTTTAGGGTTAGGGTTAGATATAGGGTAAGGGTTAGGCTTAGGTTTAGAGTAAGGGTAAGGCTTAGGGTTAGGGTTAGGTTTAGGATAAGGGTAAGGGTAAGGGTTAGGGTTAGGGTTACGGTTAGATTTAGTGTTAGGGTCAAGATAAGGGTTAGGGTTAGCGTTAGGGTTAGGGTTAGGGTAAGGTTTAGGGTTAGGGTTAGGGTTAGTGTAGGGGTTAGGGTAACGGTAAGTGTTAGAGTAAGTGTTAGGGTTAGGATAAGGGTAAGGGTTAGGTTTAGGGTTAGGGTTAGGTGTTAGGTTTAGGGTTAGGGTTAGGGGTTAGGGTTAGGGTTAGGGTTAGGGTTAGGTTTAGGGTAAAGTTTAGGGTTAGAGGTTAGAGTTAATGTTAGGGTTAGGTTAAGGGTTACGGTTAGTGTTATTGTTAGGATAAGGGTTAGCTTTAGGGTTAGTGTTAGGGTTAGGGTAAGAGTTGGGGTTATGGTTAGGGTTAGGGTAATTGTTAGGGTTAGGGTTAGGATTAGGGTTAGGGTAAGGTGTAGGGTTAGGGTTAGGGTTAGGGTTAGGTTAAGTGTTAGCGTTAGGGTTAGGGTTAGGGTAAGGTTTAGGGTTAGGGTTAGGTTTAGGGTAAGGGTAAGTTTTAGGGTTAGGGTTAGGGTTAGGTTTAGGGTTAGAGTTGGGGTTAGGGTTAGGATAAGGTTTAGGGTTAGGGTTAGGTTAGTGTAAGGGTAAGTATTAGTGTTAGGGTTAGGGTTAGGGTAAGTGTTAGGGTAAAGGTTAGGGTTCAGGTTAGGGTTAGGGTTAGGGTTAGGGTTAGTTTTAGGCTTAGGGTTAGGGTTAGGGTTAGGGTTAGGCTTAGGGAAATGGTAAGGGTTAGGGTTCAGTTTACGGTTAGGTTTAGGGTTAGGGTAAGATTTAGGCTTAGGGTTAGGTTTAGAGCTAGTTTTAGGGTAAGGGTAAGGGTTATGTTTAGGTTTACGGTTAGGTTTTGGTTTGATGTTAGGGTTAGGGTTAGGGACAGTAAGGGTTAGGGTTAAGGTTAGGTTTAGGGTTCGGGTTAGGGTTAAGGTTAGGGTTAGGGTTACGGTAAGGGTAAGGGTTAGGGTTAGGGTTAGGGTAAGGGTAAGGGTTAGGTTAGGGTTAGGGTTAGGGTTAGAGTACGGGTTAGGGTTAGGGTTAGGATTAGGGTTAGGGTTAGGGTTAGGGAAAGGATAAGGTTTAGGGTTATGGTTAGGTTTAGGGTTAGGGTGAGGGTTAAGTTGAGGGTTAGTTGGACAAGAGTCAGGGTTAGGGTTAGGTTTTGGGTTAGGGTAAGGATAAGGTTAAGGGTTAGGGTTAGGGTTAGGGTTAGGGTTAGGGTTAGGGTAAGGGTAAGGGTTAGGGTTAAGGTTAGGTTTAGGGTTAGGTTTAGGGTTAGGGTTAGGGTTAGGGTAAGGGAAAAGTTTAGAATTAGGATTAGGGTTAGGGTTAGGGTAAGGGTTAGCTTTAGGGTTAGGGTAAGGGTTAGGTTTAGGGTTAGGGAAAGGTTAAGGGTTAGGGTTAGGATTAGTGTTAGGGTAAGGGTAAGGGTTAGGGTTAGGGTTAGGGATAGGGTTAGGGTTAGGGTAAGGGTTAGGGGTTAGGGTTAGGGTTAGGGTAAAGGTTACGGTTAGGGTTAGGGTTAGGGATAGGTTTAGGGATAGAGTTAGGGTTAGGGTAAGGGTTAGGCGTTAGGGTTAGGGTTAGGGTAAGTTTTAGGGTTATGGTTAGGGTAAGGGTTAGGGTTAGGGTTAGGTTTAGGATAAGGGTTAGGGTTTGGGTTAGAGTTAGGGTAAAGGTAAGGGTTAGGGTTAGGATTAGGGTTAGGGTTTACGGTTAGGGTTAGTTTTAGGGTTAGGTTTAGATTAATGGTTAGGGTATGGGTAAGGGTTAGGTTTAGGGTTCGTGTTAGGGTTAGGTTAGGGGTTAGGGTTAGGGTTAGGGTTATTGTTAGGATAAGGGTTAGGGTTTGGGTTAGAGTTAGGGTAAAGGTAAGGGTGAGGGTTAGGGTTAGGGTTAGGGGTTACGGTTAAGGTTATTTTTAGGGTTAGGGTTAAGGTAAGGGTAAGGGATAGGGTTAGGGATAGGGTTAGGGTTAGGGTTAGGTTTAGGGTTAGGGTTAGTGTTAGGGTTAAGGTTAGGGTCAGGATAAGGGTTAGGGTTAGGGTTAGGGTAAGGGTAAGGGTTACGTTAGGGTTAGGGTTTGTTTTAGGGTACAGGTTAGGGTTATTGTTAGGTTTAGGGTTAGGGTTAGTGTAAGGGAAAGGATAAGGGTTAGGGTTAAGGTTAGGTTTACGGTTAGGCTGAGTGTTAAGTTGAGGGTTATTTGGGTAAGAGTCAGGGTTAGGGTTAGGTTTGGGTTAGGGTTAGGGTAAGGGTAAGGGTTAGCCTTAAGGTTAGGGTTAGGTTTAGTGTTAGGTTTAGGGTTAGGGTAAGGGTAAGGGTTAGAATTAGGATTAGGGTTAGGTTTAGGGTAAGGGTTAGGGTTAGGGTTAGGGTTAGGGTTAGGGAAAGTAAAAGGGTTAGGGTTAAGGTTAGGTTTAGGGTTAGAGTTAGGGTTAAGATGAGGGTTAGTTGGGCAAGGGTCAGGGTTAGGGTTAGGTTTTGTGATAGTGTTAGAGTAATGGTTAGGGTAAGGGTAAGGGTTAGGGTTAAGGTTAGGGTTAGGTTTAGGGTAATGGTTAGGGTTAGGGTTAGGGTAAGGGTTAAGGTTAGGGTTAGGGTTAGGGTAGGGCTTAGGGTAAGGGTAAGTGTTATGGTTAGGGCTAGGGTTAGGATAAGGGTAAGGGTTAGGTTTAGGGTTAGGTTTAGGGTAGGAGTTAGGGTAAGGGTAAGTGTTAGGGTTAGGGTTAGGATAAGGGTAAGGGTTAGGATTAGGGTTAGGGTTAGGTGTTAGGTTTAGGGTTAGGGTTAGGGGTTAGGGTTAGGGTTAGGGTTAGGGTTAGGTTTAGGGTAAAGTTTAGGGTTAGAGGTTAGAGTTAATGTTAGGGTTAGGTTAAGGGTTACGGTTAGTGTTATTGTTAGGATAAGGGTTAGCTTTAGGGTTAGTGTTAGGGTTAGGGTAAGAGTTGGGGTTATGGTTAGGGTTAGGGTAATTGTTAGGGTTAGGGTTAGGATTAGGGTTAGGGTAAGGTGTAGGGTTAGGGTTAGGGTTAGGGTTAGGTTAAGTGTTAGCGTTAGGGTTAGGGTTAGGGTAAGGTTTAGGGTTAGGGTTAGGTTTAGGGTAAGGGTAAGTTTTAGGGTTAGGGTTAGGGTTAGGTTTAGGGTTAGAGTTGGGGTTAGGGTTAGGATAAGGTTTAGGGTTAGGGTTAGGTTAGTGTAAGGGTAAGTATTAGTGTTAGGGTTAGGGTTAGGGTAAGTGTTAGGGTAAAGGTTAGGGTTCAGGTTAGGGTTAGGGTTAGGGTTAGGGTTAGTTTTAGGCTTAGGGTTAGGGTTAGGGTTAGGGTTAGGCTTAGGGAAATGGTAAGGGTTAGGGTTCAGTTTAGGGTTAGGTTTAGGGTTAGGGTAAGATTTAGGCTTAGGGTTAGGTTTAGAGCTAGTTTTAGGGTAAGGGTAAGGGTTATGTTTAGGTTTACGGTTAGGTTTTGGTTTGATGTTAGGGTTAGGGTTAGGGACAGTAAGGGTTAGGGTTAAGGTTAGGTTTAGGGTTCGGGTTAGGGTTAAGGTTAGGGTTAGGGTTACGGTAAGGGTAAGGGTTAGGGTTAGGGTTAGGGTAAGGGTAAGGGTTAGGTTAGGGTTAGGGTTAGGGTTAGAGTACGGGTTAGGGTTAGGGTTAGGATTAGGGTTAGGGTTAGGGTTAGGGAAAGGATAAGGTTTAGGGTTATGGTTAGGTTTAGGGTTAGGGTGAGGGTTAAGTTGAGGGTTAGTTGGACAAGAGTCAGGGTTAGGGTTAGGTTTTGGGTTAGGGTAAGGATAAGGTTAAGGGTTAGGG
>JANJXV010000049.1:2860000-2875000 GCA_024803745.1 Megascapheus bottae
AGGTTTAGGGTAAGTGTTAGTGTTAGCGGTTAGGGTTAGGATAAGGGTTAGGGTTTGGTTTAGAGTTAGGGTAAAGTTAAGGGTTAGGGTTAGGGTAAGGGATAGGTTTAGGATAAGGGTTAGGGTTAGTGTTAGGGTTAGAGTTAATATAAGGGTTAGGGTTTGCGTTAGAGTTAGGGTAAAGGTAATGTTTAGGGTTAGGGTTAGGGTTAGGGGTTACGGTTAGGTTTAGTTTTAGGTTTAGGGTTAGGGTTAGGGTTATTAGGGTTAGGGATAGGGTTAGGGTTAGGGTTATTAGGGTTAGGGTTAGGGTTAGGGTTAGGGTTAGGATAAGGGTTAGGCTTAGGGTTAGGGTTAGGGTAAGGGTAAGTGTTAGGTTAGGGTTAGGGTTAGGGTTAGGGTACGGGTTAGGGTTAGGGTTAGGTTTAGGTTTAGGGATAGGGTTAGGGTTAGGGTTAGGGTAAGGGTAAGTGTTAGAATTAGGATTAGGGTTAGGGTTAGGTTAAGGGTTAGGGTTAGGGTTCTGGTTAGGGTTAGGGTAAGGGTTAGGTTTAGGGTTAGGTTAAGGTTAAGGGTTAGGGTTAGGGTTAGGGTAAGGGTAAGGGTTAGGGTTAGGGTTAAGATTAGGGTAAGGGTTAGGGGTTAGGGTTAGGGTTAGGGTAAGGTTTAGGGTTAGAGTTAGGGTTAGATTAAGGGTAAGTGTTAGGGTTAGGGTTAGAGTTAGCGTTAGGTTTAGGGTTAATTTTAGGGTTGATTAGGGTTAGGTTAATTGTAAGGGTTATGGTTAGGATTAGGGTTAGGGTTAAGTAAGTGTTAGACATAGGGTTAGGGTTAGGTTTAGGGTTTGGGTTAGGGTTACGGTAAGGGTAAAGGTTAGGGTTATGATTAGGGTTAGGTTTAGGGTTACGGTTAGTGTTTAGGTTAGGTTTAGGGTTAGAATTCGGGTAAGGGTATGTGTTAGGGTATGTGTTAGGGTTAGGGTTAGAGTTAGTGTTAGGGTAATGGTAAGGTTAAGGTTTAGGTTTAGGGTTAGGGTTAATGTAAGGGTAAGGGTTAGGGTTAGGGTTACGGTTACGGTTAGGTTTAGGATTAGGGTTAGGGTAAGGGTAAGGTTTAGGGTTAGGGTTAGGGTTAGGTTTAGTGTTGGGGTTAAGGTTAGGGTTAGGGTAACAGTTAGGGTTAGGGTTAGGTTTAGGTTTAGGCTTACCTTTAGTGTTATGGTTAGGAATTGGGTAAGGGTATGTGTTAGGGTATGTGTTAGGGTCAGGGTTAGGGTTAGTGTTAGTGTAAGGGTAAGGGTAAGGTTTAGGGTTAGGTTTAGGGTTAGGGTAAGGGTAAGGTTTAGGGTTAGGGTTATGGTTAGGTTTAGTGTTGGGGTTAAGGTTAGGGTTAGGGTAACAGTTAGGGTTAGGGTTAGGTTTAATTTTAGGTTTAGGGTTACGGTTAGGGTTAGGTTTAGGATTAGGTTAAGGGTATGTGTTAGGGTATGTGTTAGGGTTAGGGTTAGGGTTAGTGTTAAGGTAAGGGTAAGCGTAAGGTTTAGGGTCAGGGTTAGGGTTAAGTTAAGGGTAAGGGTTAGGGTTATGGTTAGATTTAGGGTAAGGGTTAGGGTAGGGTTTAGAGTAAGTGTAAGGTTTAGGGTTAGGGTTAGGGTTAGGGTAAGGGTAAGGGTAAGGGTTAAGGTTAGGGTTAGGGTTAGGGTTAGGGTTAGGTTTAAGGTTAGGGTTAGGGTAAGTGTAAGGGTTAGGGTTAAGGTTAGGGTTAGGGTTAGGGTTAGGGTTAGGGTAAGGTTAGGGTAAGGTTAAGGAATAGGGTTAGGGTTGGGGTTAGGATAAGGTGAGGGTTAGGGTTAGGGTTAGGGTAAGGGTTAGGGTTAGTGTTAGGGTTAGGGTTATGGTAAGGGTTAGGGGTAGGTTTAGGGTTAGGGTAAGGGTTATGTTTAGGTTTAGGGTAAGGGTAACTGTTAGCGTTAGGGTTAGGGTTAGGGTTAGGGTAAGGGTTAGGGTTAGGGTTAGGGTTAGGTTCAGAGTTGGGGTTAAGGTTATGGTTAGGGTTAGGGTAAGGGTAAGGGTTAAGGTTAGGGTTAGGGTTAGGGTTAGAGTTAATGTTAGGATTAGGTTAAGGGTAAGGGTTAGGGTTAGGGGTTAGTGTTAGGGTTAGGGTTAGGGTACGGGTTAGGGTTAGGGTAGGGTTTAGGGTTAGGTTTAGCGTTAGGTTTAATGTTGGGATTAAGGTTATGGTTAGGGTAAGGGTTAGGGTTTGGGTTAGAGTTAGGTTTAGGGTTAGGTTTAGGGTTACGGTTAGGGTTAGGGTTAGGGTAAGGGTATGTGTTAAGGTTAGGGTTAGGGTTAGGTTTAGGTTTAGCATTAGGGTAAGGGTAAGGGTTACGGTTAGGGTTAGGTTTAGGGTAAGGGTTAGGGTTAGGTTTAGGGTAAGGGTAAGGTTTCGAGTTAGGGTTGTGTTAGGGTTAGGGTAAGAGTTAGGGTTAGGCTTAGGTTTAGGGTTAGGTTTAGGTTTAAGGTAAGGATTAGGGTTATGGTTAGGGTAAGGCTTAGGGTTAGGGTGAGGGATAGAGTTGGTGTTAGGGTTTGGTTAAGGGTTAGGGTTAGGGTTAGGGTTAGGGTAAGGGTAAGGGTTAGGGTTAGGGTTAGGGTTAGGTTTAGTGTTGGGGTTAAGTTTAGGGTTAGGGTTACTGTTACGGTTAGGGTTTTGGTTAGGTTTAGGCTCAGGTTTAGCATTATGGTTAGGTTTAAGGTTAGGATTAGGGTAAGGGTATGTGTTAGGTAAGGGTTAGGGTTAGGGTTAGGGTTAGGCTTAGGGTTAGGTTAAGTGTAAGGCTTAGGTTTAGGGTTAGGGTTTGGGTTAGGGTTAGGGTTAGGGTTAGGTTTAGGGTTAGGGTTAGTGTAAGGGTAAGGGTTAGGTTTACAGTTAGGGGTAGGGTTAGGTTAAGTTTAAGGGTTAGGGTTAGGGTTAGGGTAAGCGTTAGGGAAAGGATAAGGGTTAGGGTTAAGGTTAGGTTTAGGGTTAGGTTGAGCGTTAAGGTGAGGGTTAGTTGGTTAAGAGTCAGGGTTAGGGTTATGTTTTGGTTAGGGTTAGGGTAAGAGTAATTATTAGGGTTAGGGTTAGGGTTAAGTTTAGGGTTAGGGTTAGGTTTAGGGTAAGGGTTAGGATTAGGGTTAGGTTAAAGTTAAGGGTTAGGTTTAGGGTGAGGGTTAGAATTATGATTACGGTTAGGCTTAGGGTAAGGGTTAGGGTTAGGGTTAGGGTTAGGTTTAGGGTAAGGGTTAGGTTTATTGTTAGGTTAAAGTTAAGGGTTAGGGTTAGGGTTAGGGTTAGGGTAAGGGTAAGGGTTAGGGTTAGGGTTAGGGTTAGGGTAAGGGTTGGGGGTTAGGTTTAGGGTTAGGGTAAGGGTTAGAGTTAGGGTTAGGTTTAGGGTTAATTTTAGGGTTAGAGTTAGGGTTAGGTTAATTATAAGGGTTAGGGTTAGGATTAGGGTTAGGTTTAAGGTAAGGGTTAGAGATAGGGTTAGGGTTAGGGTGAGGTTTAGGGTTAGGGTTAGGGTAAGGGTAAAGGTCAGGGTTAGGGTTAGGGTTAGGTTTAGTGTTGGGGTTAAGGTTAGGGTTAGGGTAACGGGTAGGCTTAGGGTTAGGGTTAGGTTTAGGGTTAAGGTTAGGGTTAGGGTTAGAATTAGGTTAAGGGTGTGTGTTAGGGTATGTGTTAGGGTTAGGGTTAGGGTTAGTCTTAGGGTAAGGGTAAGGGTAATGTTTAGGTTTAGGGTTAGGTTTAAGGTAAGGGTAAGGGTTAGGGTTAGGGTTAGGGTTAGATTTAGGGTAAGGGTTAGGGTTAGGTTTAGAGTAAGGGTAAGGTTTAGGGTTAGGGTTAGGGTTAGGGTGAGGGTAAGGGTAAGTGTTAGGGTTAGGGTTAGGGTTAGGTTTAGGGTTAAGGTCAGGGTAAGTGTTAGGATTAGGTTTATGGTTATGGTTACGGTAAGGGTTAGGGTTTGGCTTATTGTTAGGGTATGGGTTATGTAAGGGCAAGTGTTAGGGTAAGTGTTAGGGTTAGGATAAGGGTAAGGGTTAGGTTTAGGGTTAGGGTTAGGTGTTAGGGTTAGGATTAGGGTTAGGGGTTAGGGTTAGGGATAGGGTTAGGGTTAGGTTTAGGGTAAAGGTTAGGGTTAGGGTTAGGGTTAGTTTTGGGGTTAAGGTTGGGGTTAGGTTAAGGTTTAGGGTTTGGGTTAGAGTTAGGTTTAGGGTTAGATTTAGGGTTACGGTGAGGGTTAGGGTTAGGTTTAAGGTAAGAGTATGTGTTAAGGTTAGGATTAGGGTTAGGGTTAGGTTTCGCTTTAGGGTATGGGTAAGGGTTAGGGTTAGGGTTAGGTTTCGGGTAAGGATTAGGGTTAGGTTAAGGGTCAGGGTAAGGTTTAGGGTTAGGGTTAGGGTTAAGGTTAGGTTTAGGGTTAGGGTAAGGGTAAGGGTTAGGTTAGAGTAAGGGATATGGTTAGGGTAAGGTTTAGGATTAGGTTTAGGGTTAGGTTTAGGGTTAGGGTAGTGTTAGGGTTAGGGTAAGGGTTAGGGTTAGGGTTAGGGTTGGGTTTAGGTTTAGGGTTAGGGTAAGGGTAAGGATTAGGGTTAAGTTTAGTGTTAGGCTTAGGGTTTGGGTAAGGATTAGGGTTAGGTTTAGGGTTAGGGTTAGGGTAAGGGTAAGGGATAGGTTTATGGTTAGGGTTAGGTTTAGGGTTAGGGTTACGGTTACGGTTAGGGAAAGGATAGGGGTTAGGGTTAAGATTAGGTTTAGTGTTAGGGATAGTGTTAAGTTTAGGGTTAGGTTTAGGGTAAGGGTAAGGTTTAGGGTGAGGTGTAGGGTTAGGGTTAGGGTAAGGGTAAGCGTTAGGGTTAGGGTTAGGGTTAGGGTTAGGTTTTGGGTTAGGGTTAGGGTTAGTGTTAGGATAAGGGAAAGGTTAGGGAAGTTTAGGGTTAGGGGTAAGGGTTAGGGTAAGGGTTAGGGTTAGGGTTAGGGTTAGGGTTAGGGTTAAGGTTAGGTTTAGGGTTAGGGTAAGGGTAAGGGTTAGGTTAGAGTAAGGGATATGGTTAGGGTAAGGTTTAGGATTAGGTTTAGGGTTAGGTTTAGGGTTAGGGTAGTGTTAGGGTTAGGGTAAGGGTTAGGGTTAGGGTTAGGGTTGGGTTTAGGGTTAGGGTTAGGGTAAGGGTAAGGGTTAGGGTTAAGTTTAGGGTTAGGCTTAGGGTTTGGGTAAGGATTAGGGTTAGGTTTAGGGTTAGGGTTAGGGTAATGGTAAGGGATAGGTTTATGGTTAGGGTTAGGTTTAGGGTTAGGGTTACGGTTACGGTTAGGGAAAGGATAAGGGTTAGGGTTAAGATTAGGTTTAGGGTTAGGGATAGTGTTAAGTTTAGGGTTAGGTTTAGGGTAAGGGTAAGGTTTAGGGTGAGGTGTAGGGTTAGGGTTAGGGTAAGGGTAAGGGTTAGGGTTAGGGTTAGGGTTAGGGTTAGGTTTTGGGTTAGGGTTAGGGTAAGTGTAAGTGTTAGGGTTAAGGTTAGGGTTAGAGTTAGCTTTAGGGTTAGGGTTAGGGTTAGGGTAAGGTTTAGGGTTAGGATTAGTTTTAGGGTTAGTGTAAGGGTAAGGTTTAGGATTAGGGTTAGCGAAGGGTAAGGTTTAGAGTTAGGATTAGGGTTAGGGTTAGGGTTAGGGTAAGGGTAAGGGTTAGGGTTAGGTTTAGGGTTAGTTTTAGGTTAAGGTTAAGGGTTAGGTTTATGGTTAGGGTTAGGTTTAAGGTTAGGTTTGGGTTAGGGTTAGGGAAAGGATAAGGGTTAGGTTTAAGTTTAGGTTTAGGGTTAGGGTTAGGGTTAAGTTTCGGGTTAGGGTTAGGGTTAGGGGTAAGTGTAAGGGTTAGGGTTAGGTTTAGGGATAGGGTTAGGGTAAGGTAAGGGTTAGTGTTAGGGTTAGGGTTAGGTTTTGGTTTAGGGTTAGGGTTAGGGTAAGGGTAAGGGTTAGGGTTAAGGTTAGGGTTAGGGTTAGGGTTAGGGTTAGGGTTAGGGTTAGGGTTAGGATAAGGGTTAGGCTTAGGGTTAGGGTTAGGGTAAGGGTAAGTGTTAGGTTAGGGTTAGGGTTAGGGTTAGGGTACGGGTTAGGGTTAGGGTTAGGTTTAGGTTTAGGGATAGGGTTAGGGTTAGGGTTAGGGTAAGGGTAAGTGTTAGAATTAGGATTAGGGTTAGGGTTAGGTTAAGGGTTAGGGTTAGGGTTCTGGTTAGGGTTAGGGTAAGGGTTAGGTTTAGGGTTAGGTTAAGGTTAAGGGTTAGGGTTAGGGTTAGGGTAAGGGTAAGGGTTAGGGTTAGGGTTAAGATTAGGGTAAGGGTTAGGGGTTAGGGTTAGGGTTAGGGTAAGGTTTAGGGTTAGAGTTAGGGTTAGATTAAGGGTAAGTGTTAGGGTTAGGGTTAGAGTTAGCGTTAGGTTTAGGGTTAATTTTAGGGTTGATTAGGGTTAGGTTAATTGTAAGGGTTATGGTTAGGATTAGGGTTAGGGTTAAGTAAGTGTTAGACATAGGGTTAGGGTTAGGTTTAGGGTTTGGGTTAGGGTTACGGTAAGGGTAAAGGTTAGGGTTATGATTAGGGTTAGGTTTAGGGTTACGGTTAGTGTTTAGGTTAGGTTTAGGGTTAGAATTCGGGTAAGGGTATGTGTTAGGGTATGTGTTAGGGTTAGGGTTAGAGTTAGTGTTAGGGTAATGGTAAGGTTAAGGTTTAGGTTTAGGGTTAGGGTTAATGTAAGGGTAAGGGTTAGGGTTAGGGTTACGGTTACGGTTAGGTTTAGGATTAGGGTTAGGGTAAGGGTAAGGTTTAGGGTTAGGGTTAGGGTTAGGTTTAGTGTTGGGGTTAAGGTTAGGGTTAGGGTAACAGTTAGGGTTAGGGTTAGGTTTAGGTTTAGGCTTACCTTTAGTGTTATGGTTAGGAATTGGGTAAGGGTATGTGTTAGGGTATGTGTTAGGGTCAGGGTTAGGGTTAGTGTTAGTGTAAGGGTAAGGGTAAGGTTTAGGGTTAGGTTTAGGGTTAGGGTAAGGGTAAGGTTTAGGGTTAGGGTTATGGTTAGGTTTAGTGTTAGGGTTAAGGTTAGGGTTAGGGTAACAGTTAGGGTTAGGGTTAGGTTTAATTTTAGGTTTAGGGTTACGGTTAGGGTTAGGTTTAGGATTAGGTTAAGGGTATGTGTTAGGGTATGTGTTAGGGTTAGGGTTAGGGTTAGTGTTAAGGTAAGGGTAAGCGTAAGGTTTAGGGTCAGGGTTAGGGTTAAGTTAAGGGTAAGGGTTAGGGTTATGGTTAGATTTAGGGTAAGGGTTAGGGTAGGGTTTAGAGTAAGTGTAAGGTTTAGGGTTAGGGTTAGGGTTAGGGTAAGGGTAAGGGTAAGGGTTAAGGTTAGGGTTAGGGTTAGGGTTAGGGTTAGGTTTAAGGTTAGGGTTAGGGTAAGTGTAAGGGTTAGGGTTAAGGTTAGGGTTAGGGTTAGGGTTAGGGTTAGGGTAAGGTTAGGGTAAGGTTAAGGAATAGGGTTAGGGTTGGGGTTAGGATAAGGTGAGGGTTAGGGTTAGGGTTAGGGTAAGGGTTAGGGTTAGTGTTAGGGTTAGGGTTATGGTAAGGGTTAGGGGTAGGTTTAGGGTTAGGGTAAGGGTTATGTTTAGGTTTAGGGTAAGGGTAACTGTTAGCGTTAGGGTTAGGGTTAGGGTTAGGGTAAGGGTTAGGGTTAGGGTTAGGGTTAGGTTCAGAGTTGGGGTTAAGGTTATGGTTAGGGTTAGGGTAAGGGTAAGGGTTAAGGTTAGGGTTAGGGTTAGGGTTAGAGTTAATGTTAGGATTAGGTTAAGGGTAAGGGTTAGGGTTAGGGGTTAGTGTTAGGGTTAGGGTTAGGGTACGGGTTAGGGTTAGGGTAAGGTTTAGGGTTAGGTTTAGCGTTAGGTTTAATGTTGGGATTAAGGTTATGGTTAGGGTAAGGGTTAGGGTTTGGGTTAGAGTTAGGTTTAGGGTTAGGTTTAGGGTTACGGTTAGGGTTAGGGTTAGGGTAAGGGTATGTGTTAAGGTTAGGGTTAGGGTTAGGTTTAGGTTTAGCATTAGGGTAAGGGTAAGGGTTACGGTTAGGGTTAGGTTTAGGGTAAGGGTTAGGGTTAGGTTTAGGGTAAGGGTAAGGTTTCGAGTTAGGGTTGTGTTAGGGTTAGGGTAAGAGTTAGGGTTAGGCTTAGGTTTAGGGTTAGGTTTAGGTTTAAGGTAAGGATTAGGGTTATGGTTAGGGTAAGGCTTAGGGTTAGGGTGAGGGATAGAGTTGGTGTTAGGGTTTGGTTAAGGGTTAGGGTTAGGGTTAGGGTTAGGGTAAGGGTAAGGGTTAGGGTTAGGGTTAGGGTTAGGTTTAGTGTTGGGGTTAAGTTTAGGGTTAGGGTTACTGTTACGGTTAGGGTTTTGGTTAGGTTTAGGCTCAGGTTTAGCATTATGGTTAGGTTTAAGGTTAGGATTAGGGTAAGGGTATGTGTTAGGTAAGGGTTAGGGTTAGGGTTAGGGTTAGGCTTAGGGTTAGGTTAAGTGTAAGGCTTAGGTTTAGGGTTAGGGTTTGGGTTAGGGTTAGGGTTAGGGTTAGGTTTAGGGTTAGGGTTAGTGTAAGGGTAAGGGTTAGGTTTACAGTTAGGGGTAGGGTTAGGTTAAGTTTAAGGGTTAGGGTTAGGGTTAGGGTAAGCGTTAGGGAAAGGATAAGGGTTAGGGTTAAGGTTAGGTTTAGGGTTAGGTTGAGCGTTAAGGTGAGGGTTAGTTGGTTAAGAGTCAGGGTTAGGGTTATGTTTTGGTTAGGGTTAGGGTAAGAGTAATTATTAGGGTTAGGGTTAGGGTTAAGTTTAGGGTTAGGGTTAGGTTTAGGGTAAGGGTTAGGATTAGGGTTAGGTTAAAGTTAAGGGTTAGGTTTAGGGTGAGGGTTAGAATTATGATTACGGTTAGGCTTAGGGTAAGGGTTAGGGTTAGGGTTAGGGTTAGGTTTAGGGTAAGGGTTAGGTTTATTGTTAGGTTAAAGTTAAGGGTTAGGGTTAGGGTTAGGGTTAGGGTAAGGGTAAGGGTTAGGGTTAGGGTTAGGGTTAGGGTAAGGGTTGGGGGTTAGGTTTAGGGTTAGGGTAAGGGTTAGAGTTAGGGTTAGGTTTAGGGTTAATTTTAGGGTTAGAGTTAGGGTTAGGTTAATTATAAGGGTTAGGGTTAGGATTAGGGTTAGGTTTAAGGTAAGGGTTAGAGATAGGGTTAGGGTTAGGGTGAGGTTTAGGGTTAGGGTTAGGGTAAGGGTAAAGGTCAGGGTTAGGGTTAGGGTTAGGTTTAGTGTTGGGGTTAAGGTTAGGGTTAGGGTAACGGGTAGGCTTAGGGTTAGGGTTAGGTTTAGGGTTAAGGTTAGGGTTAGGGTTAGAATTAGGTTAAGGGTGTGTGTTAGGGTATGTGTTAGGGTTAGGGTTAGGGTTAGTCTTAGGGTAAGGGTAAGGGTAATGTTTAGGTTTAGGGTTAGGTTTAATGTAAGGGTAAGGGTTAGGGTTAGGGTTAGGGTTAGATTTAGGGTAAGGGTTAGGGTTAGGTTTAGAGTAAGGGTAAGGTTTAGGGTTAGGGTTAGGGTTAGGGTGAGGGTAAGGGTAAGTGTTAGGGTTAGGGTTAGGGTTAGGTTTAGGGTTAAGGTCAGGGTAAGTGTTAGGATTAGGTTTATGGTTATGGTTACGGTAAGGGTTAGGGTTTGGCTTATTGTTAGGGTATGGGTTATGTAAGGGCAAGTGTTAGGGTAAGTGTTAGGGTTAGGATAAGGGTAAGGGTTAGGTTTAGGGTTAGGGTTAGGTGTTAGGGTTAGGATTAGGGTTAGGGGTTAGGGTTAGGGATAGGGTTAGGGTTAGGTTTAGGGTAAAGGTTAGGGTTAGGGTTAGGGTTAGTTTTGGGGTTAAGGTTGGGGTTAGGTTAAGGTTTAGGGTTTGGGTTAGAGTTAGGTTTAGGGTTAGATTTAGGGTTACGGTGAGGGTTAGGGTTAGGTTTAAGGTAAGAGTATGTGTTAAGGTTAGGATTAGGGTTAGGGTTAGGTTTCGCTTTAGGGTATGGGTAAGGGTTAGGGTTAGGGTTAGGTTTCGGGTAAGGATTAGGGTTAGGTTAAGGGTCAGGGTAAGGTTTAGGGTTAGGGTTAGGGTTAAGGTTAGGTTTAGGGTTAGGGTAAGGGTAAGGGTTAGGTTAGAGTAAGGGATATGGTTAGGGTAAGGTTTAGGATTAGGTTTAGGGTTAGGTTTAGGGTTAGGGTAGTGTTAGGGTTAGGGTAAGGGTTAGGGTTAGGGTTAGGGTTGGGTTTAGGTTTAGGGTTAGGGTAAGGGTAAGGATTAGGGTTAAGTTTAGTGTTAGGCTTAGGGTTTGGGTAAGGATTAGGGTTAGGTTTAGGGTTAGGGTTAGGGTAAGGGTAAGGGATAGGTTTATGGTTAGGGTTAGGTTTAGGGTTAGGGTTACGGTTACGGTTAGGGAAAGGATAGGGGTTAGGGTTAAGATTAGGTTTAGTGTTAGGGATAGTGTTAAGTTTAGGGTTAGGTTTAGGGTAAGGGTAAGGTTTAGGGTGAGGTGTAGGGTTAGGGTTAGGGTAAGGGTAAGCGTTAGGGTTAGGGTTAGGGTTAGGGTTAGGTTTTGGGTTAGGGTTAGGGTTAGTGTTAGGATAAGGGAAAGGTTAGGGAAGTTTAGGGTTAGGGGTAAGGGTTAGGGTAAGGGTTAGGGTTAGGGTTAGGGTTAGGGTTAGGGTTAAGGTTAGGTTTAGGGTTAGGGTAAGGGTAAGGGTTAGGTTAGAGTAAGGGATATGGTTAGGGTAAGGTTTAGGATTAGGTTTAGGGTTAGGTTTAGGGTTAGGGTAGTGTTAGGGTTAGGGTAAGGGTTAGGGTTAGGGTTAGGGTTGGGTTTAGGGTTAGGGTTAGGGTAAGGGTAAGGGTTAGGGTTAAGTTTAGGGTTAGGCTTAGGGTTTGGGTAAGGATTAGGGTTAGGTTTAGGGTTAGGGTTAGGGTAATGGTAAGGGATAGGTTTATGGTTAGGGTTAGGTTTAGGGTTAGGGTTACGGTTACGGTTAGGGAAAGGATAAGGGTTAGGGTTAAGATTAGGTTTAGGGTTAGGGATAGTGTTAAGTTTAGGGTTAGGTTTAGGGTAAGGGTAAGGTTTAGGGTGAGGTGTAGGGTTAGGGTTAGGGTAAGGGTAAGGGTTAGGGTTAGGGTTAGGGTTAGGTTTTGGGTTAGGGTTAGGGTAAGTGTAAGTGTTAGGGTTAAGGTTAGGGTTAGAGTTAGCTTTAGGGTTAGGGTTAGGGTTAGGGTAAGGTTTAGGGTTAGGATTAGTTTTAGGGTTAGTGTAAGGGTAAGGTTTAGGATTAGGGTTAGCGAAGGGTAAGGTTTAGAGTTAGGATTAGGGTTAGGGTTAGGGTTAGGGTAAGGGTAAGGGTTAGGGTTAGGTTTAGGGTTAGTTTTAGGTTAAGGTTAAGGGTTAGGTTTATGGTTAGGGTTAGGTTTAAGGTTAGGTTTGGGTTAGGGTTAGGGAAAGGATAAGGGTTAGGTTTAAGTTTAGGTTTAGGGTTAGGGTTAGGGTTAAGTTTCGGGTTAGGGTTAGGGTTAGGGGTAAGTGTAAGGGTTAGGGTTAGGTTTAGGGATAGGGTTAGGGTAAGGTAAGGGTTAGTGTTAGGGTTAGGGTTAGGTTTTGGTTTAGGGTTAGGGTTAGGGTAAGGGTAAGGGTTAGGGTTAAGGTTAGGGTTAGGGTTAGGTTTAGGGTTAGGGTTAGGGTTAGGGTAAGTGTTAAGTTTAGGGTTATGGTTAGGGTTAGGAAAAGGTTTAGGGTTAGGGTTAGTGTTAGGGTTTTGGTAAGTGTTAGGGTTAGGGTTAGGGTTAGCTTAAGCGTTAGGGTTTGGTTTAGGGTTAGGGTTGGGGTTAGGGTTAGGTTAGGGTTAGGGTTAGGGTTAGGATAAGGGAAAGGTTAGGGAAGTTTTAGGGTTAGGGGTAAGGGTTAGGGTAAGGGTTAGGGTTAGGGTTAGGGTTAGGGTTAAGGTTAGGGTTAGGGTTACGGTAAGGGTAAGGGTTAGGTTAGGGTTAGGGATACGGTTAGGGTAAGGTTTAGGATTAGGTTTAGGGTTAGGTTTAGGGTTAGGGTAGTGTTACGGTTAGGGTAAGGGTTAGGGTTAGGGTTAGGGTTGGGTTTAGGGTAAGGGTTAGGGTTAGGGTTAGGGTAAGGGTAAGGGTTAGGGTTAAGTTTAGGGTTAGGCTTAGGGTTAGGGTAAGGATTAGGGTTAGGTTTGGGGTTAGGGTTAGGGTAAGGGTAAGGGATAGGTTTATGGTTAGGGTTAGGTTTAGGTTTAGGGTAAGGGTAAGGGTTAGGGTTAGGTTTAGGGTTAGTTTTAGGGTACGGTTAAGGGTTAGGTTTATGGTTAGGGTTAGGTTTAAGGTTAGGTTTGGGTTAGGGTTAGGGAAAGGATAAGGGTTAGGTTTAACTTTAGGTTTAGGGTTAGGGTTAGGGTTAAGTTTAGGGTTAGGGTTGGGGTTAGGGGTAAGGGTAAGGGTTAGGGTTAGGTTCAGGGTTAGGGTTAGGGTAATGTAAGGGTTAGTGTTAGGGTTAGGGTTAGGTTTTGGTTTAGGGTTAGGGTTAGGGTAAGGGTAAGGGTTAGGGTTAAGGTTAGGGTTAGGGTTAGGTTTAGGGTTAGGGTTAGGGTTAGGGTTAGGGTAAGTGTTAAGTTTAGGGTTAGGGTTAGGGTTAGGAAAAGGTTTAGGGTTAGGGTTAGTGTTAGGGTTTTGGTAAGTGTTAGGGTTAGGGTTAGGTTTAGGGTTAGCTTAAGGGTTAGGGTTTGGTTTAGGGTTAGGGTTGGGGTTAGGGTTAGGTTAGGGTTAGGGTTAGGGTTAGGGTTAGGATATGGGAAAGGTTAGGGAAGTTTTAGGGTTAGGGGTATGGGTTAGGGTAAGGGTTAGGGTTAGGGTTAGGGTTAGGGTTAAGGTTAGGTTTAGGGTTAGGGTAAGGGTAAGGGTTAGGTTAGGGTTGGGGATATGTTTAGGGTAACGTTTAGGATTAGGTTTAGGGTTAGGTTTAGGGTTAGGGTAGTGTTAGATTTAGGGTAAGGGTTAGGGTTAGGGTTAGGATTGGGGTTAGGGTTAGGGTTAGGGTTAGGGAAAGGGTAAGGGTTAGGGTTAAGTTTAGGTTAGGGTTAGGGTTAGGGTAAGGATTAGGGTTAGGGTTAGGGTTAAGGTTAGGGTAAGGGTAAGGGATAGGTTTATGGTTATGGTTAGGTTTAGGGTTTGGGTTACGGTTAGGGTTAGGAAAAGGATAAGGGTTAGGGTTAAGATTAGGTTTAGGGTTAGGGATAGTGTTAAGTTTAGGGTTAGGTTTAGGGTAAGGCTAAGTTTTAGGGTTAGGTGTAGGTTTAGGGTTAGGGTAAGGGTAAGGGTTAGGGTTAGGGTTAGGGTTAGGGTTAGGTTTTCGGTTAGGGTTAGGGTTAGGGTAAGTGTAAGTGTTAGTGTTAAGGTTAGGGTTAGAGTAAGTTTTAGGGTTAGGGTTAGGGTTAGGGTAAGGTTTAGGGTTAGGATTAGTTTTAGGGTTAGTGTAAGGGTAAGGTTTAGGGTTAGGGTTAGCGAAGGGTAAGGTTTAGAGTTAGGATTAGGGTTAGGGTTAGGGTTAGGGTTAGGGTTAGGATATGGGAAAGGTTAGGGAAGTTTTAGGGTTAGGGGTATGGGTTAGGGTAAGGGTTAGGGTTAGGGTTAGGGTTAGGGTTAAGGTTAGGTTTAGGGTTAGGGTAAGGGTAAGGGTTAGGTTAGGGTTGGGGATATGTTTAGGGTAACGTTTAGGATTAGGTTTAGGGTTAGGTTTAGGGTTAGGGTAGTGTTAGATTTAGGGTAAGGGTTAGGGTTAGGGTTAGGATTGGGTTTAGGGTTAGGGTTAGGGTTAGGGTTAGGGTAAGGGTAAGGGTTAGGGTTAAGTTTAGGTTAGGGTTAGGGTTAGGGTAAGGATTAGGGTTAGGTTTAGGGTTAAGGTTAGGGTAAGGGTAAGGGATAGGTTTATGGTTATGGTTAGGTTTAGGGTTTGGGTTACGGTTAGGGTTAGGAAAAGGATAAGGGTTAGGGTTAAGATTAGGTTTAGGGTTAGGGATAGTGTTAAGTTTAGGGTTAGGTTTAGGGTAAGGCTAAGATTTAGGGTTAGGTGTAGGGTTAGGGTTAGGGTAAGGGTAAGGGTTAGGGTTAGGGTTAGGGTTAGGGTTAGGTTTTGGGTTAGGGTTAGGGTTAGGGTAAGTGTAAGTGTTAGTGTTAAGGTTAGGGTTAGAGTAAGTTTTAGGGTTAGGGTTAGGGTTAGGGTAAGGTTTAGGGTTAGGATTAGTTTTAGGGTTAGTGTAAGGGTAAGGTTTAGGGTTAGGGTTAGCGAAGGGTAAGGTTAGAATTAGGATTAGGGTTAGGGTTAGGGTTAGGGTAAGGGTAAGGGTTAGGGTTAGGATTAGGGTTAGGGTTAAGGTAAGGGTTAGAGATAGGGATAGGGATAGGTTTAAGTTTAGGATTAGGGTTAGGGTAAGGGTAAGGGTTAGGGTTAGGGTTAGGGTAAGGGTTAGCTTTAGGGTTAGGGTTATGGTTAGAGTTAATGTTAGGGTTAGGTAAGGATAAGGGTTAGGGTTAGCGTTAGGGTTAGGTTAAGGGTTTGGGTTAGGGTTTAGGTTTAGGGTTAGGTTTAGGGTTAGGGTTAGGGTTAGGGTGAGGGTTATTGTAAGGGTATATGTTAGGGTTAGGTTAGGGTTAGGGTTAGCGTTAGTGGAAGTGTTATGTTTAGGGTCAGGATTAAGTTAAGGGTAACGGTTAGGATTAGTGTTAGGATTAGGTTTAGGGTAATGCTTAGGGTTAGGATTAGGGTTAGGGTTAGGGTTAGGGTTAAGGTTAGGTTTAGGGTTAGGGTAAGGGTAAGGGTTAGGTTAGGGTTGGGGATATGTTTAGGGTAACGTTTAGGATTAGGTTTAGGGTTAGGTTTAGGGTTAGGGTAGTGTTAG
>JANJXV010000049.1:2877500-2887500 GCA_024803745.1 Megascapheus bottae
GGGTTAGGTTTAGGGTTAGGGTTAGGGTTAGGGTAAGTGTTAAGTTTAGGGTTATGGTTAGGGTTAGGAAAAGGTTTAGGGTTAGGGTTAGTGTTAGGGTTTTGGTAAGTGTTAGGGTTAGGGTTAGGGTTAGCTTAAGGGTTAGGGTTTGGTTTAGGGTTAGGGTTGGGGTTAGGGTTAGGTTAGGGTTAGGGTTAGGGTTAGGATAAGGGAAAGGTTAGGGAAGTTTTAGGGTTAGGGGTAAGGGTTAGGGTAAGGGTTAGGGTTAGGGTTAGGGTTAGGGTTAAGGTTAGGGTTAGGGTTACGGTAAGGGTAAGGGTTAGGTTAGGGTTAGGGATACGGTTAGGGTAAGGTTTAGGATTAGGTTTAGGGTTAGGTTTAGGGTTAGGGTAGTGTTACGGTTAGGGTAAGGGTTAGGGTTAGGGTTGGGTTTAGGGTAAGGGTTAGGGTTAGGGTTAGGGTAAGGGTAAGGGTTAGGGTTAAGTTTAGGGTTAGGCTTAGGGTTAGGGTAAGGATTAGGGTTAGGTTTGGGGTTAGGGTTAGGGTAAGGGTAAGGGATAGGTTTATGGTTAGGGTTAGGTTTAGGTTTAGGGTAAGGGTAAGGGTTAGGGTTAGGTTTAGGGTTAGTTTTAGGGTACGGTTAAGGGTTAGGTTTATGGTTAGGGTTAGGTTTAAGGTTAGGTTTGGGTTAGGGTTAGGGAAAGGATAAGGGTTAGGTTTAACTTTAGGTTTAGGGTTAGGGTTAGGGTTAAGTTTAGGGTTAGGGTTGGGGTTAGGGGTAAGGGTAAGGGTTAGGGTTAGGTTCAGGGTTAGGGTTAGGGTAATGTAAGGGTTAGTGTTAGGGTTAGGGTTAGGTTTTGGTTTAGGGTTAGGGTTAGGGTAAGGGTAAGGGTTAGGGTTAAGGTTAGGGTTAGGGTTAGGTTTAGGGTTAGGGTTAGGGTTAGGGTAAGTGTTAAGTTTAGGGTTAGGGTTAGGGTTAGGAAAAGGTTTAGGGTTAGGGTTAGTGTTAGGGTTTTGGTAAGTGTTAGGGTTAGGGTTAGGTTTAGGGTTAGCTTAAGGGTAAGGGTTTGGTTTAGGGTTAGGGTTGGGGTTAGGGTTAGGTTAGGGTTAGGGTTAGGGTTAGGGTTAGGATATGGGAAAGGTTAGGGAAGTTTTAGGGTTAGGGGTATGGGTTAGGGTAAGGGTTAGGGTTAGGGTTAGGGTTAGGGTTAAGGTTAGGTTTAGGGTTAGGGTAAGGGTAAGGGTTAGGTTAGGGTTGGGGATATGTTTAGGGTAACGTTTAGGATTAGGTTTAGGGTTAGGTTTAGGGTTAGGGTAGTGTTAGATTTAGGGTAAGGGTTAGGGTTAGGGTTAGGATTGGGTTTAGGGTTAGGGTTAGGGTTAGGGTTAGGGTAAGGGTAAGGGTTAGGGTTAAGTTTAGGTTAGGGTTAGGGTTAGGGTAAGGATTAGGGTTAGGTTTAGGGTTAAGGTTAGGGTAAGGGTAAGGGATAGGTTTATGGTTATGGTTAGGTTTAGGGTTTGGGTTACGGTTAGGGTTAGGAAAAGGATAAGGGTTAGGGTTAAGATTAGGTTTAGGGTTAGGGATAGTGTTAAGTTTAGGGTTAGGTTTAGGGTAAGGCTAAGTTTTAGGGTTAGGTGTAGGTTTAGGGTTAGGGTAAGGGTAAGGGTTAGGGTTAGGGTTAGGGTTAGGGTTAGGTTTTCGGTTAGGGTTAGGGTTAGGGTAAGTGTAAGTGTTAGTGTTAAGGTTAGGGTTAGAGTAAGTTTTAGGGTTAGGGTTAGGGTTAGGGTAAGGTTTAGGGTTAGGATTAGTTTTAGGGTTAGTGTAAGGGTAAGGTTTAGGGTTAGGGTTAGCGAAGGGTAAGGTTTAGAGTTAGGATTAGGGTTAGGGTTAGGGTTAGGGTTAGGGTTAGGATATGGGAAAGGTTAGGGAAGTTTTAGGGTTAGGGGTATGGGTTAGGGTAAGGGTTAGGGTTAGGGTTAGGGTTAGGGTTAAGGTTAGGTTTAGGGTTAGGGTAAGGGTAAGGGTTAGGTTAGGGTTGGGGATATGTTTAGGGTAACGTTTAGGATTAGGTTTAGGGTTAGGTTTAGGGTTAGGGTAGTGTTAGATTTAGGGTAAGGGTTAGGGTTAGGGTTAGGATTGGGTTTAGGGTTAGGGTTAGGGTTAGGGTTAGGGTAAGGGTAAGGGTTAGGGTTAAGTTTAGGTTAGGGTTAGGGTTAGGGTAAGGATTAGGGTTAGGTTTAGGGTTAAGGTTAGGGTAAGGGTAAGGGATAGGTTTATGGTTATGGTTAGGTTTAGGGTTTGGGTTATGGTTAGGGTTAGGAAAAGGATAAGGGTTAGGGTTAAGATTAGGTTTAGGGTTAGGGATAGTGTTAAGTTTAGGGTTAGGTTTAGGGTAAGGCTAAGATTTAGGGTTAGGTGTAGGGTTAGGGTTAGGGTAAGGGTAAGGGTTAGGGTTAGGGTTAGGGTTAGGGTTAGGTTTTGGGTTAGGGTTCGGGTTAGGGTAAGTGTAAGTGTTAGTGTTAAGGTTAGGGTTAGAGTAAGTTTTAGGGTTAGGGTTAGGGTTAGGGTAAGGTTTAGGGTTAGGATTAGTTTTAGGGTTAGTGTAAGGGTAAGGTTTAGGGTTAGCGTTAGCGAAGGGTAAGGTTAGAATTAGGATTAGGGTTAGGGTTAGGGTTAGGGTAAGGGTAAGGGTTAGGGTTAGGATTAGGGTTAGGGTTAAGGTAAGGGTTAGAGATAGGGATAGGGATAGGTTTAAGTTTAGGATTAGGGTTAGGGTAAGGGTAAGGGTTAGGGTTAGGGTTAGGGTAAGGGTTAGCTTTAGGGTTAGGGTTATGGTTAGAGTTAATGTTAGGGTTAGGTAAGGATAAGGGTTAGGGTTAGCGTTAGGGTTAGGTTAAGGGTTTGGGTTAGGGTTTAGGTTTAGGGTTAGGTTTAGGGTTAGGGTTAGGGTTAGGGTGAGGGTTATTGTAAGGGTATATGTTAGGGTTAGGTTAGGGTTAGGGTTAGCATTAGTGGAAGTGTTATGTTTAGGGTCAGGATTAAGTTAAGGGTAACGGTTAGGATTAGTGTTAGGATTAGGTTTAGGGTAATGCTTAGGGTTAGGATTAAGGTAAGGGTAAGGGTTAGGGTTAGGGTTAGGTTTAGGGTTAGGGTAAGGGTTAGGGTTAGGGATAGGGTTAGGATTAGTGTTAGAGTTAGGGTTAGGGTTAGGGTACGGGTAAGGGTTAGGGTTAGGGTTAGGGTTAGGTTAAGGGTTAGAGTTAGGGGTTAGGTTTAGGGTAAGGGTTAGGGTTAGGGTTAGGGTTAGGTTAAGGATTGGGGTTAGAGTTAGGGTAAGGGTTAGGATTAGGGTTAGGGTTAGGGTTAGAGTTAGGGTTAGGGTAAGGATTAGGGTTAGAGTTAGGGTTATGGTTAGAGTTAGGGTTCGGGTTAGGGTTAGAGTTAGGTTTAGGGTTAGGGTAAGGGTAAGGGTTAGGGTTAGGGTTAGGGTTAGGTTTAGGGTTAGGTTAAGGGTTATGGTTACAGGTTAGGGTTAGGGTTAGGGTAAGGGTAAGGGTTAGGATTAGGGTTAGGTATAGGGTTAGGTTAAGTGTTAGGATTAGCGGTTAGGGTTAGTGTTAGGGTAAGGGTAAGGGTTAGGTTTAGGGTTAGGGTTAGGGTAAGGATTAGGGTTAGAGTTAGGGTAAGGGTTAGGATTAGGGTTAGGGTTAGGGTTAGGGTTAGAGTTAGGGTTAGGGTTAGGGTTAGAGTTAGGTTTAGGGTTAGGGTAAGGGTAAGGGTTAGGGTTATAGTTAGGGTTAGGGTTAGGGTTAGGTTAAGGGTTAGGGTTAGGGGTTAGGGTTCCGGTTAGGGTAAGGGTAAGGGTTAGGGTTAGGGTTAGTTTAGGGTTAGTTTAAGGGTTATGGTTATGGTGAGGGTTAGAGTTAGGGTTAGAGTTAGTTTTAGGGTTAGGGTAAGTAAGGGTTAGGGTTAGGGTTAGGGTTAGGGTTAGGTTAAGTGTTAGGGTTAGGGGTTAGGGTTAGGGTTAGGGCAAGGGTAAGGGTTAGAGTTAGGGTTAGGTTTAGGTTAAGGGTTAGGTTTCAGGGTTAGGGTTAGTCATAGGGTAAGGTTTAGGGTTAGAGTTAGGGTTAGGGTAAGGATTAGGGTTAGAGTTAGGGTAAGGGTTAGGATTAGAGTTAGTGTTAGGGTTAGAGTTAGGGTTAGTGTTAGGGTTAGAGCTAGGGTTAGGGTTAGGGTAAGGGTAAGGTTTAGGGTTAGGGTTAGGGTTAGGGTTAGGTTAAGTGTTAGGGTTAGGGGTTAGAGTTAGGGTTAGGGTAATTGTAAGGGTTAGGGTTATGTTTAGGGTTAGGGTTAGGGTTAGGTTAAGGGTTAGTGTTATGGTTAGGGTTAGGATTAGGGTTAGGGCAAGGGTTACTTTTAGGTTTAGAGTTAGGGTTAGGGTAAGTGTTAGGGTTACGGTTAGGGTAAGGTTAAGGGATAGGTTTAGGGTTGGGGTTAGGATGAGGTAAGGGTTAGGTTTAGGGTTAGGCGTTAGGGTTAGGGTTAGGGTTAGGCTTAGTGGTTAGGGTTAGGCTTAGGGTTAGGGTTAGGGTAAGGGTTAGGGTTAGGGGTTAGTGTTAGTGTTACGGTTAGGTTAAGGGTTAGGGTTAGGGTTAGTGTTAGGGTTAGGAGAAGGTTTAGGTTTAGGGTTAGGGTTAGGGTTAGGGAAAGGGTAAATGTTAGTGTTATAGTTTGGGTTAGGGGTAGGGTAAGGGTAAGGGTTAGGGTTACGGTTAGGTTTAGCGTTTTGCTTAAAGTTAGGGTTAGGGATAGGGTAAGAATAAGGGATAGGGTTAGGGATAGTTTTAGGGTTAGAGTTAGGTTTAGGGTTAGGATTAGGGTTAGGGTAAGGGTTAGGATTAGGGTTAAGTTTAGGGTTAGGTTTAGGGTAAGGGTAAATGTTATTTAAAGTTAGGGTTAGGGTTAGGGTAAGGGTTAGGTTAGGGTTAGGGTTAGGGTTAGGGTAGGGGTAAGGGTCAGGGTTAAGGTTAGGGTTAAGGTTAGGTTTAGGGTTAGGGTAAGGTAAGTGTTAGGTTTAGGTTTAAGGTTAGGTTAGGGTTAGGGTTAGGTTTAGGGTTAGGGTTAGGTTTGGGGTTAGGGTTAGGGTTAGGGTAAGGGTAAGGGTTAGGGTTAAGGTTAGGGTTAGGGTTAGGGTTAGGGTAAGTGTTACGGTTAGGGTTAGGGTTAGGGTTAGGATAAGGTTTAGGGTTAGGGTTAGTGTTAGGGTTTTGGTAAGTGTTAGGGTTAGGGTTAGGGTTAGGGTAAGGGTAAGTGTTAGTGTTAGGGTTAGGGTTAGGGTAAGTGTTAGGGCAAGGGTCAG
The DNA here is from genome assembly GCA_024803745.1 of Megascapheus bottae. NCBI lineage: Eukaryota > Metazoa > Chordata > Mammalia > Rodentia > Geomyidae > Megascapheus > Megascapheus bottae. The sequence goes on from JANJXV010000049.1 coordinate 2,882,861, forward strand.
AGTTCAGGTTAGGGTTAGGTGTCGGGTTAGGGTTAGTGTAATGGTAAGGGTTAGGGTTAGATTTTGGGTTAGGTTTAGGTAAGGGTTAGGGTTATGTTTAGGTTTAGGGTTTGCATTACGTTTAGGGTTAGGGTTAGGGTTAGGGATAGTAAGGGTTAGGTTAAGGTTAGGTTTAGGGTTAGGGTTAGGGTTAAGGTTAGGGTTAGGGTTACGGTAAGGGTAAGGGTTAGGGTTAGGTGTAGGGTTAGGGTTAGGGTATGGGTAATGGTTAGAGTTAGGGTTAGTGTTAGGTTTAGGGTTAGGGTTAGGGTTGGGGTTAGGGTAAGGGTAAGATTTAGGGTTAAGGTTAGGGTTAGGGTTAGGTTTACTGTTAGGGTTAGAGTTAGGGTTAGGGTTAGGGAAAGGGTAAGGGTTCGGGTTAGGGTTAGGTTTAGGGCTAGGGTAAGGGTTAGGTTTAGGGTTAAGGTTAGGGTTAGGTTTAGGGTTAGGGTTAGGGTAAGGGTAAGGGTTAGGGTTAGGGTTTGGGTGAGGTTTAGTGTTGGGGTTAATGGTAGGGTTAGGGTAAGGGTTAAGTTTAGGGTTAGGTTTAGGTTTAGGGTGAGGTTTATGGTTAGAGTTAGGGTTAGGGTGAGGGTTAGAATAAGGGTATGTGTTAGGGATAGGGTTAGGGTTAGGGTTAGGGTTAGCATTAGGGTAACGGTAAGGGTTAGGGTTAGGGTTAAGGTAAGGGTAAGGGTCAGGGTTAGGGTTAGGATTAGGTTTTGGTAAGGGTTAGGCTTAGGTTTAGGGTAAGTGTAAGGGTAAGGTTTAGGGTTATGGTTATGGTTAGGGTTAGGGTTAGTGTAAGGGTTAGGGTTTGGGTTAGGTTTAGGGTTAGGGTAAGGGTAAGGGTTAGGGTTAGGTTTATGGTAAGGGTTAGGGTTAGGTTTAGGGTTAGGGTAATTGTAAGGGTTAGGGTTAGGTTTATGGTAAGGGTTAAGGTTAGGTTTACGGTTAGCGTTAGGGTTAGGGAAAGGATAAGGGTTATGGTTAAGGTTAGGGTTAGGGTTAGGGAAAGGATAAGGGTTAGGTTTAAGGTTAGGGTTAGGGTTAGGGTAAGGGTAAGGGTTAGGTTTAGGTTTAGGTTTAGGGTTAGGGTTAGATTTAGGGTTAGGGGTTATGGTTAGAGTTACGGTTAGGTTTAGGGTAAGGGTAAGGGATAGGGTTATTGATAGGGTTAGGGTTAGTGTTAGGTTTAGGGTTAGGGCTAGAGTAATGGTAAGGGTTAGGGTTAGGTTTAGGGTTAGGGTTAAGGTTAGGGTTAGGGTTAGGGTAAGGGTAAGTGTTAGGTTATGGTTAGGGTTATGGTTAGGGTAAGGTTTAGGATTAGGTTTAGGGTTAGGTTTAGGGTTAGGGTTAGGGTTAGTGTTAGGGTTTGGGTAAGGGTTAGGGTTAGGGTTAGGGTTAGGTTTAGGTTTAGGGTTAGGGTTAGGGTAAGGGTAAGCGTTAGGGTTAAGGTTAGGGTTAGGGTTAGGTTTAGGGTTACGGTAAGGGTAAGGGTTAGGGTTAGGTTTAGGGTTAGTTTTAGGGTAAGGTTAAGGGTTAGGTTTATGGTTAGGGTTAGGTTTAGGGTTAGGGTTAGGGTTAGGGAAAGGATAAGGGTTAGGTTTAAGTTTAGGTTTAGGGTTAGGGTTAGGGTTAAGTTTAGGGTTGGGGTTAGGGTTATGGTAAGGGTAAGGGTTAGGGTTAGGTTTAGGGTTAGGGTTAGGGTAAGGGTAAGGGTTAGTGTTAGGGTTAGGGTTAGGTTTTGGGTTAGGGTTAGGGTAAGGGTAAGGGTTAGGTTTAAGGTTAGGGTTAGGTTTAGGTTTAGGGTTAGGGTTAGGGTTAGGGTTAGGGTCAGGGTTAGGGTTAGGATTAGTTTTAGGGTTAGGGTAAGGGTAAGGGTTAGGATTAGGGTTAGGTTTAGTGTTGGGGTTAAGCTTAGGGTTAGGGTAAGGGTATGTGTTAAGTTTAGGGTGAGGTTTAGGGTTAGGTTTAGCATTAGCGTAAGGGTAAGGGTTAGGGTAAGGGTTAGGGTTAAGGTAAGGGTAAGGGTAAGGGTTAGGTTTAGAGTTAGGGGTAGGGTTAGGGTAAGGGTAAGTGTTAGGGTTAGGGTTAGGGTTAGGGTAAGGGTTAGGTTTAGGCTTAGTGTTAGTGTTAGTGTAAGGGTTAGGGTTAGGTTTGGGTTAGGATTGGGGTTAGGGTTAGGGTAAGGGTTAGGGGTACCTGTAAGTTTAGGGTTAGAGTTAGGGTAAGGGTAATTGTTATGGTGGGGTTAGGGTTAGGTTTAGTGTTTAGGTTAAGGTTAGGGTTAGAGTTAGGTTTAGGGGTTAGGATTAGGTTAGGGTTAGGGTTTAGGTTTAGGGTTAGGGTAAGGGTTAGGTTTAGGTGTTAGGTTTCGTGTTAGGGTTAAGATAAGGGTTAGGGATAGGGTTAGGGTTAGAGTAATGGTTAGGGTTAGGGATAGGGTTAGGGTTAGTGTTAGGTTTAGGGTTAAGGTTAGGATTAGGGATAGGGTAAGTGTTAGGGTTAGGGTTAGGGTTAGGTTTAGTGTTGGGGTTAATGTTAGGGTTTGGGTAAGGGTATGTGTTAGGGTTAGGGTTAGGGTTAGGGATTACGGTTATGGTTAGGTTTAGGGTTAGGGCTAGGGTAATGGTAAGGTATAGGGATAGGGATAGGTTTAGGGTTAGGGTTATGTTTAAGGTTAGGGTTAGGGTAAGGGTAAGGGTAAGGGTTAGGTTTAGGATTAGGGTTAAGGTTAGGGTTAGGGTTAGGGTAAGGGTAAGGGTTAGTTTAGGGTTAGGGTTAGGGTTAGGGTAAGGGTTAAGGGTTAGGGTATGTGTTAGGGTTAGTGTTAGGGTTAGGTTTAGCGTTAGGGTAAGGGTAAGGGTTAGGGTTTCGTTTAGGGTTAAGGTAAGGGTAAGGTTTAGGTTTAGGGTTAGGGTTAGGTTTAGGGTAGGGTTAGGGTTAACTTTAGGGTATGGGTAAGGTTTAGGGTTAGGGTTAGGGTTAGGGTAAGGGTAAGTTTTAGGAATAGGGTTTGGTTTCCGGTTAGGTTTAGGGTTAGGGTAAGTGTAAGGGTTAGGGATAGGGTTAGAGTTAAGTTTAGTGTAAGTGATAGGATTATGGTTACGGTTGGGGTTAGGGTAAGGGTAAGTGTTAGGGTTAGGTTTAGGGTTAGGATAAGTGTAAAGGTTAGGGTTAGGGTTAGGGTTATATGTTACGGTTATTTTAAGGTTAGGGGTTAGGGTTAGGGTTAGAGTTAGGGTTAGGGTAAGGGTTAGGGTTAGGGTTCGTGTTAGGGTTAGGATAAGGGTTAGGGAGAGGTTTAGGGTTAGGGTTAGTATAAGGGTTAGGGTTAGGGTTAAGGTTAGGGTAAGGGTTAGGGTTAGGGTTAGTGTTAGGTTTAGTGTTGGGGTTAATGTTAGGGTTAGGTTTGGGGTTAGGGGTTACGGTTATGGTTAGGTTTAGGGTTAGGGTTAGGGTAAGTATAAGGGATAGGGATAGGGATAGGGTTAGGGTTAGGGTTAGGATTAGTGTTAGGGTTAGGGTAAGGGTAGGTGTTAGGGTTAGGATTAGGGTTAGGATTAGGGTTAAGGTTAGGGTTAGGATTAGGGTAAGGGTAAGGGTTAGTTTAGGGTTAGGGTTAGGGTAAGAGTTAGGGTTAGGGTTAGGCTTAGGATTAGGTTTAGGGTTAGGATTAGGGTTAAGGTTAGGGTTAGGGTTAGGGTAAGGGTAAGGGTTAGTTTAGGGTTAGGGTTAGGGTTTGGGTAAGGGTTAAGGGTTAGGGTTTGTGTTAGGGTTAGTGTTACCTTTAGGTCTAGCGTTAGGGTAAGGGTAAGGGTTAGGTTTTGGTTTAGGTTTAAGGTAAGGGTAAGGTTTAGGTTTAGGGTTAGGGTTAGGTTTAGGGTAGGGTTAGGGTTAACTTTAGTGTAAGGGTAAGGTTTAGGGTTAGGGTTAGGTTTAGGGTAAGGGTAAGTTTTAGGGATAGGGTTTGGTTTCGGTTTTGGTTTAGGGTTAGGGTAAGTGTAAGGGTTAGGGATAGGGTTAGAGTTAAGTGTAGTGTAAGGGTTAGGGTTATGGTTACGGTTGGGGTTAGGGTAAGGGTAAGTGTTAGGGTTAGGTTTAGGGTTAGGATAAGTGTAAAGGTTAGGGTTAGGTTAGGGTTAGGTGTTACGGTTATATTAAGGTTAGTGGTTAGTGTTAGGGTTAGAGTTAGGGTTAGGGTAAGGGTTAGGGTTAGGGTTCGTGTTAGGGTTAGGATAAGGGTTAGGGAGAGGTTTAGGGTTAGGGTTAGTATAAGGGTTAGGGTTAGGGTTAAGGTTAGGGTTAGTGTAAGTGTTAGTGTTAGTGTTAGGGTTAGGGTTAGGGCAATGGTTAGGTTAGGGTTAGGGTTATTGTTACGTTTAGGGTTGGGGTTAAGGTTAGGGTTAGCGTTAGAGTAAGGGTAAGTGTTAAGGTTAGGGTTAGGGTTAGGGTTAGGGTTAGGGTAAGGGCAAGGGTTTGGGTTAGGGTTAGGGGGTACGGTTCGGGTTAGGGTTAGGGTAAGGGTAAGGGTTAGGGTTAGGTTTAGAGTTAGGGTAAGGGTTAGGGTTAGGGTTAGTGTTAGGGTTAGGGTAAGA
>JANJXV010000049.1:2892500-2940000 GCA_024803745.1 Megascapheus bottae
TTAGGGTTAGGGGTTACGGTTAGGGTTAGGGTTAGGGTAAGGGGAAGGGATAGGGTTAGTGATAGGGTTAGGTTTAGGGTTAGGTTTAGGGTTAGGGTTAGGTTTAGGGTTAGGGTTAGGGTAAGGGTAAGGGTAAGTGTTAGTGTTAGGGTTAGGAGTACGGTAATGGTTAGGGTTAGGGTTATGGTTGGGGTTAAGATTAGATTTAGGGTTAGGGTAAGTGTAAGGGTAAGGGTAAGGGTTAGAGTTAGGGTTAGGGTTACGTTAAGGGTAAGGGTTAAGGTTAGGGTTAGGGTAAGGGTTAGGGTTAAGTTTAGGGTTAGCATTAAGTTTAGGGTTAGGGTTAGCGTTAGGGTTAGGGTTAGGTTTAGGGTTAGGGTTAGGGTTATGTTTAGGGTTAGCATTAAGTTTAGGGTTAGGGTTAGGGTTAGGGTTAGGATTAGGTTTAGGGTTAGGATTAGGGTTAGGGTTAGGGTAAGGGTTAAGGTTAAGGTTATGGTTAGGGTTAGGGTTAGGGTTAGGTTTAGGGTTAGGTTTAGGGTAAGGGTAATGGTTAGGGTTAGGGTTAGGTTTAGGTTTAGTGTTAGGGTTAGGGTAAGGGTAAGGGTTAGGGTTAGGGTTAGGGTAAGGTTTAGGGTTACGGTTAAGGTTAGGTTTAGGTTTATGGATAGGGTTTGGGTTAGGGTAAGGGTAAGGTTTAGGGTTAAGGTTAGGGTTAGGGTTAGGTTTAGGGTTAGGGTAGGTTTTGGGTAAGGGTAAGGGTTAGGGTTAGGATTAGTGTTAGGGTTAGGGTAAGGGTTAGGTTTATGTTTAGGGTTAGGGTTAGGGTAAGGATAAGGGTTAGGCTTAGAGTTAGGGGTAGAGTTAGGGTAAGGGTAAGGGTTAGGGTTAGGGTTAGGGTTAGTGTAAGGGTAAGGATTAGGGTAAGGGTTAGGGTTAGGTTAAGGGTTAGGATTAGGTGTTAGGGTTAGGGTTAGGGTAAGGGTAAGGGTTAGGGTTATGTTTAAGGTTAGGGTTAGGGTTAGGTTAAGGGTTAGGGTTATGGTTAGGATTAGGATTACGGTTAGGGCAAGGGTTACTGTTAGGTTTAGGGTTAGGGTTAGGGTAAGTGTTAGGGTTACGGTTAGGGTAAGGTTAAAGGATAGGGTTAGGGTTGGGGTAAGGTTTAGGGTGAGGGGTTAGGTTTAGCGCTAGGGTAAGGGTTAGGGTTAGGGTTAGGGTTAGGTAAAGTTAGGGTTAGGTTTAGGGTTAGGGTAAGGGTTAGGGTTAGGTTTACGGTTAGGGTAAGGGTAAGTGTTAGGGTTATGGTTAGGGTTATGGTTAGAGTAAGGGTTAGGGTTACAGTTAGGGTTAGGTTTAGGGTTTTGTTAGGGTAAGGGTAAGGGATAGGGTTAGGGACAGGGTTATGGTTAGGGTTAGAGTTAGGGTTAGGATTAGGGTTAGGGGTAGGGTAAGGGTAAGGGTTAGGGTTAAGGTTAGGGTTAGGGTTAGGGTTAGGGTTAGGGTAAGGGTAAGGGTTAGGGTTAGGTTTAGGGTTAGGGGTAGGGTTACGGTAAGGGTAAGGGTTATGGTTAGGTTTAGGGTTAGGGTTAGGGTAAGGGTAAGGGTTAGGGTTAGGGTTAGGGTTAGGGTTAGGGTTAGGGTAAGGGTTAGAGTTAGGGTTAGGTTTAGTGTTGAGGTTAATGTTAGGATTAGGGTAAGGGTATGTGTTAAGGTTAGGGTTAGGGTTAGGTGTTACGATTAGGGTTAGGTTTAGGATTAGGGTTAGGGGAAGTGTAAGGGAAATGGTAGGGATAGGGTCAGGTTTAAGGTTAGGGTTATGGTTAGGGTAAGGGTACGTGTTATGGTTAGGGTTAGTATTAGGGTTAAGACTAGGGTTAGGGTTAGGGTAAGGGTAATGGTTAGGGTTAGGGTCAGCGTTATGTTTAGGTTTAGGGTTAGGGTTAGGGTAAGGGTAAGGGTTATTGTTAGGGTTAGGGTTAGGGTAAGGGTTAGGGTTACGGTTAGATTTAGGTTTAGGTTTAGGGATAGGGTTAGAGTTAGGGTAAGTTTTAGGGTTAGGGTTATGGTTAGGGTTAGGTTTAGGGTTAGGATTTGGGTTAGGGTTAGGGTAAGGGTGAGGGTTATGATTAAGGTTAGGGTCAGCGTTAGGGTTAGGGTTAAGGTAAGGGTAAGCGTTAGGGTTAGATTTAGGGTTAGGGTTAGGTTTAGGGTTAGGGAGTAGGGAAAGGATAATGGTTAGGGTTAAGTTTAGGTGTAGGGTTAGGGTTAAGGTTAGCGTTAGGGTTAGGGTAAGGATAAGGGTTAGGGTTAGGGTTAGGGTTACGGTAAGGGTAAGGGTTAGGGTTAGGGTTAGGTTTAGATTTAGGGTTAGGGTTAGGGTAAGGTTTAGGGTTAGGGTTAGGGTTAGGGTAAGGGTTAGGGTTACGGTTAAGGTTAGGTGTAGGTTTAGGGGTAGGGTTAGTGTTAGGGTAAGGGTAAGGTTTATGGTTAAGTTTAGCGTTAGTGTTAGGTTTAGGGTTAGGGTAGGGTTTGGGTAAGGGTAAGGGTTAGGGTTAGGATTAGGGTAAGGTTTAGGTTTAGGGTTAGGGTTAGGGTAAGAGTTAATGTTAGGGTTAGGTTAAGTGTAAGGGTTAGGGTCAGGGTTAGGGATAGGGTTAGGGTTAGGGTAAGGGTTAGGGTTAGGGGTTCGGTTTAGAGTTATGGTAACGGTTAGGGTTAGTATTAGGGTTAGGGTTAGGTAAAGTTAGGGTTAGGTTTAGGGTTAGGGTAAGGGTTAGGGTTAGGGTTAGGGTTAGGGTTAGGGTAAGGGTAAGTGTTATGGTTAGGGTTATGGTTAGGGTTATGTTAAGGGTTAGGGTTACGGTTAGGGTTAGGTTTAGGGTTTTGTTAGGGTAAGGGTTAGGGATAGGGTTAGGGACAGGGTTATGTTTAGGGTTAGGGTTAGGGTTAGGATTAGGGTTAGGGGTAGGTTTAGGGTAAGGTTTAGGGTTAAGGTTAGGGTTAGGGTTAGGGTTAGGGTAAGGGTTAGGGTTAGGTTAATGGTTAGGGTTAGGTTTAGGGTTAGGGAGTAGGGAAAGGATAATGGTTAGGGTTAAGGTTAGGTTTAGGGTTAGGGTTAGGGTTAGGGTAAGGGTAAGGGTTAGGGTTAGTTATAAGTTTAGGTTTAGGGTTATGGATAGGGTAAGAGTAAGGTTTAGGGTTAGGGTTAGGGTTAGGGTAAGGGTTAGGGTTACGGTTAGGGTTAGGTTTAGGTTTAGGGTTAGGGTTAGGGTTAGTGTAAGGGTCAGGTTTAGGGTTAAGGTTAGGGTTAGGGTTAGGTTTAGGTTTAGGGTAGGGTTTGGGTAAGTGTTAGGGTTAGGATTAGTGTTAGGGTTAGGGTAAGGGTTAGGTTTATGTTTAGGGTTAGGTTTAGGGTTAAGGTTAGGGTAAGGGTAAGGGTTACGGTTAGAGTTAGGGTTACAGTAAGGTTAAGGGATAGGGTTAGGTTTAGGGTTAGGGTTAGGATAAGGGTAAGGTTTAGGTTTAGGGTTAGGGTGAGGTTTACGTTTAGGTTTAGGTTTAGGGTTAGGGAAAGGTAAGGGTTAAGGTTAAGGTTAGGTTTAGGGTTAGGTTTAGGGTAAAGGTTAGGATTAATGTTACTGTAAGGGTAAGGGATATGGTTAGGTTTAGGGTTAGGGTTAGGGTAAGGATTAGGGTTCGGGTTAGGGTTAGGTTTAGGGTTATGGTTACGGTTAGGGTTAGGTTTAGGGTTAGGGTTAGGGTTAGGGTTAGGGTTAGAGTAGAGGTAAGGGTAGGGTTAGGGTAATGGTAAGGGTTAGGTTTAGGGTTAGGGTTAGGTTTAGGGTTAGAGTAAGGGTTAGGGTTAGGGTTAGGGTTAGTGTTAGGGTAAGGTTTAGGGTTAGGGTTAGCGTTAGGGTTAGGGTAAGGGTTAGGGTTAGGGATAGGTTTAGGGTAGGGGTTAGGGTTAGGGTTAGGGTTAGGGTTAGGGTAAGGGTTACGGTTAGGGTAGGGGTTAGGGTAAGGGTAAGTGTTAGGGTTAAGTTTAGGGTTATGATAAGTATAAGGGTTAGGATTAGGGTTAGGGTTAGGGGTTAGGGTTAGGGTTAGGGTTAGGTTTAGGGTTAGGTTTAGGGTAAGGGTTTGTGTTAGATTTTAGAGTTAGTGTTAGGGTTAGTTTAAGAGTTAGGGTTACGGTTAGGGTTAGGGTAAGTGTTAGGGTTAGGGTTAGGGTTAGTGTTAGGGTAAGGTTTAGGGTTAGGTTTAGGGTTACGGTTAGGGTTAGGGTTAGAGTTAGGGTAAGGGTAAGGGTAAGGTTTAGGGTTAGGGTTAGGGTTAATGTAAGGGTAACGGTTAGAGTTATGGTTAGGGGTATATTTAGGGTAAGGGTTAGGGTTAGGTTTAGAGTAAGGGTAAGGATTAGGGTTAGGGTTAGGGTAATGGTAAGGGTTATGTTTAGGGTTAGGGTTAGGTTTAGGGTTAGAGTAAGGGTTAGGGTTAGGGTTAGGGTTAGTGTTAGGGTAAGGGTTAGGGTTAGGGTTAGCGTTAGGGTTAGGGTAAGGGTTAGGGTTAGGGATAGGGTTAGGGTAGGGGTTAGGGTTAGGGTTAGGGTTAGGGTTAGGGTAAGGGTTAGGGTTAGGGTAGGGGTTAGGGTAAGGGTAAGTGTTAGGGTTAAGTTTCGGGTTAGGATAAGGGTAAGGGTTAGGGTTAGGGTTAGGGTTAGGGGTTAGGGTTAGGGTTAGGGTTAGGTTTAGGATTAGGTTTAGGGTAAGGGTTTGTGTTAGATTGTAGATTTAGTGTTAGGGTTAGTTTAAGAGTTAGGCTTACGGTTAGGGTTAGGGTAAGTGTTAGGGTTAGGGTTAGGATTAGGGTTAGGGTTAGGGTAAGGTTTAGTGTTAGGGTTAGGGTTAGGGTTAGGGTAAGTGTTAGGTTTAGGGTTAGGGTTACGGTTCGGGTTAGGGTAAGGTTTAGGGTTAGGGTTATGGTTAGGGTAAGGGTAAGGTATAGGGTTAGGTTTAGGGTTAGAGTTAGGGTTAGGGTTAGGATAAGGGTTAGGTTTAGCTTTACGGTTATGGTTAGGGTTAGGATAAGGGTAAGGGTTAGGGTAAGGGTTAGGGTTAGGGTTAGGGTTAGGATAAGGGTAAGGTTTAGGGTTAGTGTTAGGGTTAAAGTTAGGTTTAGGGTTAGGTTTAGGATTTGGTTTAGGGTTAGGGTAAGGATAAGGGTAAGGGTTAGGGTTAGGGTAAGGGTTAGGGTTAGGGTTAGGGTTAGGGTTGCTATTAGGGTAAGTGTAAGTGTTAGGGTTAGGTTTAGGGTTAGGATAAGGGTAAAGGTTAGGGTTAGGTTTAGGGTTAGGGGTTAGGTTTACGTTACGCTTAGGGGTTAGTGTTAGGTTTAGGGTTAGTGTTAGGTAAGAGTTAGGGTTAGGGGTTAAGGTTCGTGTTAGGGTTAGGTGAAGGGTTAGGGTTAGGGTTAGAGTTAGGATAAGGGTTAGGGTTAGGGGTTAGGGTTAGGGGTAGGGTTAGGGTTAGTGTAAGGGTTAGGGTTAGGGTTAGGGTTAGGGTTAGGTTTAAGTTTGGGTTAGGGTTAGGATAATGGTAAAGTTTACAGTTAAGGTTAAGGTTAGTGTTAGGGTTCGGTTTAGTGTTAGGGTTAGGGTTAGGATTAGGGTTAGGGTAAGGGTTAGGGTTAGGTTAGGGTTAGAGTTAGGGTTAGGGTTAGGGAAAGGGTTAGGGTTAGGGTTAGGTTTAGGGTTAGGGTTCGGTTAAGGGTAAGGGATAGGGTTAGGATTAGGGTTAGGTTTAGTGTTGGGGTTAATGTTAGGGTTAGGATAAGGTTAGGGTTAGTGTTAGGGTTAGGTTTAGGGTTAGGTTTATGCTTACAGTTAGGTTTAGGGTGAGGGTTAGGATAAGTTTTTGTGTTAGGGTTGGGGTTAGGGTTATGGTTAGCGGTAGGGTAAGTGTAACGGTTAGGGTTAGGGTTAGGGTTAAAGTAATGGTAAGGGTTAGGGTTAGGGTTAGGATTAGGTTTAGGGTAAGGGTTAGGGTAGGTTTAGGGTAAGGGTAAGGGTAAGGTTTAGGGTTATGATTAGGGTTAGGTTTAGGGTTTGGGTAAGGATAAGTGTTAGGATTAGAGTTAGGTTTAGGGTTAGGTTTAGGGTTAGGGTAAGGGTACGGGTTAGGGTTAGGGATAGGGTAAGGGTTAGGGTTAGGGTTAGGCTTAGGATTAGGATTAGGGTTAGGGTTAGGGTAAGGGTAAGAATTAGGGTTAGCGTTAGAGTTAGTGGTTACGGTTAGGGTTAGGTTTAGGGTTAGGGTAGAGAAAGGGTATAGGATAGGGGTAGGGATAGGGTTAGGGTTAGGGTTAGGTTTAGGGTTAGGATTAGGGTTAGGGTTAGGGTAAGGATAAGGGTTAGAGTTAAGGTTAGGTTTTGAGTTAGGGTTAGGGTTAGGGTAAGTGTAAGGTTTACGGTTAGGTTTAGGGTTAAGGTGAGGTAAGTGCAAGGGATAGGTTTAGGATTATGCTTATGTTTAGGGTTAGGGTTAGGGATAGGGAGTAGGGAAAGTATAAGGGTTAGGGTTAAGTTTAGGTTTAGGGTTAGGTTTAGGGTTAAGGTTAGGGTTAGGGTTAGGGTTATGTTTAGGGTTAGGGATACGGTTAGGGTAAGGGTAAGTGTTAGGGTTAAGGTTAGGTTTAGTTTTAGGTTTAGGGTTAGGGTAGGGTTAGGGTAAGGATAAGGGTTAGGGTTAGGAATGGTTTAGGGTAGGGTAAGGATTAGGTTTAAGGTTAGGTTTAGGTTTACGGTTAGGGTTAGGGAAAGGATAAGGGTTAGGTTTAGAGTTAAGGGTAGGGTTAGGGTAAGTGTTAGGGTTAGGGTTAGGGTTAGGGTTAGGGTAAGGGTTAGGGTTAGGGTTAGGGTTAGAGTTAATGTTAGGGTTAGGTTAACGGAAAGGGTTAGGTTTATGGTTAGGGTTAGGGTTAGGGTAAGGTTTAGGGTTAGGGGTTATATTTAGGGTTGTTGTAAGGGATAGTGTTAGTGTTAGGGTTAGGTTTAAGGTAAGGGTAAGGGTTATGGTTAGTGTTAGTGTTAGGGTTAGGGTTAGGGTTAGGGTAAGGGTAAGTGTTAGTGTTAGGTTTAGGGTTAGGGTAAGGGTTAGGGTTAGGGTTAGAGTTAGGTTTAGGTTTGGGTTTAAGGTTAGTGTTAGGGTTAGGGTAAGGGTAAGGGTTAGGGTTAGGGTTAGGGTTAGTATAAGGATAAGGGTTAGGGTTGGGTTTAGGTTTAGGGGTTACGGTTAGAGTTAGGTTTAGGGTTAGGGTTAGGGTTAGGGTAAGGGTAAGGGATAGGTTTAGGTACAGGGTTAGGATTAGGGTTAGGATTATGGTTAGGTTTAGGGTAAGGGTAAGTGTTAGGGTTAGGGTTAGTGTTAGGGTTAAATTTAGAGTTAGGGTTAGGGTAAGGGTAAGGGTTAGGTTAGGGTCAGGGTTAGGTTTAGGGTTAGTGGTAGGGTTAGGGTTAGGGTAAGGGTAAGGTTTAGGGTTAAGTTTAGGGTTAAGGTTAGGGTTAGGGTAAGGTAAGGGTTAGGGTTAGGTTTATGAATAGGGTTAGGGTAAAGGTAAGGCTTAGGTTAAGGGTTAGGTTTAGGGTTAGGGTTAGGGTTAGGGAAAGGATAAGGGTTAGGGTTAAGGTTAGGTTTAGGGTTAGGGTTAGGGTTAAGGTTAGGGTTAGGGTAAGGGTAAAGGTTAGGGTTAGGTTTAGGTTTTGTTTTAGTGTAAGAGTAAGGGTTAGAGTTAGGGTTAGGTTAGGGTTAGGGTAAGGTTTAGGGTAAGGGTTAGGGTTAGGTTTAGGGTAAGGGTAAGGTTTAGGGTTAGGGTTAGGGTTAGGGTAAGGGTAAGGGTTAGGGTTACGTTTAGGGTTAGAGTTAGGGTTAGTGTTAGGATAAGGGTTAGGTTTAGGGTTACGGTTACAGTTAGGGTAAGGGTAAGTGTTAGTGTTAGGGTAAGGGTTAGGTTTACGGTAAGGGTTAGGGTTAGGTTTAGGGTTGGGGTTAAGGTTAGTTTTAGCGTTAGGGTAAGAGTAAGGTTTAGGGTTAGGGTTAGGGTTAGGGTTAGGATAAGGGTAAGGGTTAGGGTAAGTGTTAGGGTTAGGGTTAGGGTTAGGGTAAGGGTAAGGTTTAGGGTTAGTGTTAGGGTTAAGGTTAAGGTTAGGGTAAGGGTAAAGGTGAGGTTTAGGGTTAGGTTTAGGATTTGGTTTAGGGTTAGGGTAAGGATAAGAGTTAGGGTTAGGGTAAGGTTTAGGGTTAGGGTTAGGGTTAGGGTTGCTATTAGGGTAAGGGTAAGTGTTAGGGTTAGGTTTAGTGTTAAAATAAGGGTAAGAGTTAGGGTTAGGTTAGGGTTAAATTTAGAGTTAGGGTTAGGGTAAGGGTAAGGGTTAGGTTAGGGTTATGGTTATGGTTAGGTTTAGGGTAAGGGTTAGTGTTAGGGTTACGGTTAGGTTTAGGGTTAGGGTTAGGGTTAGGGTTAGGGTAAGGGTAAGGTTTAGGGTTAAGGTTAGGGTTAGGGTTAGGGTTAGGGTAAGGGTAAGGGTTAGGGTTAGGTTTAGAGATAGGGTTATGGTAAAGGTAAGGCTTAGGTTAAGGGTTAGGGTTAGGGTTAGGGTTAGGGAAAGGATAAGGGTTAGGGTTAAGGTTAGGTTTAGGGTTAGGGTTAGGGTTAAGGTTAGGGTTAGGGTAAGGGTAAAGTTTAGGGTTAGGTTTAGGGTTAGGTTTAGGTTTAGGGTAAGAGTAAGGGTTAGAGTTAGGGTTAGAGTTAGGGTAAGGGTTAGGGTAAGGGTTAGGGTTAGGGTTGGGGTTAGGGTTAGGGGTTAGGGTTAGGGTTAGGTTTAGGGTAAGGGTTAGCGTTAGGGGTTAGGGTTAGTGTAGGGTTAGGTTAAAGGTTCGGGATAGGGTTAGGGTTAGGATTAGGATAAGGGATAGGGTTAGGTTTAGGGGTAGTGTAAGCGTAATAGTTAAGTGAGGGTCAGGGTTAAGGTTAGGGTATGGGTTAGGGTTACTGTTAGGGTTAAGTTTAAGTTTAGGGTTACGGTTAGGTTTAGGGAAAGGGTAAGGGTTAGGGTTAGGGTTAAGGTTAGATTTAGGGTTAGGTTTAGGGTTAAGGTGAGGGTTAGGGTTAGGTTTAGGGTTAGGGTAAGGGTAAGGTTTAGGGTTAAGATTAGGGTTAGGGTTAGGTTTAGGGTTACGGTTAGGGTAAGGGTAAGGGTAAGGGTTAGGCTTTGGGTTAGGGTTAAGTTTAGGGTTACGGTTAGGGTTAGGGTTAGGTTAAGGGTAAGGGTTAGGGTTAAGGTTAGGGTTAGGGTTAGGTTTAGAGTTAGGGTTAGGTTTAGGGTAAGGGTAAGGGTTCGAGTTAGGATTAGGGTTAGGGTTAAGGTAAGGGTTAGGGTTAGGGTTAGGGTAAGGGTTAGGGTTAGGTTTAGGGTAAGGTTAAGTGTTAGGGTTAGGGATAGGGTTTGGGTAAGTGTAAGGGTTAGGGTTAGGGTTAGAGTTAGGGATAGGGTAAGGGTTAGGGGTTAGGGTTAGGGTTAGGGTAAGGGTTAGGGTTAGTGTTCTGGTTAGGGTTTGGTTAAGGGTAAGCGTTAGGGTTATGGTTAGGTTAAGGGTAAGTGTTAGGGTTAGGATTAGGGTTAGTGTAAGGGTAAGTGTTAGGGTTACGGTTAGGTTTAGGTTTAGGGTTAGGGTTAGTGTTAGGATTAGGGTTAGGGTTAACATAAGTGTTAGGTTTAGGGTTAGGGTTAGGGTTAGGGATAGGGTTAGGGTTAGGGTTAGGTTTAGGGTTAGGGTTAGGGTAAGGGTAAGGGTTATGGTTAGGGTTATGGTTAGATTTAGTGTTGGGGTTATGGTTAGGGTTAGGGAAACGGTTAGGATTAGGGTTACGGTTAGGTTTAGGGTTAGGTTTACGATTACGGTTAGGGTTAGAGTTTGGGTAAGTGTAAGGGTAAGGTTTAGGGTTAGGGTTAGGGTTAAGGTAAGGGTAAGGGTTAGGGTTAGGGTTATATTTAGGGTAATGGTTAGGGTTAGGTTTAGAGTAGGGTAATGTTTAGGGTTAGGGTTAGGGTTTAGGTAAGGGATAGGGTTACGGTTAGGTTAGGGTAAGTGTAAGGGTTAGGGTTAGGGTTAGGGTAAGGTTTAGGGTTAGGGTTAGGGTTAGTGTTAGGGTAAGTGTTAGGGTTAGGGCTAGGGTTACGGTTAGGGTTAGGGTAAGGTTTAAGGTTAGGGTCATGGTTAGGGTAAGGTAAGCCTTAGGGTTAGGTTTAGGGTTAGAGTTAGGGTTAGGGTTAGGATTAGGGTTAGGGTTAAGGTTACGGTTGCGGTTAGGGGAAGGTTAAATGTTAGTGTTAGGGAAAGTGTTAGGGTTACGTTAAGGGTTAGGGTTAGGGTTAGGGTTAGGGTTAGGTTTAGGGTTGGGGTTAAGGTTAGGGTTAGCGTTAAGGTATGGGTAAAGTTTAGGGTTAGGGTTAGGGTTAGGCTTAGGATAAGGGTAAGGGTTAGGGTAAGGGTTAGGGTTAGTGTTAGGTTTAGGGTAAGGGTAAGGGTTAGGGATAGGGTTAGGGTTAGGGTTGGGATTAGGGTAAGGGTAAGTGTTAGGGTTAGGTTTAGGGTTAGAATAAGGGTAAGGGTTAGGGTTAGGGTTAGGGTTTAGGGTTAGGTTAGGCTTAGGGGTTAGGGTTAGGTTTTGGATTAGGGTTAGGGTAAGAGTTAGGGTTAGGGGTTAGGGTTCGTGTTAGGGTTAGGTTTATGGTTAGGGTTAGGGTTAGGGTTAGGATAAGCGTTAGGGTTGGGGGTTAGGGTTAGGGTTAGGGTAAGGGTTAGGGTTAGTGGTTAGGGTTCGTGTTAGGGTTAGGTATATGGTAAGAGTAAGGTTTAGGGTTAGAGTTAGGTTTGGGGTTAGGCTGAGGGTAAGGTTTAGGGTTAGGTTTAGGGTTAGGGTTAAGGTTAGGGTTAGGGTTAGGGTAAGGATAAGGGTTACGGTTAGGTTTAGGGTTAGGGTTAGTGTAAGGGTAAGGGTTAGGTTTAGGGTTAGGGTTTGGTTTAAGGTTAGGGTTAGGGTTAGGGTTAGGGTAAGGGTAAGGTTTATGGTTAAGGTTAGGGTTAGGGTTAGGGTTGGGTTTAGTGTTAGGGTTAGGGTTAGGATTAGGGTTAGGTTAAGGGTAAGGGTTAGGGTTAGGGTTAGGTTTGGGGAAAGGGTTAGGGTTAGGGTTAGTGTTAGGTTTAGGGAAAGGATAAGGGTTAGGGTTAAGGTTAGGTTTAGGGTTAGGTTTAGGGTTAAGGTTAGGGTTAGGGTAAGGATTAGGGTTAGGGTTAGGGTTAGTGTTAGGGTAAGTGTTAGGGTAAGGATTAGGGTTACAGTTAGGGTTAGGGTAAGGTTTAGGGTTAGGGTCATGGTTAGGGTAAGGTAAGCATTAGGGTTAGGTTTAGGGTTAGAGTTAGGGTTAGGGTTAGGATTAGGGTTAGGGTTAGGGTTACGGTTACAGTTGGGGGAAGGTTAAATGTTAGTGTTAGGGAAAGTGTTAGGGTTACGTTAAGGGTTAGGGTTAGGGTTAGGGTTAGGTTTAGGATTGGGGTTAAGGTTATGTTAGCGTTAAGGTATGGGTAAAGTTTAGGGTTAGGGTTAGGTTTAGGGTTAGGATAAGGGTAAGGGTTAGGGTAAGGGTTAGGGTTAGTGGTTAGTGTTCGTGTTAGGTTTAGGTATACGGTAAGAGTAAGGTTTAGGGTTAGAGTTAGGTTTGGGGTTAGGGTAAGGGTAAGGTTTAGGGTTAGGTTTAGGGTTAGGGTTAAGGTTAGGGTTAGGGTTAGGGTAAGGGTAAGTGTTACGGTTAGGTTTAGGGTTAGGGTTAGTGTAAGGGTTAGGGTTAGGGTTAGTGTTAGGTTTAGGGTAAGAGTAAGGTTTAGGGTTAGGGTTAGGGTTAGGGTAAGGGTAAGGGTTAGGGTTAAGATTAGGGTTAGATTTAGGGTTAGTGTTAGGATAAGGTTTAGGGTTAAGGTTAGGTTTAGGGTTGGGGTTAAGGTTAGGGTTAGTGTTAGGGTTAAGGTTAGGGTTAGGGTAAGGGTAAAGGTGAGGTTTAGGGTTAGGTTTAGGATTTGGTTTAGGGTTAGGGTAAGGATAAGGGTTAGGGTTAGGGTTAGGGTTAGGGTAAGGTTTAGGGTTAGGGTTAGGGTTAGGGTTTCTATTAGGGTAAGGGTAAGTGTTAGGGTTAGGATTAGTGTTAGGATAGGGGTAAGGTTTAGGGTTAGGTTAGGGTTAAATTTAGAATTAGGGTTAGGGTAAGGGTAAGGGTTAGGTTAGGGTTATGCTTAGGGTTAGGGTTAGGGTAAGGGTTAGTGTTAGGGTTACGGTTAGGTTTAGGGTTAGGGTTAGGGTTAGGGTTAGGGTAAGGTTTAGGATTAAGGTTAGGGTTAGGGTTAGGGTTAGGGTAAGGGTAAGGGTTAGGGTTAGTGTTAGGGTTAGGGTTTGGGTAAGGGTAAGCGTTAGTGTTATGGTTAGGTTAAGGGTAAGTGTTAGGGTTAGGATTAGGGTTAGTGTAAGTGTAAGTGTTAGTGTTACGGTTAGGTTTAGGGTTAGGGTTAGGGTTAGGGTTAGGATTAGGGTTAGGGTTAACATAAGTGTTAGGTTTAGGGTTAGGGTTAGGGGTAGGGATAGGGTTAGGGTTAGGGTTAGGTTTAGGGTTAGGGTTAGGGTAAGGGTAAGCGTTAGGGTTAGGGTTACGGTTAGGTTTAGTGTTGGGGTTAAGGTTAGGGTTAGGGAAACGGTTAGGATTAGGGTTAGGTTTGGGGTTACGGTTAGGGTTAGAGTTAGGGTAAGGGTAAGGGTAAGATTTAGGGTTAGGGTTATATTTAGGGTAAGGGTTAGGGTTAGGATTAGAGTAAGGGTAATGTTTAGGGTTAGGGTTATGGTTAAGGTAAGGGTAATGGTAAGGGTTAGGGTTAGGTTTAGGGGAAGGTTTAGTGTTAGATTTTAGAGTTAGTGTTAGGGTTAGGTTAAGAGTTAGGGTTAGGGTTATGGCTAGGATAAGTCTTAACATTAGTGTTAGTGTTAAGGTTACGGTAAGGGATAGGGTTACGGTTAGGTTAGGGTAAGTGTAAGGGTTAGGGTTAGGGTTAGGGTAAGGTTTAGGGTTAGGGTTAGGGTTAGTGTTAGGGTAAGTGTTAGGGTTAGGGTTAGGGTTACGGTTAGGGTTAGGGTAAGGTTTAGGGTTAGGGTCATGGTTAGGGTAAGGTAAGCATTAGGGTTAGGTTTAGGGTTAGAGTTAGGGTTAGGGTTAGGATTAGGGTTAGGTTTACGCTTACGGTTACGGTTAGGGGAAGGTTAAATGTTAGTGTTAGGGAAAGCGTTAGGGTTACATTAAGGGTTAGGGTTAGGGTTAGGGTTAGGGTTAGGTTTAGGGTTGGGGTTAAGGTTAGGGTTAGCGTTAAGGTATGGGTAAAGTTTAGGGTTAGGGTTAGGGTTAGGGTTAGGATAAGGGTAAGGGTTAGGGTAAGGGTTAGGGTTAGTGTTACGTTTAGGGTAAGGGTAAGGGTTAGGGATAGGGTTAGGGTTAGGGTTGGGATTAGGGTAAGGGTAAGTATAAGGGTTAGGTTTAGGTTTAGGATAAGGGTAAGGGTTAGGGTTAGGGTTAGGGTTAGGGTTTAGGGTTAGGGTAGGCTTAGGGGTTAGGGTTAGGTTTAGGGTTAGGGTTAGGGTAAGAGTTAGGGTTAGGGGTTAGGGTTCGTGTTAGGTTAGTTTTATGGTTAGGGTTAGGGTTAGGGTTAGGGTTAGGATAAGCGTTAGGGTTGGGGGTTAGGGTTAGGGTTAGGGTAAGGGTTAGGGTTAGTGGTTAGGGTTTGTTTTAGTGTTAGGTATATGGTAAGAGTAAGGTTTAGGGTTAGAGTTAGGTTTGGGGTTAGGGTTAGCGTAAGGGTAAGAGTTACGGTTAGGTTTAGGGTTAGGGTTAGTGTAAGGGAAGGGTTAGGGTTAGGGTTAGGTTTTGGTTTAAGGTTATGGTTAGGGTTAGGGTTAGGGTAAGTGTAAGGTTTATGGTTAAGGTTAGGGTTAGGGTTAGGGTTAGGTTTAGTGTTAGGGTTAGGGTTAGGATTAGGGTTAGGGTAAGGGTAAGGGTTAGGGTTAGGGTTAGGGAAAGGTTTAGGTTTAGGGTTAGGGTTAGGGTAAGGGTAAGGTTTAGGGTTAAGGTTAGGGTTAGTTTTAGGTTTAGGGTTAGGGTAGGATTAGGGTAAGGGTAAGGGTTAGGGTTAGGATTATGTTTAGGCTTAGGGTAAGGGTTAGGTTTAGGGTTAGGGTTAGGTTCAGGGTTAGTGTTAGGGAAAGGATAAGGGTTAGGTTTAGAGTTAAGGGTAGGGTTAGGGTAAGGGTTAGGGTTAGGGTTAGGGTTAGGGTAAGGGTTAGGGTTAGGGTTAGGGTTAGAGTTAATGTTAGTGTTAGGTTAAGGGAAAGGGTTAGGGTTATGGTTAGGGTTAGGGTTAGGGTAAGGGTTAGGATTAGGGGTTAGGTTTAGGGTTACTGTAAGTGTTAGGGTTAGTGTTAGGGTTAGGGTTAGGGTAAGGATTAGATTTAGGTTTAGGGTTAGGGTAAAGTTTATGGTTATGGTTAGGGTTAGGGTTAGGTTTAGGGTAAGGGTAAGTGTTAGTGTTAGAGTTAGGGTTAGGGTTAGGGTAAGGGTTATGTTTAGGGTTAGGGTTAGCTTTAGGGTTGGGTTTAAGGTTAGGGTTAGGGTTAGGGTAAGGGTAAGGGTAAGGGTTAGGGTTAGGGTTAGGGTTAGGATAAGTATAAGGGTTAGGGTTAGGTTTAGGTTTAGACGTTACAGTTAGAGTTAGGTTTAGGGTTAGGTTTAGGGTAAGGGTAAGGGATAAGTTTAGGGATATTGTTAGGGTTAGGGTTAGGATTATGGTTAGGTTTAGGGTAAGGGTAAGTGTTAGGGTCAGGGTTAAATTTAGAGTTAGGGTTAGGGTAAGGGTAAGGGTAAGGTTAGGGTTAGTGTTAGGGTTAGGGTTAGGATTAGATATAGGTTTAGGGTTAGTGTTAGGGTTAGAGTTAGGGTTAGGGTAAGGGTTAGTGTTAGGGTTAGGGTTAGGGTTAGGGTTAGCGTAAGGGTATGGTTTAGCGTTAAGGTTAGGGATAGGTTTAGGGTTAGGGTTAGGGTAAGGGTAAGGGTTAGAGTTAGGTTTAGGGATAGGATTAGGGTAAGGGTAAGGCTTAAGTTTATGGTTAGGTTTAGGGTTAGGGTCAGGGTTAGAGTTAGGGAAAGGATAAGGTTTAGGGTTAAGGTTAGGTTTAGGGTTAGGGTTAGGGATAAGGTTAGGGTTAGGGTAAGGGTAAGGGTAAGTGTTAGGTTTAGGGTTAGGTTTAGGGTTAGGTTTAGGTTTAGGGTAAGAGTAAGAGTTAGAGATAGGGTTAGGGTTAGGGTTAGGGAAAGGATAAGGTTTCGGGTTAAAGTTAGGTTTAGGGTTACGGTTAGGTTTAAGGTGAGGGTTAGGGTTAGGGTTAGGGTTAGGGTAAGGGTAAGGATTAGGCTTTGGGTTAGGCTTTGCCGGGGCCAACCGGCAGCAAACCAGGGTTCGCAGATTGGGGTTCCTGAAATAGGGGACAAGGACTAGGAAGAAAAAGAAGAGAGACAGACACACTAGGTCCGGGATGTCCGCAGTCCAGGCAAAGACTGACTAGACTGCCGCGTTTATTTTCCCCTCCCCTTTCTTCCCTCCTCCTCTCCCAGGCAACCTCCAGGTGTTACATTCATATGGTAATTCTCAGGTCATTTACATAGAATAGGGCCAGAAAGCAATAAGACAATATAGCCATCGTCTGATGCAAGTCAAGGTACAGTTTGATTCCACTCTGGCTCCCAACATGTCCCCCGTTTTTTATTTTAAAAGAAACACAAGTGCAATTTTTACTCTTTTCTATACCCCTAATTTATCCTGTCACATTTTCCAAAAATGACTTTGGTCCCTTGTTCCAACGGGGATTTGATGGGCGGAGATTCAACTTCCGTGACTTCTTCAAGCTGACTCAGGGGCGCCGTCTCCACGCTTGACCAGGGACCTTAAGAAGCCTAGCCTGTTTTATCAAGGGGTTGCAAGGATTAGACACCAGGAACAACAATCTACTCCAAACTAGAAATCATACTTGACATTCAACAACTGCACAAACCATCCTTGGCCACAACAGCGCAGCCTACCTAGCACCCATTTGCAAAGGCTTTTTCTTGATTGTCTGGGGAACTAAATTTCTGCAACCTTAACAATGCTTCAGTTGTCAGATCTAAACAGATTAATAGAGACACAAGCTTCAGATCCACAAACTTTTCCTGAATTTGTGGCTGGTGTCAAAAATAAAAAAATTCGCTCAATTAGGACTTTAAACTACCCACTATCACAGAAGATTGACAAGTTCCTGCCCAGTTATGAAAGGCACGGGCATTAGTAAGGCATGCTTACAAACTATTCTATGACCTCCCGGCTCTGATTAATTTGAATGGCCAAGCACAAGTGACTCTAAGATCTGACACCAACTCTGCCATCCAAGCAGAGGCTTTCCTGTCCCGGTAGTGTCTCTCCACACAGGGATAAACATCCCATTGGCATTTCACTTTGTTGGTTGCTGGATTTGAACTCAGGGTCTGGGCGCTGTCTCTCAGCTCTCCAGCTCAAGGCTAGCGCCCTGCCACTGTGAGTCCCGAGCTTGGTGCTTGAGTGCTTCCCCCCAGCTTTTCAGCTCAGAGCTAGCACTCTGCCACTTCGAGCTCCAAAGCAACTCTGTCCCAGCATCCTGCTGGCAGATTAAACACCACAGTCTCACAGGGACTTTGCTTTGCCCGGGCAGGCTCAAAACTGTGGCTTTCAGATGAATGAGTCTACAAAAGGCCACTTTACTCCAATTAGAAGCAACAAGGTTGTCAATACAGAAATAGTCTCTAAGCATGATCTTACCTGGAACTTGGTGAGGGCCAAACTTACATCTGAATGAGGATCTGCTGTCCTTCTCCATGGGCCTTCTGGAGATTGCTATAAAGTAACTTACAAGAGTAAGCTGAAATAGCAATTAAGCAACAATTTTGATAGTCCTAATTTTCCTTGTTTCTTTTTTGGAAACAAAGCTTTAGGACAAGTTTACTTTTAAATTTTGTTCAGAAATGGTTTCTAAGTTTCTTTAAAACTTTTACACTTTTTAACTTAAACTCTTAACACTTTGGTCTTTATTTGCATTTGAAAAACCTTTAAGGCTAAAGGAATTCCCTTTGCCTCCAGGCCCTCTAAGGCTCAAGGCACTCCTCTTGCCTTTTAGAAAAAAGGGCTCTTTTGCAGTTTAGATTACTGTCTAGAACTCCAACAACAGTTTAAACTCAAATAACAGTTTTTCCCTAATTCAAGAACTATAGACATCAGTGCACCAAAAGTCTAAGTCTGGACTTAGTTTCCTCTCCTTTTTGAAAATACACCCAAAAGCATGGAGATAAACCTTTAAACATTCCTTTAAAATACTAATCACATTATCCACATTTTACCATCAGATTTCTACTGTCAGTTTGCAAGAAAGGACAGGCAAAATTTCTGACGTTAATGAACAATTTTACATTTAAATTTCTAATACATGTTTCCAAATTTTAACTTAAAGTAATAAATCCCAAATTCCCTAACACCTCTGTGCTGAACAGGATACAATGTTTACAATGTAAACAGCTGTATGTATTGCAATACCAGATTTTTTAAAATGCAGATTTCAGGATCTTTAGAAAAATACTTTTTACCAGTTTTTCTTTAAAACAATGCAATAATACTTTTAAGACATAGGAAACATTCAAGCATAATAATTTTCTTGAAGTTTAGACTTAGATTTACCCAATTACCTTGGTTTCAAATGAGTTCAACCATTGTTTTATACAGTATGCTGACAATTTAACCTTGAACATGTTCACTCACTCATTCACACACATTCATACTCAAAGATCATAAAGTGCGCAAAATTAATATTGGCCGTTCGTTTTCTGGAAGTTTGTTTCAAGAGAGTTTTGCCAATTTTACTCTTACAGGTGAGAACCAGGTTCAAAACAAAACTTCTTGCAAGGCAACTTAGCTGGAATTTATTTTTCCAGGGCTTGTCACAACTGCAGACATGGGGGAGCGGCCATACTAGCCCCAGAAATGTTCAAATAAATAACAAGGATGTGTGCTTGAGTACGCACAGAAAAACCATAAGGATCCATACTTAGAAACGGTACCAATTTTAAAGACAAAACTGGACAAGGAAAAATATGTAACATGAACAAGACAAACGGAGACTTTTAAATAATCAGACATTGACATATAACAAGAAAATTGGACTCAATCAGATACACTTAACACAAAAAACCTGAGCTCAAATGAATGTTTTCACCAAACAGTTATTTTTAGATTTAGACATGTCTTGCTGGTGGGACTCTCAGGTATGCCTTGTTATTGACAAGAAACTCAGAAGGGGAGGGGGGGTCAAGGCGTCCCTTGACCACCCAGGCCTCTGTTTTAGGCCCACAGTGCACCTTTTCAAACAAACAAACAAAAATAAAATAAAATAAAATAAAATAAAATAAAACGCTGACATACAAGGGGGTCGGCCGAATTCTACTTACCTCTGGAGGCCTTTGCTTTTCACCTGGGCATCTTTTACAAAAAAGGTTATTAAGAAGAGGGCTGGTAAAGACAAAATAATGTCACATATTAAATTGTGTAGAGTCAATAAATATGTTAAAAGGTCCCTACATAATAGTAAAAGGAGGAGAAACACAGCTCATATGAATGTGTGGAACAAGTGGATCAGTAGCAGTCCCGATTGACATGCACAAATAACTCAGGTCCTTCCCACGTCGCAGGATGCACCACTGGAGGGTTGGGGGTGTAGGCCCAGTGAGTCACTGCTTGGATGGCCACTGTCACTCTCCACGATCCGAACGCAGCGTTCAGGCAGCCAGCGGGCGTCATTTTCTCCTTGTGAAAAAACACATACATGCCCTCGACCCCAGGTTAGAACAGGATCGGGTCCATGCCAAGCACCAGTTAGGGGATCCTTCCATTTTACTAAGGCAAAAGGACGCTGCGCTCTTTTTTCCCAGAATCGCTGAGCAGCAGATAAATTATTTGAATCCAAATTCAAAAAATTTAAAACAAATAAAGCATGATTAAGTATATTCACAGGGGTAGCGGGATATGACTCTCCTTTCTGTATTTTAGCAATTTGATGTTTTAATAATCCATTAGCTCTCTCCACGATGCCTTGACCTTGAGAATTGTAAGGAATGCCTGTAATATGAGTGATATTATAGGAATGGCAGAAGGATTGAAATGCTCGGCTTGCATAGCCAGGGCCATTATCTGTTTTTATTTGCGAGGGAATCCCCATCTCAGCAAAGCATCGAATGCAGTGAGAGATACAATGTTTAGTGGCTTCCCCAGCAAGGGGGGTGGCCAAGATAAAATTAGAATAAGTATCTACAGTAACATGAACATATTTTAATCGGCCAAATGATGGAACATGTATGACATCCATCTGCCAAATGTGATTAGAAAGCAGTCCTCGTGGATTTATGCCTAAATGGGGGGCTGGTGAAAAAGGGACACAGTTGGAGCAAGTCTTAACTATTTGCCTCGCTGCTTCTCTAGATAATTTGAACTGTCGGCGCAAGGCTCGGCTGTTTTGATGATGGATGGCATGTGACTGCTTAGCAAGTTCAACCTGAGTTAAGTAAACTCTGGTGGCGGAGTCAGTAACTGCATTGCCCTCACTTAAAGGGCCAGGAAGATTAGTGTGAGCTCGAACAAAGCCAAAAAAACAGGGGTGGTTGCGAGAACAAAGCAAAGTTTGTATTTGGCGAAATTGGGTCTGAATATTGGAGTTAGTAGTTCCAATAAAGGGAACAGTTTCTATGACTTGAAGAGTACGAATTACATATTGACTGTCTGAGTATAAGTTAAAGGGCTCGTCTTGTAACAGGACGAGTGCTTGTAAAACAGCCTCTAATTCCACCTCTTGGGCGGAGGAAAAACCTGGAACCCAAGATTGAGTTTTCCCATTAATGGTCAGAGCAGCCGTTCCATTTGAGGATCCATCTGTAAATACCAAAGCGGCAGAAGATAAAGGCGAGGGCTGTACTATGGAAGGAAATAGAAACGTATGACACGCAGCAAATTGGAGAAGTTTGTTAGACGGGTAGTGATGCAAAATTTTTCCCGTATAATTGGCCCAAGCAATGGCCCAAGAATCGCAATGGGCGAATAGCCAATCTTGTTGTTGTAAATTATATGGGACACAGATAAAATGAGGTTCCTGACCTAAATATTTACGGGAATCCACTCGGCACATGTGTATCAGATTAGCTACCAATTCGTAGTAGGGGGTCAGCACTTTGCCGGGTGTTGATGGTAGATAAAGCCATAAAAGTGGGCCATCCTGCCACAATACAGCAGTTGGGGAGTGAGAAGTAGCTAAAATATAAACTCCCCATGGTTTAGAATAGTCACAATAGGTCACTTGTTGCTGGGAAATTGCCTTTTCTACAATTTGGATGGCCCTCCTGGCGTCAGGATTTAATTCACGCAAGGATGTAGGGTTGGTATCTCCTTTTAAGAGATCAAAAAGGGGTTTTAACTCTCCTGTGGAGAGCTTTAGATAAGGCCGAAGCCAATTTATATCTCCTAAGAATTGCTGAAAATCATGAAGAGTTCTTAAGTGGGAAGTTTTTAATTGTATTTTTTGGCTTTTAAAATAGTGTGGGCCTAATATATGGCCTAGATATGTAAAAGGGGGGTGTTCCTGAACCTTTTCAGCTGCTATTATAAGGCCAAAGAGGCTCAGATCTTGCTTTAGTTGTCCAAAGGCTTGTCGTACGACGATAGGGTCAGAACAAGCCAACAAGATGTCATCCATATAATGAACAATATAAACAGAAGAAAATTTTTCACGAGTGGAAGAAATGGCTCTAGCTACAAAACTTTGACATAAAGTTGGGCTATTTGCCATGCCCTGTGGGAGCACAAGCCAGTGATATCGCTTCATGGGTTCTTTAAAATTAACAGAGGGGACACTGAAGGCAAAGCGCTTACAGTCTTGAGGCGCCAGGGGTATAGTATAGAAACAATCCTTCAAATCTATAATAATCTTATAAGTATCCTTTGGGATTGCCATGGGTGAAGGCAAGCCAGGCTGTAGGGCCTCCATCAGTTCCATTGACGCATTCACTTTTCTCAAATCCTGTAACAGCCTCCATTTACCTGACTTTTTCTTTATAACAAAAATTGGAGAATTCCATGGAGAGTTAGAAGGGGCCACATGCCCCAAGTCCAGCTGTTCCTGTACCAGCTGCTGTACTGCAATGATCTTTTCTAGTGAAAGAGGCCACTGTTCAACCCATACCGGTTGTTCAGAGAGCCAATTTATGGGATCAGCATGAGGGGGAGGGCAAACGACAGCTCCCGTCAAGGGATACCCCAATCCTTGTCTCGTAGGGTGAGACTGGGGTTGGAGTGGCTCTAGCTCCCCCTGTGCTGCTCGGCCTAGTCCCCTAAAGGGGAGGAGGCCTTGATCAAGTAACTGCTTAGTGACCGCAGCACTAGGACTAAACATATACACTTCCATTTTTTCCACGATATCACGACCCCATAAATTAATTGGCAGATGATCCAAGACAAATGGCTGAAAATGACCAGAGTGCCCTTCCTCATCTCTCCAAACAAGGATCGCACTGCTCTGCTGTGGGTCAGTTGCTTGCCCAACCCCCTGTAGGGAAGTCATAGAGGTTGTCAGGGGCCATTGGGCTGGCCAATGTTTTTTAGATATCACAGACACATCTGCTCCAGTGTCTAATATTCCTTTAAAGGGCTTTTCTTGTATAAATATAGTCATCTCAGGCCTCTCTTGTTTTATGCTTTGTACCCAATAGATATCAGAAGATCTAAATCCTCTCTGTCCACATGGGGAATTAGCAGTCTCCCCGGGAGGTAAAGGCACAAGTATTAATTGTGCTAATTTTTGACCGGCTGGGATCGATACCACGTGTTTCGGGGCAGAGGCCATAACTTTGATTTCTCCAGTAAAATCCTGGTCAATTTTGCCAGGTGTAATCTGTATCCCTTTAAGGGCTGAGCTACTTCGCCCTAACAGCAATCCAGCCACTCCCGGGGGAAGGGGGCCGAAGACCCCCGTGGGGAGAGCTTGTGTCCCCATCTCTGGGGTCAATACTGAGCAGGTGGAGGAACAGAGGTCCAATCCTGCACTTCCTGGGGTGGCACGGAGGAGGCCGGAGACTGATCTTGGGGGGTTGTTAGAAGATGCACTTGTGGCCGAGAAGAGGGAGGGACTGCCCCATGGTTTTGCGGGGCCAGGGGCTGGCCCCTCCTCCAGTTTCCCGAAAGCGGGCGGCCATTGCGATCTGTTCTTGACCTGCAATCTTTAGCCCAGTGCTTCCCTTTACCACAGCGTGGACATGTGCCAGGTGATTTTTCTCTCTTTTGCCTGGCCTGGCATGGGCATTGCGTCATCCAATGTCCTATTTGTCCACAAGAGAAGCAACGCCCTGGGGGTCTAGCATCCCGAGAATGCTGCTGACCTCTATATTTTAGAGACTCAGTAACAGTCTTTCCTTGAGGAGCGGCGGCTAAAGTAAGGCCTTGTACATGGGAGGGTCCAATATCAGCACACAGTGAAATAAAGTCCGTGATTCCTCCCTTATTCCTATGGGGTCTGATAGCTGCCTGACAGGCGGCGTTGGCATTTTCATAGGCTATGTGTCTAACTATAATCTCCCTGGCATTCTCATCTTGTACTAGGCGGTCTGCAGTCTCCATTAATCGAGACAAAAATTCTAAATAAGGCTCATTTGGTCCCTGTTTAACTTCTACTAGATTTTTTTGTACGATTGGAATTGCGTAACTTTTTCCAAGCCTCTCTCGCCGCAGCATTTATTTGTAAATAGGCCTCCTTTGCATAACCCAATTGATCTTTGGTGTTTTTATAGGTTCCCTCTCCTAACAACTGATCAACAGTGTAAGGCAGGTTCTTAGACCTATTTGTTTCAATTTTAGCCCGACACTGGGCAGTGAACTCTGTCTCCCATAATAAGTACTCTCCCGCACTAAGGCATGCTCTGGCAAGCCGCTTCCAGTCATTTGGGCATGCAATACCAGCACACGCGGCCTCCAATATTACTTGAGTAAAAGGGGCAGTTGGCCCATATTGGGAGCAGGCATTTTTTAAATCCTGTAATAGTTTAACAGGAACAGGTTGATGGTATACTTGTTCATCATGATCAACTAAACTAGGGAAGCATCGAGGCCCTGAAATACCTTCCCTCTCTCTAGCAGCCTGAGTCAGGTTTAATTGCGATGCACTGTGCCTGGTTGTAGTGCCTGTTAAAAGGGACTTGTTGCTAGGGCCTTTAGGCTTGCCTAAAGGTTGAGAAAGGGATTGAGGCCGTAAGGCTGCAGCCGGAGGTGGTGGGTGTGAGGGGTAAGGTTTAGAATCAGACACCATAGTGGCCTGAGGGTCATATTTCTTTCCTACTTCTGGGGGGCCTCTCTGCTCTGTCCCCATTTTCGATAGAAAATGTAGGATTTCTTCTAACTTCTTCTCCATCGTAGCCATTCGGCCCTCCATTGACTCATCATAACTTTCCTCCTTGATATTCAAACCTGAATTCTGATACTCAATATCTACTGGTTGTTGTTCCCTTTTCAAAATCTCACTTAGACTCTCTTGGGCTGCGGCATATGGCTCAGCCTCAGGTTCTTCAGAAGGGTCCTTTAACTCATAAAGTTCCCTTAATTCAAGATTAAGTTCAGCATCTTCATGTAGAGGATCTATGTATTCACTTACTAAATTCCATACAGTAGTAGCCTCTACTGGGGTCTTTTCGGGGCCATATACATCATAATAATCTGGAATTCTTTTTCCTATCCGCTGCCAGGCTTTTTGAAATTCCTCCTCTATAGACCTCGGGCATGCCTCCTTGAGAAACTGTAGGAAGCTCTGAAGCACCCCCTCTTCCACCCACGTTCCGTGGGCTTCAAATAGGCCTGTTAAGATCGGTAATAATAACCCATGGCTATTAGCTTGACCCATAATTTTTACTCCTGACTATACTCTCTTAATAGTCCTACGATGTGTTACTCACCACAGGGAGGGGTCCTTCACCTTCGTCCCAGATTTTCAGGGTCCCTGTTCGGGCGCCAGATGCCGGGGCCAACCGGCAGCAAACCAGGGTTCGCAGATTGGGGTTCCTGAAATAGGGGACAAGGACTAGGAAGAAAAAGAAGAGAGACAGACACACTAGGTCCGGGATGTCCGCAGTCCAGGCAAAGACTGACTAGACTGCCGCGTTTATTTTCCCCTCCCCCTTCTTCCCTCCTCCTCTCCCAGGCAACCTCCAGGTGTTACATTCATATGGTAATTCTCAGGTCATTTACATAGAATAGGGCCAGAAAGCAATAAGACAATATAGCCATCGTCTGATGCAAGTCAAGGTACAGTTTGATTCCACTCTGGCTCCCAACATGTCCCCCGTTTTTTATTTTAAAAGAAACACAAGTGCAATTTTTACTCTTTTCTATACCCCTAATTTATCCTGTCACATTTTCCAAAAATGACTTTGGTCCCTTGTTCCAACGGGGATTTGATGGGCGGAGATTCAACTTCCGTGACTTCTTCAAGCTGACTCAGGGGCGCCGTCTCCACGCTTGACCAGGGACCTTAAGAAGCCTAGCCTGTTTTATCAAGGGGTTGCAAGGATTAGACACCAGGAACAACAATCTACTCCAAACTAGAAATCATACTTGACATTCAACAACTGCACAAACCATCCTTGGCCACAACAGCGCAGCCTACCTAGCACCCATTTGCAAAGGCTTTTTCTTGATTGTCTGGGGAACTAAATTTCTGCAACCTTAACAATGCTTCAGTTGTCAGATCTAAACAGATTAATAGAGACACAAGCTTCAGATCCACAAACTTTTCCTGAATTTGTGGCTGGTGTCAAAAATAAAAAAATTCGCTCAATTAGGACTTTAAACTACCCACTATCACAGAAGATTGACAAGTTCCTGCCCAGTTATGAAAGGCACGGGCATTAGTAAGGCATGCGTACAAACTATTCTATGACCTCCCGGCTCTGATTTATTTGATTGGCCAAGCACAAGTGACTAAGATCTGACACCATCTCTGCCATCCAAGGAGAGGTTTTCGTGTCCCAGTAGTGTCTCTCCACACAGGGATAAACATGCCGTTGGCATTTCACTTTGTTGGTTGCTGTACTTGAACTCGGGGCCTGGGCACTGTCTCTCAGCTCTCCAGCTCAAGGCTAGCACCCTATCACTATGAGTCCCGAGCCTGGTGCTTGAGTGCTTCCCCCCCAGCTTTTCAGCTCAGAGCTAGCACTTTGCCACTTCAAGCTCCAAAACAGCTCTGTCCTATCATCCTGCTGGTAGATTAGACACCATAGTCTCACAGGGACTATGCTTTGCCCGGGCAGGCTCAAAGCTGTGGCTTTCAGATCAATGAGTCCTACAAAAGGCCACGTTACTCCCAATTAAAGCAACAGGTGGTCTACACAGAAATAGTCTCTAAGCATGAGCTTACCTAGAACCTGGTAAAAGCCAAAGTTACATCTGAATAAGGATTGCTGTCCTTCTCCATGGGCTAGCTGGAAGTTGCTATAAGGTAACTTACAAGAGCAAGCTGAAATAGCAATTAAGCAATTACTTTGGTAGTCCTAATTTTCCTTTTTTCTCTTTCTTTAAACATTTAAGACAACTTCACTTTCAAATATTGTTTAGAAACCCATTTCCAATGTTCTTAATAACTTTTACTGATACTGGCTTGAACAATTAACACCTTAGCCTTTATTTGCAATTGAAAAACCTTTAAGGGCACAAAGAACTCCTTCTGCCTTCAGGCCCCCTAAGGCTCAAGGCACTCCTCTTGCCTTTTAGAAAAAAGGGCTCTTTTGCAGTTTAGATTACTGTCTAGAACTCCAAAAACAGTTTAAACTCAAATAACAGTTTTTCCCTAATTCAAGAACTATAGACATCAGTGCACCAAAAGTCTAAGTCTAGACTTAGTTTCCTCTCCTTTTTTAAAATACACCCAATAGCATGGAGATAAACCTTTAAACATTCCTTTAAAATACTAATCACATTATCCACATTTTACCATCAGATTTCTACTGTCAGTTTGCAAAAAAGGACAGGCAAAATTTCTGACGTTAATGTACAATTTTACATTTAAATTTCTAATACATGTTTCCAAACTTTAACTTAAAGTAATAAATCCCAAATTCCCTAACACCTCTGTGCTGAACAGGATACAATGTTTACAATGTAAACAGCTGTATGTATTGCAATACCAGATTTTTTTAAATGCAGATTTCAGGATCTTTAGAAAAATACTTTTTACCAGTTTTTCTTTAAAACAATGCAATAATACTTTTAAGACAGGAAACATTCAAGCATAATAATTTTCTTGAAGTTTAGACTTAGATTTACCCAATTGCCTTTGTTTCAAATGAGTTCAACCATTGTTTTATACAGCATGCTGACAATTTAACCTTGAACATGTTCACTCACTCATTCACACACATTCATACTCAAAGATCATAAAGTGCACAAAATTAATATTGGCCGTTCGTTTTCCGGAAGTTTGTGTCAAGAGAGTTTTGACAATTTTACTCTTACAGGTGAGAACCAGGTTCAAAACAAAACTTTTTGCAAGGCAACTTAGCTGGAATTTATTTTTCCAGGGCTTGTCACAACTGCAGACATGGGGGAGCGGCCATGCTAGGCCCAGAAATGTTCAAATAAATAACAAGGATGTGTGCTTGAGTACGCACAGAAAAACCATAAGGATCCATACTTAGAAATGGTACCAATTTTAAAGACAAAACTGGACAAGAAAAAATATGTAACATGAACAAGACAGAGAAACGGAGACTTTTAAATAATCAGACATTGACATATAACAAGAAAATTGGACTCAATCAGATACACTTAACACAAAAAACCTGAGCTCAAATGAATGTTTTCACCAAACAGTTATTTTTAGATTTAGACATGTCTTGCTGGTGGGACTCTCAGGTATGCCTTGTTATCGACAAGAAACTCAGAAGGGGAGGGGGGGTCAAGGCGTCCCTTGACCACCCAGGCCTCTGTTTTAGGCCCACAGTGCACCTTTTCAAACAAACAAACAAACAAAAATAATAAAATAAAATAAAACAAAATAAAACGCAGACATACAAGGGGGTCGGCCGACTTCTACTTACCTCTGGAGGCCTTTGCTTTTCACCTGGGCATTTTTTACAAAAAAGGTTATTAAGAAGAGGGCTGGTAAAGACAAAATAATGTCACATATTAAATTGTGTAGAGTCAATAAATATGTTAAAAGATCCCTAGATAATAGTAAAAGGAGGAGAAACACAGCTCATATGAATGTGTGGAACAAGTGGATCAGTAGCAGTCCCGAATGACATGCACAAATAACTCAGGTCCTTCCCACGTCGCAGGATGCACCACTGGAGGGTTGGGGGTGTAGGCCCAGTGAGTCGCTGCTTGGATGGCCACTGTCACTCTCCACGATCCGAACGCAGCGTTCAGGCAGCCAGCGGGCGTCATTTTCTCCTTGTGAAAAAACACATACATGCCCTCGACCCCAGGTTAGAACAGGATCGGGTCCATGCCAAGCACCAGTTAGGGGATCCTTCCATTTTACTAAGGCAAAAGGACGCTGCGCTCTTTTTTCCCAGAATCGCTGAGCAGCAGATAAATTATTTGAATCCAAATTCAAAAAATTTAAAACAAATAAAGCATGATTAAGTATATTCACAGGGGTAGCGGGATATGACTCTCCTTTCTGTATTTTAGCAATTTGATGTTTTAATAATCCATTAGCTCTCTCCACAATGCCTTGACCTTGAGGATTGTAAGGAATGCCTGTAATATGAGTGATATTATAGGAATGGCAGAAGGATTGAAATGCTCGGCTTGCATAGCCAGGGCCATTATCTGTTTTTATTTGCGAGGGAATCCCCATCTCAGCAAAGCATCGAATGCAGTGAGAGATACAATGTTTAGTGGCTTCCCCAGCAAGGGGGGTGGCCAAGATAAAATTAGAGTAAGTATCTACAGTAACATGAACATATTTTAATCGGCCAAATGATGGAACATGTGTGACATCCATCTGCCAAATGTGATTAGAAAGCAGTCCTCGTGGATTTATGCCTAAATGGGGGGCTGGTGAAAAAGGGACACAGTTGGAGCAAGTCTTAACTATTTGACGTGCCGCTTCTCTAGATAATTTAAACTGTCGGCGCAAGGCTCGGCTGTTTTGATGATGGATGGCATGTGACTGCTTAGCAAGTTCAACCTGAGTTAAGTAAACTCTGGTGGCGGAGTCAGTAACTGCATTGTCCTCACTTAAAGGGCCAGGAAGATTAGTGTGAGCTCGAACAAAGCCAAAAAAACAGGGGTGGTTGCGAGAACAAAGCAAAGTTTGTACTTGGCGAAATTGGGTCTGAATATTGGAGTTAGTAGTTCCAATAAAGGGAACAGTTTCTATGACTTGAAGAGCACGAATTACATATTGACTGTCTGAGTATAAGTTAAACGGCTCGTCTTGTAACAGGACGAGTGCTTGTAAAACAGCCTCTAATTCCACCTCTTGGGCAGAGGAAAAACCCGTAACCCAAGATTGAGTTTTCCCATTAATGGTCAAAGCAGCCTTTCCATTAGAGGATCCATCTGTAAATACCAAAGCAGCAGAAGATAAAGGCGAGGCCTGTACTATGGAAGGAAATAGAAACGTATGACACGCAGCAAATTGGAGAAGTTTGTTAGACGGGTAGTGATGCAAAATTTTCCCCGTATAATTGGCCCAAGCAATGGCCCAAGAATCGCAATGGGCGAATAGCCAATCTTGTTGTTGCAGATTATATGGGACACAGATAAAATGAGGTTCCTGACCTAAATATTTACGGGAATCCACTCGGCACATATGTATCAAATTAGCTACCAATTCGTAGTAGGGGGTCAGCACTTTGCCGGGTGTTGATGGTAGATAAAGCCATAAAAGTGGGCCATCCTGCCACAATACAGCAGTTGGGGAGTGAGAAGTAGCTAAAATATAAACTCCCCATGGTTTAGAATAGTCACAATAGGTCACTTGTTGCTGGGAAATTGCCTTTTCTACAATTTGGATGGCCCTCTTGGCGTCAGGATTTAATTCGCGCAAGGATGTAGGGTTGGTATCTCCTTTTAAGAGATCAAAAAGGGGTTTTAACTCTCCTGTGGAGAGCTTTAGATAAGGCCGAAGCCAATTTATATCTCCTAAGAATTGCTGAAAATCATGAAGAGTTCTTAAGTGTGAAGTTTTTAATTGTATTTTTTGGCTTTTAAAATAGTGTGGGCCTAATATATGGCCTAGATATGTAAAAGGGGGGTGTTCCTGAACCTTTTCAGCTGCTATTATAAGGCCAAAGAGGCTCAGATCTTGCTTTAGTTGTCCAAAGGCTTGTCGTATGACGATAGGGTCAGAACAAGCCAACAAGATGTCATCCATATAATGAACAATATAAACAGAAGAAAATTTTTCACGAGTGGAAGAAATGGCTCTAGCTACAAAACTTTGACATAAAGTTGGGCTATTTGCCATGCCCTGTGGGAGCACAAGCCAGTGATATCGCTTCATGGGTTCTTTAAAATTAACAGAGGGGACGCTGAAGGCAAAGCGCTTACAGTCTTGAGGCGCCAGGGGTATAGTATAGAAACAATCCTTCAAATCTATAATAATCTTATAAGTATCCTTTGGGATTGCCATGGGTGAAGGCAAGCCAGGCTGTAGGGCCCCCATCAGTTCCATTGTCGCGTTAATCTTTCTCAAATCCTGTAACAGCCTCCATTTACCTGACTTTTTCTTTATAATAAAAATTGGAGAATTCCATGGAGAGTTAGAAGGGGCCACATGTCCCAAGTCCAGCTGTTCCTGTACCAGCTGCTGAACTGCAATGATCTTTTCTAGAGAAAGAGGCCACTGTTCAACCCATACCGGTTGTTCAGAGAGCCAATTTATGGGATCAGCATGAGGGGGAGGGCAAACGACAGCTCCCGTCAAGGGATACCCTAATCCTTGTCTCGTAGGGTGAGACTGGGGTTGGAGTGGCTCTAGCTCCACCTGTGCTGCTCGGCCTAGTCCCCTAAAGGGGAGGAGGCCTTGATCAAGTAACTGCTTAGTGACCGCAACACTAGTACTAAACATATACACTCCCATTTTTTCCATGATATCACGACCCCATAAATTAATTGGCAGATGATCCAAGACAAATGGCTGAAAATGACCAGAGTGCCCTTCCTCATCTCTCCAGACAAGGATCGCACTGCACTGCTGTGGGTCAGTTGCTTGCCCAACCCCCTGTAGGGAAGTCATAGAGGTTGTCAGGGGCCATTGGGCGGGCCAATGTTTTTTAGATATCACAGACACATCTGCTCCAGTGTCTAATATTCCTTTAAAGGGCTTTTCTTGTATAAATATAGTCATCTCAGGCCTCTCTTGTTTTATGCTTTGTACCCAATAGATATCAGAAGATCTAAATCCTCTCTGTCCACATGGGGAATTAGCAGTCTCCCTGGGAGGTAAAGGCACAAGTATTAATTGTGCTAATTTTTGACCGGCTGGGATCGATACCACGTGTTTCGGGGCAGAGGCCATAACTTTGATTTCTCCAGTACAATCCTGGTCAATTTTGCCAGGTGTAATCTGTATCCCTTTAAGGGCTGAGCTACTTCGCCCTAACAGCAATCCAGCCACTCCCGGGGGAAGGGGGCCGAAGACCCCCGTGGGGGAGAGCTTGTGTCCCCATCTCTGGGGTCAATACTGAGCAGGTGGAGGAACAGAGGTCCAATCCTGCACTTCCTGGGGTGGCACGGAGGAGGCT
Organism: Megascapheus bottae; assembly: GCA_024803745.1. Classification (NCBI taxonomy): domain Eukaryota; kingdom Metazoa; phylum Chordata; class Mammalia; order Rodentia; family Geomyidae; genus Megascapheus; species Megascapheus bottae. The sequence goes on from JANJXV010000049.1 coordinate 2,923,480, forward strand.
GGAGACTGATCTTGGGGGGTTGTTAGAAGATGCACTTGTGGCCGAGAAGAGGGAGGGACTGCCCATGGTTTTGCGGGGCCAGGGGCTGGCCCCTTCTCCAGTTTCCCAAATACGGGCGGCCATTGCGATTTGTTGCTGACTTGCAATCTTTAGCCCCGTGCTTCCCTTTACCACAGCGTGGACATGTGCCAGGTGATTTTTCTCTCTTTTGCCTTCCTGGTGTGGGCATTGCGTCATCCAATGTCCTATTTGTCCACAAGAGAAGCAACGCCCTGGGGGTCTAGCATCCCGAGAATGCCGCTGACCTCTATATTTTAGAGACTCAGTAACAGTCTTTCCTTGAGGAGCGGCGGCTAAAGTAAGGCCTTGTACATGGGAGGGTCCAATATCAGCACACAGTGAAATAAAGTCCGTGATTCCTCCCTTATTCCTATGGGGTCTGATAGCCGCCTGACAGGCGGTGTTGGCATTTTCATAGGCTATGTGTCTAACTATACTCTTCCTTGCATTCTCATCTTGTACTAGGCAGTCTGCAGTCTCCATTAATCGAGACAAAAATTCTAGATAAGGTTCATTTGGTCCCTGTTTAACTTCTACTAGATTTTTTGTACGATTGGAATTGCGTAACTTTTTCCAAGCCTCTCTCGCTGCAGCATTTATTTGTAAATAGGCCTCCTTTGCATAACCCAATTGATCTTCGGTGTTTTTATAGGTTCCCTCTCCTAACAACTGATCAACAGTGTAAGGCAGGTTCTTAGACCTATTTGTTTCAATTTTAGCCCGACACTGTGCAGTGAACTCTGTCTCCCACAATAAGTACTCTCCTGCACTAAGGCATGCTCTGGCAAGCCGCTTCCAGTCATTTGGGCATGCAATACCAGCACATGCGGCCTCCAATATTACTTGAGTAAAAGGGGCAGTTGGCCCATATTGGGAGCAGGCATTTTTTAAATCCTGTAATAGTTTAACAGGAACAGGTTGATGGTATACTTGTTCATCATGATCAACTAAACTAGGGAAGCATCGAGGCCCTGAAATACCTTCCCTCTCTCTAGCAGCCTGAGTCAGGTTTAATTGCGATGCACTGTGCCTGGTTGTAGTGCCTGTTAAAAGGGACTTGTTGCTAGGGCCTTTAGGCTTGCCTAAAGGTTGAGAAAGGGATTGAGGCCGTAAGGCTGCAGCCGGAGGCGGTGGGTGTGAGGGGTAAGGTTTAGAATCAGACACCATAGTGGCCTGAGGGTCATATTTCTTTCCTACTTCTGGGGGGGCTCTCTGCTCTGTCCCCATTTTCGAAAGAAGATGTAGCATTTCTTCTAACTTCTTCTCTATCGTAGCCACCCGGCCCTCCAATGACTCATCATAACTTTCCTCCTTGGTATTCAAACCTGAATTCTGATACTCAATATCTACTGGTTGTTGTTCCCTTTCCAAGATCTCACTAAGACTCTCTTGGGCTGCGGCATATGGCTCAGCCTCAGGTTCTTCAGAAGGGTCCTTTAACTCATAAAGTTCCCTTAATTCAAGATTAAGTTCAGCATTTTCATGTAGAGGATCTATGTATTCGCTTACTAAATTCCATACAGTAGTAGCCTCTACTGGGGTCTTTTCGGGGCCATATACATCATAATAATCTGGAATTCTTTTTCCTATCCGCTGCCAGGCTTTTTAGAATTCCTCCTCTATAGACCTCGGGTATGCCTCCTCGAGAAACTGTAGGAAGCTCTGAAGCACCCCTTTTTCCACCCACGTTCCGTGGACTTCAAATAGGCCTGTTAAGATCGGTAGAAATAACCCACGGCTATTAGCTTGACCCATAATTTTTACTCCTGACTATACTCTCTTAATAGTCCTATGATGTGTTACTCACCACAGGGAGGGGTCCTTCACCTTCGTCCCAGATTTTCAGGGTCCCTGTTCGGGCGCCAGATGCCGGGGCCAACCGGCAGCAAACCAGGGTTCGCAGATTGGGGTTCCTGAAATAGGGGACAAGGACTAGGAAGAAAAAGAAGAGAGACAGACACACCGGGTCCGGGATGTCCGCAGTCCAGGCAAAGACTGCCGAGACTGCCGCGTTTATTTTCCACTCCCCCTTTTTCCCTCCTCCTCTCCCAGGGAACCTCCAGGTGTTACATTCATATGGTAATTCTCAGGTCATTTACATAGAATAGGGCCAGAAAGCAATAAGAAAATATAGCCATCGTCTGATGCAAGTCAAGGTACAGTTTGATTCCACTCTGGCTCCCAACATGTCCCCCGTTTTTTATTTTATAGAAACACTAGTGCAATTTTTACTCTTTTCTATACCCCTAATTTATCCTGTCACATTTTCCAAAAATGACTTTGGTCCCTTGGTCCAATGGGGATTTGATGGGCGGAGATTCAAGTTCCGTGACTTCTTCAAGCTGACTCAGGGGCGCCGTCTCCACGCTTGACCAGGGACCTTAAGAAGCCCAGCCTCTTTTATCAAGGGGTTGCAAGGACTAGACACCAGGAACAACAATCTACTCCAAACTAGAAATCATACTTGACATTCAACAACTGCACAAACCATCCTTGGCCACAACAGCGCAGCCTACCTAGCACCCATTTGCAAAGGCTTTTTCTTGATTGTCTGGGGAACTAAATTTCTGCAACCTTAACAATGCTCCAGTTGTCAGATCTAAACAGATTAATAGAGACACAAGCCTCAAATCCACAAACTTTTCCTGAATTTGTGGCTGGTGTCAAAAATAAAAAATAAAAATTTTACTCAATTAGGACTTTAAACTACCCACTATCACAGAAGATTGACAAGTTCCTGCCCAGTTATGAAAGGCACGGGCATTAGTAAGGCATGCTTACAAACTATTCTATGACCTCCCGGCTCTGATTTATTTGATTGGCCAAGCACAAGTGACTAAGATCTGACACCATCTCTGCCATCCAAGCAGAGGTTTTCGTGTCCCAGTAGTGTCTCTCCACACAGGGATAAACATGCCGTTGGCATTTCACTTTGTTGGTTGCTGTACTTGAACTCGGGGCCTGGGCACTGTCTCTCAGCTCTCCAGCTCAAGGCTAGCACCCTATCACTATGAGTCCCGAGCCTGGTGCTTGAGTGCTTCCCCCCCAGCTTTTCAGCTCAGAGCTAGCACTTTGCCACTTCAAGCTCCAAAACAGCTCTGTCCTATCATCCTGCTGGTAGATTAGACACCATAGTCTCACAGGGACTATGCTTTGCCCGGGCAGGCTCAAAGCTGTGGCTTTCAGATCAATGAGTCCTACAAAAGGCCACGTTACTCCCAATTAAAGCAACAGGTGGTCTACACAGAAATAGTCTCTAAGCATGAGCTTACCTAGAACCTGGTAAAAGCCAAAGTTACATCTGAATAAGGATTGCTGTCCTTCTCCATGGGCTAGCTGGAAGTTGCTATAAGGTAACTTACAAGAGCAAGCTGAAATAGCAATTAAGCAATTACTTTGGTAGTCCTAATTTTCCTTTTTTCTCTTTCTTTAAACATTTAAGACAACTTCACTTTCAAATATTGTTTAGAAACCCATTTCCAATGTTCTTAATAACTTTTACTGATACTGGCTTAAACAATTAACACCTTAGCCTTTATTTGCAATTGAAAAACCTTTAAGGGCACAAAGAACTCCTTCTGCCTTCAGGCCCCCTAAGGCTCAAGGCACTCCTCTTGCCTTTTAGAAAAAAGGGCTCTTTTGCAGTTTAGATTACTGTCTAGAACTCCAAAAACAGTTTAAACTCAAATAACAGTTTTTCCCTAATTCAAGAACTATAGACATCTGTGCACCAAAAGTCTAAGTCTAGACTTAGTTTCCTCTCCTTTTTTAAAATACACCCAATAGCATGGAGATAAACCTTTAAACATTCCTTTAAAATACTAATCACATTATCCACATTTTACCATCAGATTTCTACTGTCAGTTTGCAAAAAAGGACAGGCAAAATTTCTGACGTTAATGTACAATTTTACATTTAAATTTCTAATACATGTTTCCAAACTTTAACTTAAAGTAATAAATCCCAAATTCCCTAACACCTCTGTGCTGAACAGGATACAATGTTTACAATGTAAACAGCTGTATGTATTGCAATACCAGATTTTTTTAAATGCAGATTTCAGGATCTTTAGAAAAATACTTTTTACCAGTTTTTCTTTAAAACAATGCAATAATACTTTTAAGACAGGAAACATTCAAGCATAATAATTTTCTTGAAGTTTAGACTTAGATTTACCCAATTGCCTTTGTTTCAAATGAGTTCAACCATTGTTTTATACAGCATGCTGACAATTTAACCTTGAACATGTTCACTCACTCATTCACACACATTCATACTCAAAGATCATAAAGTGCACAAAATTAATATTGGCCGTTCGTTTTCCGGAAGTTTGTGTCAAGAGAGTTTTGACAATTTTACTCTTACAGGTGAGAACCAGGTTCAAAACAAAACTTTTTGCAAGGCAACTTAGCTGGAATTTATTTTTCCAGGGCTTGTCACAACTGCAGACATGGGGGAGCGGCCATGCTAGGCCCAGAAATGTTCAAATAAATAACAAGGATGTGTGCTTGAGTACGCACAGAAAAACCATAAGGATCCATACTTAGAAATGGTACCAATTTTAAAGACAAAACTGGACAAGAAAAAATATGTAACATGAACAAGACAGAGAAACGGAGACTTTTAAATAATCAGACATTGACATATAACAAGAAAATTGGACTCAATCAGATACACTTAACACAAAAAACCTGAGCTCAAATGAATGTTTTCACCAAACAGTTATTTTTAGATTTAGACATGTCTTGCTGGTGGGACTCTCAGGTATGCCTTATTATCGACAAGAAACTCAGAAGGGGAGGGGGGGTCAAGGCGTCCCTTGACCACCCAGGCCTCTGTTTTAGGCCCACAGTGCACCTTTTCAAACAAACAAACAAACAAAAATAATAAAATAAAATAAAACAAAATAAAACGCAGACATACAAGGGGGTCGGCCGACTTCTACTTACCTCTGGAGGCCTTTGCTTTTCACCTGGGCATTTTTTACAAAAAAGGTTATTAAGAAGAGGGCTGGTAAAGACAAAATAATGTCACATATTAAATTGTGTAGAGTCAATAAATATGTTAAAAGATCCCTAGATAATAGTAAAAGGAGGAGAAACACAGCTCATATGAATGTGTGGAACAAGTGGATCAGTAGCAGTCCCGAATGACATGCACAAATAACTCAGGTCCTTCCCACGTCGCAGGATGCACCACTGGAGGGTTGGGGGTGTAGGCCCAGTGAGTCGCTGCTTGGATGGCCACTGTCACTCTCCACGATCCGAACGCAGCGTTCAGGCAGCCAGCGGGCGTCATTTTCTCCTTGTGAAAAAACACATACATGCCCTCGACCCCAGGTTAGAACAGGATCGAGTCCATGCCAAGCACCAGTTAGGGGATCCTTCCATTTTACTAAGGCAAAAGGACGCTGCGCTCTTTTTTCCCAGAATCGCTGAGCAGCAGATAAATTATTTGAATCCAAATTCAAAAAATTTAAAACAAATAAAGCATGATTAAGTATATTCACAGGGGTAGCGGGATATGACTCTCCTTTCTGTATTTTAGCAATTTGATGTTTTAATAATCCATTAGCTCTCTCCACAATGCCTTGACCTTGAGGATTGTAAGGAATGCCTGTAATATGAGTGATATTATAGGAATGGCAGAAGGATTGAAATGCTCGGCTTGCATAGCCAGGGCCATTATCTGTTTTTATTTGCGAGGGAATCCCCATCTCAGCAAAGCATCGAATGCAGTGAGAGATACAATGTTTAGTGGCTTCCCCAGCAAGGGGGGTGGCCAAGATAAAATTAGAGTAAGTATCTACAGTAACATGAACATATTTTAATCGGCCAAATGATGGAACATGTGTGACATCCATCTGCCAAATGTGATTAGAAAGCAGTCCTCGTGGATTTATGCCTAAATGGGGGGCTGGTGAAAAAGGGACACAGTTGGAGCAAGTCTTAACTATTTGACGTGCCGCTTCTCTAGATAATTTAAACTGTCGGCGCAAGGCTCGGCTGTTTTGATGATGGATGGCATGTGACTGCTTAGCAAGTTCAACCTGAGTTAAGTAAACTCTGGTGGCGGAGTCAGTAACTGCATTGTCCTCACTTAAAGGGCCAGGAAGATTAGTGTGAGCTCGAACAAAGCCAAAAAAACAGGGGTGGTTGCGAGAACAAAGCAAAGTTTGTACTTGGCGAAATTGGGTCTGAATATTGGAGTTAGTAGTTCCAATAAAGGGAACAGTTTCTATGACTTGAAGAGCACGAATTACATATTGACTGTCTGAGTATAAGTTAAAGGGCTCGTCTTGTAACAGGACGAGTGCTTGTAAAACAGCCTCTAATTCCACCTCTTGGGCAGAGGAAAAACCCGTAACCCAAGATTGAGTTTTCCCATTAATGGTCAAAGCAGCCTTTCCATTAGAGGATCCATCTGTAAATACCAAAGCAGCAGAAGATAAAGGCGAGGCCTGTACTATGGAAGGAAATAGAAACGTATGACACGCAGCAAATTGGAGAAGTTTGTTAGACGGGTAGTGATGCAAAATTTTCCCCGTATAATTGGCCCAAGCAATGGCCCAAGAATCGCAATGGGCGAATAGCCAATCTTGTTGTTGCAGATTATATGGGACACAGATAAAATGAGGTTCCTGACCTAAATATTTACGGGAATCCACTCGGCACATATGTATCAAATTAGCTACCAATTCGTAGTAGGGGGTCAGCACTTTGCCGGGTGTTGATGGTAGATAAAGCCATAAAAGTGGGCCATCCTGCCACAATACAGCAGTTGGGGAGTGAGAAGTAGCTAAAATATAAACTCCCCATGGTTTAGAATAGTCACAATAGGTCACTTGTTGCTGGGAAATTGCCTTTTCTACAATTTGGATGGCCCTCTTGGCGTCAGGATTTAATTCGCGCAAGGATGTAGGGTTGGTATCTCCTTTTAAGAGATCAAAAAGGGGTTTTAACTCTCCTGTGGAGAGCTTTAGATAAGGCCGAAGCCAATTTATATCTCCTAAGAATTGCTGAAAATCATGAAGAGTTCTTAAGTGTGAAGTTTTTAATTGTATTTTTTGGCTTTTAAAATAGTGTGGGCCTAATATATGGCCTAGATATGTAAAAGGGGGGTGTTCCTGAACCTTTTCAGCTGCTATTATAAGGCCAAAGAGGCTCAGATCTTGCTTTAGTTGTCCAAAGGCTTGTCGTATGACGATAGGGTCAGAACAAGCCAACAAGATGTCATCCATATAATGAACAATATAAACAGAAGAAAATTTTTCACGAGTGGAAGAAATGGCTCTAGCTACAAAACTTTGACATAAAGTTGGGCTATTTGCCATGCCCTGTGGGAGCACAAGCCAGTGATATCGCTTCATGGGTTCTTTAAAATTAACAGAGGGGACGCTGAAGGCAAAGCGCTTACAGTCTTGAGGCGCCAGGGGTATAGTATAGAAACAATCCTTCAAATCTATAATAATCTTATAAGTATCCTTTGGGATTTCCATGGGTGAAGGCAAGCCAGGCTGTAGGGCCCCCATCAGTTCCATTGTCGCGTTAATCTTTCTCAAATCCTGTAACAGCCTCCATTTACCTGACTTTTTCTTTATAATAAAAATTGGAGAATTCCATGGAGAGTTAGAAGGGGCCACATGTCCCAAGTCCAGCTGTTCCTGTACCAGCTGCTGAACTGCAATGATCTTTTCTAGAGAAAGAGGCCACTGTTCAACCCATACCGGTTGTTCAGAGAGCCAATTTATGGGATCAGCATGAGGGGGAGGGCAAACGACAGCTCCCGTCAAGGGATACCCTAATCCTTGTCTCGTAGGGTGAGACTGGGGTTGGAGTGGCTCTAGCTCCACCTGTGCTGCTCGGCCTAGTCCCCTAAAGGGGAGGAGGCCTTGATCAAGTAACTGCTTAGTGACCGCAACACTAGTACTAAACATATACACTCCCATTTTTTCCATGATATCACGACCCCATAAATTAATTGGCAGATGATCCAAGACAAATGGCTGAAAATGACCAGAGTGCCCTTCCTCATCTCTCCAGACAAGGATCGCACTGCACTGCTGTGGGTCAGTTGCTTGCCCAACCCCCTGTAGGGAAGTCATAGAGGTTGTCAGGGGCCATTGGGCGGGCCAATGTTTTTTAGATATCACAGACACATCTGCTCCAGTGTCTAATATTCCTTTAAAGGGCTTTTCTTGTATAAATATAGTCATCTCAGGCCTCTCTTGTTTTATGCTTTGTACCCAATAGATATCAGAAGATCTAAATCCTCTCTGTCCACATGGGGAATTAGCAGTCTCCCTGGGAGGTAAAGGCACAAGTATTAATTGTGCTAATTTTTGACCGGCTGGGATCGATACCACGTGTTTCGGGGCAGAGGCCATAACTTTGATTTCTCCAGTACAATCCTGGTCAATTTTGCCAGGTGTAATCTGTATCCCTTTAAGGGCTGAGCTACTTCGCCCTAACAGCAATCCAGCCACTCCCGGGGGAAGGGGGCCGAAGACCCCCGTGGGGGAGAGCTTGTGTCCCCATCTCTGGGGTCAATACTGAGCAGGTGGAGGAACAGAGGTCCAATCCTGCACTTCCTGGGGTGGCACGGAGGAGGCTGGAGACTGATCTTGGGGGGTTGTTAGAAGATGCACTTGTGGCCGAGAAGAGGGAGGGACTGCCCCATGGTTTTGCGGGGCCAGGGGCTGGCCCCTTCTCCAGTTTCCCAAATACGGGCGGCCATTGCGATTTGTTGCTGACTTGCAATCTTTAGCCCCGTGCTTCCCTTTACCACAGCGTGGACATGTGCCAGGTGATTTTTCTCTCTTTTGCCTTCCTGGTGTGGGCATTGCGTCATCCAATGTCCTATTTGTCCACAAGAGAAGCAACGCCCTGGGGGTCTAGCATCCCGAGAATGCCGCTGACCTCTATATTTTAGAGACTCAGTAACAGTCTTTCCTTGAGGAGCGGCGGCTAAAGTAAGGCCTTGTACATGGGAGGGTCCAATATCAGCACACAGTGAAATAAAGTCCGTGATTCCTCCCTTATTCCTATGGGGTCTGATAGCCGCCTGACAGGCGGTGTTGGCATTTTCATAGGCTATGTGTCTAACTATACTCTTCCTTGCATTCTCATCTTGTACTAGGCAGTCTGCAGTCTCCATTAATCGAGACAAAAATTCTAGATAAGGTTCATTTGGTCCCTGTTTAACTTCTACTAGATTTTTTGTACGATTGGAATTGCGTAACTTTTTCCAAGCCTCTCTCGCTGCAGCATTTATTTGTAAATAGGCCTCCTTTGCATAACCCAATTGATCTTCGGTGTTTTTATAGGTTCCCTCTCCTAACAACTGATCAACAGTGTAAGGCAGGTTCTTAGACCTATTTGTTTCAATTTTAGCCCGACACTGTGCAGTGAACTCTGTCTCCCACAATAAGTACTCTCCTGCACTAAGGCATGCTCTGGCAAGCCGCTTCCAGTCATTTGGGCATGCAATACCAGCACATGCGGCCTCCAATATTACTTGAGTAAAAGGGGCAGTTGGCCCATATTGGGAGCAGGCATTTTTTAAATCCTGTAATAGTTTAACAGGAACAGGTTGATGGTATACTTGTTCATCATGATCAACTAAACTAGGGAAGCATCGAGGCCCTGAAATACCTTCCCTCTCTCTAGCAGCCTGAGTCAGGTTTAATTGCGATGCACTGTGCCTGGTTGTAGTGCCTGTTAAAAGGGACTTGTTGCTAGGGCCTTTAGGCTTGCCTAAAGGTTGAGAAAGGGATTGAGGCCGTAAGGCTGCAGCCGGAGGCGGTGGGTGTGAGGGGTAAGGTTTAGAATCAGACACCATAGTGGCCTGAGGGTCATATTTCTTTCCTACTTCTGGGGGGGCTCTCTGCTCTGTCCCCATTTTCGAAAGAAGATGTAGCATTTCTTCTAACTTCTTCTCTATCGTAGCCACCCGGCCCTCCAATGACTCATCATAACTTTCCTCCTTGGTATTCAAACCTGAATTCTGATACTCAATATCTACTGGTTGTTGTTCCCTTTCCAAGATCTCACTAAGACTCTCTTGGGCTGCGGCATATGGCTCAGCCTCAGGTTCTTCAGAAGGGTCCTTTAACTCATAAAGTTCCCTTAATTCAAGATTAAGTTCAGCATTTTCATGTAGAGGATCTATGTATTCGCTTACTAAATTCCATACAGTAGTAGCCTCTACTGGGGTCTTTTCGGGGCCATATACATCATAATAATCTGGAATTCTTTTTCCTATCCGCTGCCAGGCTTTTTAGAATTCCTCCTCTATAGACCTCGGGTATGCCTCCTCGAGAAACTGTAGGAAGCTCTGAAGCACCCCTTTTTCCACCCACGTTCCGTGGACTTCAAATAGGCCTGTTAAGATCGGTAGAAATAACCCACGGCTATTAGCTTGACCCATAATTTTTACTCCTGACTATACTCTCTTAATAGTCCTATGATGTGTTACTCACCACAGGGAGGGGTCCTTCACCTTCGTCCCAGATTTTCAGGGTCCCTGTTCGGGCGCCAGATGCCGGGGCCAACCGGCAGCAAACCAGGGTTCGCAGATTGAGGTTCCTGAAATAGGGGACAAGGACTAGGAAGAAAAAGAAGAGAGACAGACACACCGGGTCCGGGATGTCCGCAGTCCAGGCAAAGACTGCCGAGACTGCCGCGTTTATTTTCCACTCCCCCTTCTTCCCTCCTCCTCTCCCAGGGAACCTCCAGGTGTTACATTCATATGGTAATTCTCAGGTCATTTACATAGAATAGGGCCAGAAAGCAATAAGAAATATAGCCATCGTCTGATGCAAGTCAAGGTACAGTTTGATTCCACTCTGGCTCCCAACAAAAGGTAACTGTTAGGGTTAGGGTTAGGTTTAGGGTTAGGGTTAGGTTAGCATTAAGGTTAGGGTAAGGGTTAGGGTAAGGGTAAGGGTTAGGGTTAGGGTTAGGGTTAAGGCTAAGGTTACTGTTAGGGTTAGGATAGGTTTAGGGTAAGGGTAAGGTTTATGGTTAGTGTTAGGGTTAGGTTTAATGTTAGGGTTAGGATTAGGGTTAGACTAAGGTTTAGGGTTAGGGTTAGGGTTAGGGTAAGGGTTAGGGTTTGGGTAAGGTTTAGGGTTAGGGTTAGGTTAGGGTTAGGGTTTAGTGTTAGGGTTAGGGTTAGAGTAAGGGTTAGGGTTAGGGTTAGGGTTACGGCAAGGGTAAATGTTAGGGTTAGGGTTAGGGTTTGGGTTAGGGTTAGGGTAACAGTAAGGGTTAGGGTTAGGGTTAGGTTTAGGGTTAGGATTAGGGTTAGGTTTAGGTTTAGGATTAGGGTTAAAGTAAGTGTAAGTGTTAAGGTTAGGGTTAGGGTTAGGGTAAGGGCAAGGGTTATGGTTAGGGTTAGGGTTAAGGTTAGGGTTAGGATTAGGGTTAGGGTTAGGGTTAAGGTTAGAGTTAGGATTAGGGTTAAGGTTAGGGTAAGGGTTAGGGTTAGAGTTAGGGTAAGGTTTAGGGTTAGGGTTAGGGTTAGGGTTAGGTTTGAAGTTATGTATAGGTTTAGGGTTAGGGTTAGGGTTAGGGTTATGGTTAGGATGAGGGTTAGGTTTAGGGTAAGGGTAAGGGTTAGGGTTAGGGTTAGGTTCAGGTTTAGTGTTAGCTTTAGGGTTAGGGTTAGGGTAAGGGCAAGGATTAGGTTTAGGGTTAGGGTTAAGGTTAGTGTTAGGGTTAGGGTTAGGGTTAGGGTTAAGGTTAGGGTTAGGGTTAGGGTTAGGTTTAGGTTAAGGGTGAGGGTTAGGGTTAGTGCAAGGGTTAGGGTTAGGGTTTGGTTTAGGGTTTGGGTTAGGATTAGGGTAAGGGTTAGGGTTAAGGTTAGGGTTAGGGTTAGGATTAGGGTTAGGGTAAGGGTGAGGGTTAGGGTTAGGTTTAGGGTTAGAGTTAGGGTAAGTGTAAGGGTTCGGTTTAGGTTTATGGTTAGGTTTAGGTTTAGGTTTAGGGTTAGGGTTAGGGTTAGGGTAAGTGTAAGGTTAGGGTTAAGTATAGGTTTAGGGTTAGTTTTAGGGTTAGGTTTAGGGTTAGTGTAAGGTTAAGGGTTAGGTTTAGGATTAGGGTTAGGGTTAAGGTAAGGGTTAGGGATAGGGTTAGAGTTAGGTTTAGAGTTGGGGTTAGTGTAAGGGTAAGAGTTAGTGTTAGGGTTAGGGTTTGGTTTAGTGTTGGGGTTAAGGTTAGGGTTAGGGTAACGATTATGGTTAGGGTTAGGGTTGGGTTTAGGGTTACGGTTAGGTTTAGCGTTAGGGTAAGGGTAAGGGTAAGGTTTAGGGTTAGGGTTAGGGTTAAGGTAAGGGTAAGGGTTAGGGTTAGGGTTAGGGTTAGATTTAGGGTAAGGGTTAGGTTTAGGTTTAGAGTAAGTGTAAGGTTTAGGGTAAGTGTTAGTGTTAGGGTTATGAATGGGTTAGGGTTAGGGTTAGGGTTAGGGTACATGTTAGAGTTAGGGTTAGGATTAGAGTTATGGTAAGGTTTAGGGTTAGGGTTAGGGTTAGGGTAAGTTTTAGAGTTAGGGTTAGGGTTATGGTAATGTTTTGGGTTAGGGTTAGGGTTAGGGTTAGGGTATGTGTTAGGTTTATGGTTATGGTTAGGGTTAGAGTTAGGGTAAGGTTTAGGTTTAGGGTTAGGGTTAGGGTAAGGGTAAGGGTTAGCGTTACTGTTAGGGTTAGGTTTACGGTTAGAGTTAGGGTTAGGGTTAGGATAAGGGTTAAGGTTAGGGTTAGGGTTACGGTTAGGGTAAGGGTAAGTGTTATTGTTAGGGTTAGGGTAAGTGTTAGGGTTAGTGTTAGGGTCAGAGTTAGGGTAAGGGTAAGCGTTAGGGTTAGGGTTAGGTTAAGGGTAACTGTTAGGGTTAGGTTTAGGGTTAGGTTTAGGGTAAGGGTATGTGTTAGTGTTAGGGTTATGAATGGGTTAGGGTTAGGGTTAGGGTTAGGGTTAGAGTTAGGGTTAGGATTAGGCTTAGGGTTAGGGGTTAGGGTTAGGGTTAGTGTTAAGTTAAGGGTTAGGGTTAGGGGTTAGGGTTCGTGTTAGGGTTAGGTATAGGGTAAGAGTAAGGTTTAGGGTGAGGGTTAGGTTTGGGGTTAGGGTAAGGGTAAGGTTTAGGGTTAGGTTTAGGGTTAGGGTTAAGTTTAGGGTTAGGGTTACGGTATGGTTAAGGGTTAGGGTTAGGTTTAGGGTTAGGCTTAGTGTAAGGGTAAGTTTTAGCGTTAGTGTTAGGGTTAGGTTTAGGGTTAGGTTTAGTGTTAGGGTTAGGGTAAGGGTAAGGTTTACGGTAAAGGTTAGGGTTAGGGTTAGGGTTAGGGTTAGGGTTAGGGTAAGGGTAAATGTTAGGGTAAGGGTTAGGGAAAGGGTTAGGGTTAGGGTTAGGTTTAGGGTTAGGGTTAGGGAAAGGGTTAGGGTTAGGTTTAGAGTTAGCGGTAGGGTTAGGGTAAGTGTAAGGGTTAGGGTTAGGGTTAAGTTTAGGGTAACGGTTAGGGTTAGGGTTATGGTTAGAGTTAACATTAGGGTTAGGTTAAGGGAGAGGGTTAGTGTTATGGTTAGGTTTACGGTTAGGGTAAGGGTTAGGGTTAGGGGTTAGGTTTAGGCTTATTGTAAGGGTTAGGGTTAGTGTTAGGGTTAGGGTTAGGGTAACTGTTAGGGTTAGATTTAGGGTTAGGGTAAGTGTTAAGGTTATGGTTATGGCTATGGTTAGGGTTAGGGTTAGGGTAAAGGTAAGTGTTAGTGTTAGGGTTAGGGTTAGGTTTAGGGTAAGGGTTAGTGTTAGGGTTAGGGTTAGGCTTAGTGTTAGGGTTAGGGTTAGGGTAAGGGTAAGGGTTAGGGTTAAAGTTAGGGTTAGGGTTAGGGTAAGGGTTAGGGTAAGGGTAAGGTTTAGGGTTAGGTTTAGGGATAGGGTTAGGGTAAGGGTAAGGCTTAGGTTTAGGGTTAGGGTTAGGGTTAGGGAAAGGATAAGGGTTAGGGTTAAGGTTAGGTTTAGGGTTAATGTTAGGGTTAAGGTGAGGTTTAGGTTTAGGGTTAGGGTTAGGGTAAGGGTAAGGGTTAGGGTTTGGGTTAGGGTTAGGTTTATTGTTAGGGTAAGGGTTAGGGTTAGGGTAAGGGTAAGTGTTAGGGTTAAGGTTAGGGTTGGGGTTAGGTTAGGGTAAGGGTTAGGGTTAGGGTAAGGGTTAGGGTGAGTGTTAGGGTTAGGGTTAGGGTAAGGGTAAGCGTTAGGGTTAGGGTTAGGTTAAGGGTAAGTGTTCGGTTTAGGGTTAAGGTTAGGATTAGGGTAAGGGTAATTGTTAGGCTTAGGGTTAGTGTTAGTGTTAGGGTTAGGGTTAGGGTTAGGGTAAGTGTAAGGGTTAGGGTTAAGGATAGGGTTAGGGTTAGTTTTAGGGTTGGGGTTAGAGTTAGGGTAAGGGTAAGTGTTAGGGTTAAGATTAGGGTTAGGGTTAAGTTAAGGGTTAGGGATAGGGTTAGGTTTAGTGTTAGGTTTAGGGTTAGGGTTAGGGTAAGGGTAAGGGTTAGTGTTAGGGTGATGGTTAGGTTTAGTGTTGGGGTTATGGTTAGGGTTAGGGTATCGGTTAGGGTTAGGGTTAGGGTTAGGGTTAGGGTAAGGGTAAATGTTAGGGTAAGGGTTAGGGAAAGGGTTAGGGTTAGGGTTAGGTTTAGGGTTAGGGTTAGGGAAAGGGTTAGGGTTAGGTTTAGAGTTAGCGGTAGGGTTAGGGTAAGTGTAAGGGTTAGGGTTAGGGTTAAGTTTAGGGTAACTGTTAGGGTTAGGGTTATGGTTAGAGTTAACATTAGGGTTAGGTTAAGGGAGAGGGTTAGTGTTATGGTTAGGTTTACGGTTAGGGTAAGGGTTAGGGTTAGGGGTTAGGTTTAGGCTTATTGTAAGGGTTAGGGTTAGTGTTAGGGTTAGGGTTAGGGTAACTGTTAGGGTTAGATTTAGGGTTAGGGTAAGTGTTAAGGTTATGGTTATGGCTATGGTTAGGGTTAGGGTTAGGGTAAAGGTAAGTGTTAGTGTTAGGGTTAGGGTTAGGTTTAGGGTAAGGGTTAGTGTTAGGGTTAGGGTTAGGCTTAGTGTTAGGGTTAGGGTTAGGGTAAGGGTAAGGGTTAGGGTTAAAGTTAGGGTTAGGGTTAGGGTAAGGGTTAGGGTAAGGGTAAGGTTTAGGGTTAGGTTTAGGGATAGGGTTAGGGTAAGGGTAAGGCTTAGGTTTAGGGTTAGGGTTAGGGTTAGGGAAAGGATAAGGGTTAGGGTTAAGGTTAGGTTTAGGGTTAATGTTAGGGTTAAGGTGAGGTTTAGGTTTAGGGTTAGGGTTAGGGTAAGGGTAAGGGTTAGGGTTTGGGTTAGGGTTAGGTTTATTGTTAGGGTAAGGGTTAGGGTTAGGGTAAGGGTAAGTGTTAGGGTTAAGGTTAGGGTTGGGGTTAGGTTAGGGTAAGGGTTAGGGTTAGGGTAAGGGTTAGGGTGAGTGTTAGGGTTAGGGTTAGGGTAAGGGTAAGCGTTAGGGTTAGGGTTAGGTTAAGGGTAAGTGTTCGGTTTAGGGTTAAGGTTAGGATTAGGGTAAGGGTAATTGTTAGGCTTAGGGTTAGTGTTAGTGTTAGGGTTAGGGTTAGGGTTAGGGTAAGTGTAAGGGTTAGGGTTAAGGATAGGGTTAGGGTTAGTTTTAGGGTTGGGGTTAGAGTTAGGGTAAGGGTAAGTGTTAGGGTTAAGATTAGGGTTAGGGTTAAGTTAAGGGTTAGGGATAGGGTTAGGTTTAGTGTTAGGTTTAGGGTTAGGGTTAGGGTAAGGGTAAGGGTTAGTGTTAGGGTGATGGTTAGGTTTAGTGTTGGGGTTATGGTTAGGGTTAGGGTATCGGTTAGGGTTAGGGTTAGGGTTAGGCTTAGGGTAAGGGTAAATGTTAGGGTAAGGGTTAGGGAAAGGGTTAGGGTTAGGGTTAGGTTTAGGGTTAGGGTTAGGGAAAGGGTTAGGGTTAGGTTTAGAGTTAGCGGTAGGGTTAGGGTAAGTGTAAGGGTTAGGGTTAGGGTTAAGTTTAGGGTAACTGTTAGGGTTAGGGTTATGGTTAGAGTTAACATTAGGGTTAGGTTAAGGGAGAGGGTTAGTGTTATGGTTAGGTTTACGGTTAGGGTAAGGGTTAGGGTTAGGGGTTAGGTTTAGGCTTATTGTAAGGGTTAGGGTTAGTGTTAGGGTTAGGGTTAGGGTAACTGTTAGGGTTAGATTTAGGGTTAGGGTAAGTGTTAAGGTTATGGTTATGGTTATGGTTAGGGTTAGGTTTAGGGTAAAGGTAAGTGTTAGTGTTAGGGTTAGGGTTAGGTTTAGGGTAAGGGTTAGTGTTAGGGTTAGGGTTAGGCTTAGTGTTAGGGTTAGGGTTAAGGTAAGGGTAAGGGTTAGGGTTAAAGTTAGGGTTAGGGTTAGGGTAAGGGTTAGGGTAAGGGTAAGGTTTAGGGTTAGGT
>JANJXV010000049.1:2957500-3042500 GCA_024803745.1 Megascapheus bottae
AAGGTTTAGGGTTAGGTTTAGGGTTAGGTTTAGCGTAAGGTTTAGGGTTAGGTTTAGGGTAAGGGCTAGGTTTAGGGTTAGGATTAGGGTTAGGGTTAGGGTTAGGGAAAGGGTAAGAGTTAGGGTTAGGGTTAGGTTTAGGGTTAGGTTTAGGTTTAGGGTAAGGGTATGTGTTAGGGTTAGGGTTAAGTTTAGGGTAAGAGTTAGGGTTAGAGTTAGGGTTAGGGTTGGGGTTAGGGTAAGGGTTAGGGTTAGGAATAGGGGTTAGCGTTAGAGTTAGGGTTACGGTAAGGGTTAGCGTTAGGGGTTAAGTTTAGTGTTAGGGTTAGGTTAAGTGTTAGGGTAAGGGTTATGGTTAGAGTTAGGATAAGGGTTAGGGTTAGGGTTAGGGGTTAGGGTAAGGGTAAGGGTTTGGTTAGTGTTACAGTTAGGGTTAGGGTAGGGTTTCGGTTAGAATTAGCTTAGGTTTAGGGTTAGGGTTAGGGTTAGTGTTACGGAAAGGATAAGGGTTAGGGTTAAGGGTAGGTTTACGGTTAGGGTTTGGGTTAAGGTCAGGGTTACGGTTGGGTAAGCGTAAGGGTGAGGGTTAGGTTTTGGGTTAGGGTTAAGATTAGGGTTAGGGAAAGGATAAGGGTTAGGGTTAAGGTTAGGTTTAGGGTTAGGGTTAGGGTTAAGATGAGGGTTAGGGTTGGGTAAGGGTTAGGGTTAGGGTTAGGTTTTGGGTTAGGGTCAGTTTAAGGGAAGGGTTAGGGATAGGGTTAGGGTTAGGTTTAGGGTTATGGTTAAGTTTAGTGTTAGGGTAAGGTTAAGGGTGAGGGTTAGGGTTAGGGTAAAGGTAAGGGTTAGGGTTAGGGTTAGGTTTAGGGTAAGGGTTAGGTTTTAGGGTTAGGTTAAGGGTAAGGGTTTGGGTTAGGGTTAGGGATAGGTTTAGGGTTAGGGTAAGCGTTAGGGTTAGGGGTTAGGTTTAGGGTTAGGGTAAGGCATAGGGTTAGTGTTAGGGTTAGGGTCAGGGTATGGGTTAGGGATACGTTTAGGGTTAGGGAAAGGCTATGGTTACGGTAAGGGTTAGGGTTAGGGTAAGGTTAAGTTTTAGCGTTTGGTAGAGTTAGGGTTAGTGTAAGGTTTAGGGTTAGGGTTAGGGTTAGGTTTAGGGTTGGGATTAAGGTTAAGGTTAGGGTTAGGGTAAGGGTAAGGGTTCGGTTTAGGGTTAGGGTTAGGGTTAGGGTTAGGGTAAGGGAAAGGGTTATGGTTAAGTTTAGGGTTAGGGGTAAAGGTTAGAGTTACGTTTACGGTTACGGTTAGGGTAAGGGTAAGGGATAGGGTTAGGGATAGGGTTAGGTTTAGGGTTAGGTTTAGGGTTAGGGTTAGGTTAAGGTTAAGGGTTAGGGTTAGGGTTAGGGTTAGGGTTCGGTTTAGGGATAGTTTAATGGTAAGAGTAAGGGTTAGGGTTAGGTTTATTTTTAGTTGTTAGGGTAAGGGAAAGGGTTAGGGTTAGGGTTAGGTTTAGGGTTAGGGTTAGGGTTAGGGTAAGGGTAAGGGATAGGGTTTGGGATAGGGTTAGGGTTAGGGTTAGGTTTAGGGTTAGGGTTAGGTTAAGGTTAAGGGTTAGGTTTAGGGTTAGGGTTAGGGTTCGGTTTAGGGATAGTTTTATGGTAAGAGTAAGGGTTAGGGTTAGGTTTATTTTTAGTTGTTAGGGTAAGGGTAAGGGATAGGGTTAGGGTTGTTTTAGGGTTAGGGTTAGGGTTAGGGTAAGGGTAAAGTTTAAGGTTAAGGTTAGAGTTAGGGTGAGGTTTAGTGTTAGAGTAGGGTTAGGGTAAGGGTAAGGGTTAGGGTTAGGATTAGGGTTAGGGTTAGGGTAAGGGTTAGGATTAGGGTTAGGGTTAGGTTTAGGGTTAGGGTTAGGGTAAGGGTAAGGTTTAGGTTTAGAGTTAGGGATAGGGTTAGGGTAAGGGTAAGGGTTACAGTTAAGGTTAGGGTTAGGGTAAGCAGTAGAGTTAGGGTTAGGGTTAGGGTTAGAGTTAATGTTAGTGTGAGTTTAAGGGTTAGGGTTAGGGTTAGAGTTAGGTTTAGGGTAAGGGTTAGGTTTAGGGGTTAGTGTTAGGGTTACAGTTAGGTTAAGGGTTAGGTTTAGGGTTAGGATTAGGGTTAGGGTAAGTATTAAGTTTAGGGGTTAGTGTTAGGGTTAGGGATAGGTAAGGGTTAGGTTTACGTTTAGGGTTAGGGAAATGGTTATGGTTAGGGTTAGGGTTAGGGTTAGATTTAAGTTTAGGTTAGAGTTAGGGTTAATGTAAGGGTAAGGGTTAGGGTTAAGGTAAGGGTTAGGGGTAGGATTAGTGTTAGGGTAAGGGTAAGGGTTAGGGTTATGGTTAGGGTTAGGGTAAGGGTAAGGGTTAGGTTTAGGGTTAGGTTAGGTTTAGGGTTAGCGTTAGGGTTAGGGTTAGGGAAAGGATTAGGGTTAGGGTAAATTTTAGTTTTAGGGTTAGAGTTAGGGATAGGGTTAGGGTAAGGGTAAGGGTTAAAGTTAAGGTTATGGTTAGGGTTAGGGTAAGGGTATGGGTTAGGGTATGGTTTAGTGTTAGGATTAGGGTTATGGTTAGGATAAGGGTAAGGGTTAGGGATAGGCTTAGGGTAAGGTTTAGTGTTGGGGTTAAGATTAGGGTTAGGGTGAGGGTTAGAGTTTGGGTTAGGGTTAGGTTTAGGGTTACGGTTAGGGTTAGGGTTAGGGTTAGGGTAAGGGTATGTGTTAAGGTTAGGGTAAGGGTTAGGGTTAGGGTTAGGATAAGGGTTAGGGTTAGGGTTAGGGTTAGGGTAAGGGTATGTGTTAAGGTTAGGGTTAGGGTTAGGATTAGGTTTAGCATTAGCGTATAGTAAGGGTTAAGGTAAGGGTTAGGGTTAAGTTAAGGGTAAGGGTTAGGGTTAGGGTTAGGGTTAGGTTTAGGGTAAGGTTTAGGGTTAGGTTTATGGTAAGGGCAAGGTTTAGGGTTAGGGTTAGGGTTAGGGTAAGGGTAAGTGTTAGGGTTAGGGTTAGGTTTAGGGTTAGGGTTAGGTTTAGGGTAAGGGTAAGGGTTAGGGTTAGGGTTAAGGTTAGGGTAAGAGTTAGGGTTAGAGTTAGGGTTAGGGTTGGGGTTAGGGTAAGGGTTAGGTTTAGGGTTAGGATAAGAGTATGGGTTAGGGCAGAGTTAGGGTGAGGGGTTAGGGTTAGGAATAGGGGTTAGGGTTAGAGTTAGGGTTAGGGTAAGGGTTAGCATTACGGGTTAAGTTTCGTGTTAGGGTTAGGTTAAGTGTTAGGGTTAGGGTTAGGGTTAGAGTTAGGATAAGGGTTAGGGTTTGGGTTAGGGTTAGGGTAAGGGTAAGGGTTTGGTTAGGGTTACGGTAAGGGTTAGGGTAAGGTTAGGGTTAGGATTATGTTAGGTTTAGGGTTAGGGTTAGGGTTAGTGTTAGGGAAAGGATAAGGGTTAGGGTTAGGGTAAGGGTAAGGGTAAGGGTTAGGGTTTGGTTTAGGGTTAGGGTTAGGTAAGGGTAGGGTTTAGGGTTACGGTTAGGGTTAGGTTTGGTGTTGGGGTTAGGGTTAGGGTAAGGGTATGTGTTAAGGTTAGCGTTAGGGTTAGGTTTAGGTTTAGCATTAGGGTAAAGTTAAGGGTTAGGGTAAGGTTTTGGGTTAAGGTAAGGGTAAGGATTAGGGTTAAGGTTAGGTTTGGGTTTAGGGTAAAGGTTAGGGTTAGGTTTAGTTTAAGGGTAAGGTTTAGGGTTAGGTTTAGGGTTAGGGTAAGGGTAAGGGTTAGGGTTAGGATTAGGTTTAGGGTTAGGTTTAGGTTTAGGGTAAGGGTAAGGTTTAGGGTTAGGGTTAGGGTAAGGATTAGGGTTAGAGTTAGGGTTAGGGTTTGGGTTAGGGTAAGGGTAAGTGTTCGGGTTAGGGTTAGGATAATAGTAAGGGTTAGGGCAGAGTTAGGGTTAGGGGTTAGGGTTAGGGTTAGGGTTAGGGTAAGGGTTAGCGTTAGCGGTTAGGGTTAGTGTTAGGGTTAGTTTAAGGGTCAGGGTTAGGGTTAGGGTTAGGATAGGGGTTAGGGTTAGGGTTAGGGTTAGGGTAAGGGGAAGGGTTAGGTTAGGGTTAGGGTACGGGTTAGGGTTAGGGTTAGGTTAGGTTTAGGGTTAGGGTTAGGGTTAGGGTTAGGGAAAGGATAAGGGTTAGGATTAAGTTTAGGTTTAGGGTTAGGGTTATGGTTAGGTTTAGGGTTAGGGTTAGGGTTAGGGATAGGTTTAGGGTAAGGGTAAGGTTTAGGGTTAATGTTAGGGTTAGGGTTCGGTTTAGAGTTAGGGTTACGGTTAGGTTTAGGTTTAGGGTTAGTTTAGGGTAAGGGTAAGGGTTAGGGTTAGGGTTAAGGTAAGCGTTAGAGTTAGGGTTAGGGTTAGGGTTAGAGTTAATGTTAGTGTTAGTTTAAGGGTTAGGGTTAGGGTTAGGGTTAGGGTAAGGGTTAGGGTTAGGGGTTAGTGTTAGGGTTAGGGATAGGGTTAGGGTTAGGGTCAGGATATGGGTTAGGCTTAGGGTTAGGGTTAGGGTAAGGGTAAGGGTTAGGTTAGGCTTAGGGTTAGGGTTAGGGAAAGGATAAGGGTTAGGGTTAAGTTTATTTTTAGGGTTAGGGTTAGGGTTAGGGTAAGGGTAAGGGTAAGGGTTAGTGTTAGGGTTAGGGTTAGGGTTAGGGTTAAGGTGAGCGTTAGCGTTGCGTAAGGGTAAGGGTTAGGGTTGGGTTTTGGGTTAGGGTTAGGTAAGGGTAAGGGTTAGGGTTAGGGTTAGGGTTAGGTTTAGGGTTAGGGTTAGGGTAAGGGTAAGGGTTAGGGTTAAGTTTAGTGTTTGGGTTAAGGTTAGGGTCAGGGTTAGGTTTAGACTTAGGGTTCGGGTTACGTTAAGGGTAAGGGTTAGAGTTAGGATAAGGATTAGGGTTAGGGTAAGGGTTAGGGTTAGGGTTAGGGTTATGGTAAGTGTTAGGGTTAGTGTTAGGGTAAGGTTAATGGCTAGGTTTAGGGTTAGGGTTAGGGTAAGGGTAAGGGTAAGGGTTAGGGTTAGTGTTAGGGTTAGGTTTAGGGTAAGGGTTAGGGGTTAGGTTTAGGGTTAGGGTAAGGGTTAGGGTTAGGTTTAGGTTAAGGGTAAGTGTTAGGATTAGGGTTAGAGTTAGGGTAAGGGTATGTGTAAGGGTTAGGTTTAGAGTTAGGGTTAGGCTTAGGGTTAGGGTAAGGGTAAGGGTTAGGTTTAGAGTTAGGGGTAGGGTTAGGGTAAGGGTAAGTGTTAGGATTAGGTTTAGGGTTAGGGTTAGGGTAAGTGTTAGGGTTAGGTTTAGGATTAGGGTTAGGGTAAGGTTAAGCGTTAGGGTTAGGGTTAGGGTTACGGTTAGGGTGAGGGATAGGGTAAGTGTGAGGGTTAGGTTAGGGTTATTGTTAGGGTTACGGTAAGGGTTAGGGTTAGGTTTAGGTTTAGGGTAAGGGTAAGGGTTAGGCTTAGGTTTAGGGTTAGGATTCAGGTAAGGGTAAGGGTTAGGGTGAGGATTAGGGTTAGGCTTAGGGTAAGGGTTAGGATTATGGTTAGGGTTAGGTTTAGGGTTTGGGTTAGGGTAAGGGTAAGGGGTAGGTTTAGATGTAGTGGTAGGGTTAGGGTAAGGGTAAGGGTTAGGGTTAGGTTTAGGGTAAGCATTAGATTTAGGGTTAGAGTTAATGTTAGTATTACGTTAAGGTTTAGGGTTAGGGTTAGGGTTAGGTATAGGGTTAGGGTAAGGGTTAGGGCTAGGGGTTAGTGTTAGGGTTAGGGTTAGCGTAAGGTTTAGGGTTAGGTTTAGGGTTAGGGTAAGGTTTATGGTTAGCGTGAGAGTTAGGGTTAGGGTTAAGGTTAGGTTTAGGGTTAGGGTTAGGGTTAGGGTAAGGTTTAGTGTTGGGGTTAAGGTTAGGGTTAGGGTAAGGGTTAGGGTTAGTGTTAGGGTAAAGGTAAGGCTTAGGTTTAGGATTAGGGTTAGGGTTAAGGTTAGGGTTAGTGTTCCTTCTAGGGTTAGGGTTAGGGTTAGGGAAGGGTTAGGGTTAGGATTAGGGTTAGGGTTAAGGTAAGGGTAAGGATTAGGCTTAGGGTTAGGGTAAGGTTTAGTGTTGGGGTTAAGGTTAGGGTTAGGGTAAGGGTTAGGGTTAGTGTTAGGGTTATGGTAAG
This sequence comes from Megascapheus bottae, assembly GCA_024803745.1. Classification (NCBI taxonomy): domain Eukaryota; kingdom Metazoa; phylum Chordata; class Mammalia; order Rodentia; family Geomyidae; genus Megascapheus; species Megascapheus bottae. The sequence goes on from JANJXV010000049.1 coordinate 2,963,685, forward strand.
TGTTAGGGTTAGCGTTAGGGTAAGGTTAATGGTTAGGGTTAGGGTTAGGGTTAGGGTAAGGGTAAGGGTTAGGGTTAGTGTTAGGGTTAGGTTTAGGGTAAGGTTTAGGGGTTAGGTTTAGGGTTAGGGTAAGGGTTAGGGTTAGGGTTAGGTTAAGGGTAAGTGATAAGGTTAGGTTTAGAGTTAGTGTAAGGCTAAGTGTAAGGGTTAGGTTTAGAGTTAGGGTTAGGGTTAGGGTAAGGTTAATGGTTAGGGTTAGGGTTAGGGTTAGGGTAAGGGTAAGGGTTAGGGTTAGGTTTAGGGTTAGGTTTAGGGTAAGGGTAAGGGTTAGGGTTAGGGTTAGGTTTAGAGTTAGGTTTATGGTTAGGGTTAGGGTTAGGGATAGGTTTATGGTTAGGCTTAGGGTAAGGGTAAGAGTTAGGTTTAGAGATAGGGTAAGGGTAATGTTTAGGGTTAGGGTTAGGGTAAGCGTTAGAGTTAGGGTTAGGGTTAGGTTTATAGTTAATGGCAGTGTTAGGTTAAGGATTAGGGTTAGGGTTAGGGTTAGGATTAGGGTTAAGGTAAGGGTTAGGGTTAGGGGTTAGTGTTAGGGTTTGGGTTAGGGTTAGGTTTAGGGTTAGGTTTAGCATTAGGGAAAGGGTAAGGGTTAGGGTAAGGGTTAGGGTTAAGGTAAGGGTAAGGGTTAGGGTTAGGGTTAGGTTTAGGTTTAGGGTAAGGTTTAGGGTTAGGGTTAGGTAAGGGTAAGGTTTACGGTTAGGGTGAGGGTTAGGGTTAGGGTATGGTTAAGGGTTACGGTTAGAGTTAGGTTTAGGGTTAGGTTTAGGTTTAGGGTTAGGGTTAGGGTAAGAGTAAGTGTTAGGGTTAGGGTTAGGTTTAGGGTTAGGATTAGGGTTATGGTAAGTGTAAGGATTAGGGTTAAGGTTAGGGTTAGGGTTAGGGTTAGAGTTACGGTTAAGGTTAGGATAGTGTTAGGATTAGCGTTAGGCTTAGGGTAAGGGTTAGGGTTAGGGTTAGCGTAAGTGTTAGGTTAGGGTTAGGGCTAGGGTTAGGTAAGGTTAGGGTTAGGGTTAGGGTTAGGGTTAGGGTAAGGGTAAGGGTTAGGGTTAGGGTTAGAGTTACGGTTAAGGTTAGGATAAGTGTTAAGGTTAGGGTTAGTGTTATGGTTAGGGTAAGGTTAAGTGTGAGTTTTAGGGTTAGGGTTAGGGTAAGGGTTAGGGTTAGGGTTAGGGTTAGGTTATGGTTGGGTTTAAGGTTAGGGTTAGCGTTAGGGTAAGGGTAAGGGTTAGGATTAGATTTAGGAGAAGGGCAAGGGTTAGGGTAAGGGTTAGGGTAGGTTTAGGGTAAGGGTAAGGTTTAGGGTTAGTGTTTGGGTTAGGGTTAGGGTTAGGGTAAGAGTAAGGGTTAGGGTTAGGTTTAGGGATAGGGTAAGGGTAAGGGTTAGGGTTAGGGTTAGGGTTAGGGTAAGGGTTAGGGTTAGGGTTAGGATTGGGATTAGGGTAAGGGTAATTGTTAGGGTTAGGTTTAGGGTTAGGATAAGTGTAAGGGTTAGGGTTAGGGTTATGGATTGGGTTTAGGGTTAGGTTAGGGTTAGGGGTTAGGGTTAGTGTTAGGGTAAGGGTTAGGGTTAGTGGTTAGGGTTATGGTTATGGTGAGGGTTAGGGTTATGGTTAGGGTTAGGATAAGGATTAGGGTTAGGGTTAGGTTTAGGGTAAGGGTGAGTGTTAGGGTTAGGGTTAGGGTAAGGGTAAGAGTAAGGGTTAGGGTTAGGGTTAGGTTTAGGGTGGGGGTTAAGGTTAGGGTTAGCGTTAGGGTAAGGGTATGGGTTAGGTTTAGGTTAAGGTAAGGGTAAGGGTTAGGGTAATGGTTAGGATTAGATTTAGGGTTAGGGTTAGGGTTAGGTTTAGGGTAAGGGTAGGGGTAAGGTTTAGGGTTAGATTAGGGGTAGGGTTAGGGTTTGGGTAAGGGTAAGTGTTAGGGTTAGGGTTAGGTTTAGGGTTAGGTTAAGGGTAAGGGTTAGGGTTAGGTATAGGGTAAGGGTTAGGGTTAGGGTTAGGCTTAGGTTTAGGGTTAGGTTTAGGTTTAGGGTAAGGGTAAGCGTTAGAGTTGGGGTTAGGGTTAGGGGTTACGGTTAGTGTTAGGTTAGGGTAAGGGTTAGGTTTAGGGTTATGGTTAGGTTTAGGGTTAGGGTTAGGGTTAGGGAGTAGGGAAAGTATAAGGGTTAGGGTTAAGGTTAGGTTTAGGTTTAGGGTTAGGGTTAAGGTTAAGTTTAGGGTAAGGGTAAGGGTTAGGGTTAGGTATAGTGTTAGGTTAGGTTAAGGGTTAGGGTTCGGGTTAGGGTTATGTTTAGGGTTAGGGTTAGGGTTAGGTAAGTGTAAGGTTTAGGGTTAAGGTTAGGTTTAGTTTTAGGTTTAGGGTTAGGGTAGGGTTAGGGTAAGAGTAAGGGTTATGGGTAGGATTAGGGTTAGGGTTAAGGTAAGGGTTAGGTTTAGGGTTAGGGTAAGGGTAAGGGTTAGGGTTAGGGTTCAGTTTAGGGAAAGGGTTAGGGTTAGGGTTAGGATTAGGGTTAGGGTTAGGGGTTAGGTTTAGGGTTATTGTAAGGGTTAGGGTTAGTGTTAGGGTTAGGGTTAAGGTAAGGGTTAGGGTTAGTTATAGGGTTAGCGTAAGGGTTATGGTTAGTTTTAGGGTTAATGTTAGGGTTAGGGTTACTGTATGGTTTAGTGTTAGTGTTAGGGTTAGTGTTAGGGTTAGGGTAATGGTTATGGTTAGGGTTGGGTTAGGTTTAGGGTTGGGTTTAAGGTTAGGGTTAGGGTAATGGTAAGTGTTAGGGTTAGTGTTAGGTTTAGGGTAAGGGTTAGGGTTAGGGTTAGGGTTAGGTTTATGGTTAGGTTTAGGGTAAGGGTGAGTGTTAGGGTTAGGGTTAGGATTAGGGTTAAAGTTGGGTTAGGGTTAGGGTAAGGGTTATTATTAGGTTATGGTTAGGTTTAGGGTTAGGGTTATGGTAAGGGTTAGTGTTAGAGTTAGGGTTAGGTTTAGGGTTAGGGTAAGGCTTAGGGTTAGGGTTAGGGTTATTGTAAGGGTTAGGGTTCGGGTTAGGGTTAGGGTTAGGGTAAGGGTTATGGTTATGGTTAGGGTTAGGGTTAGGGTTAGGGTTAGGGTAAGGGTAAGTGTTAGTGTTAGGGTTAGTATTAGGGTTAGGGTAATGGTTAGGGTTAGGGTTAGGTTTAGGGTTGGGTTTAAGGTTAGGGTTAGGGTTAGGTAAGGGTAAGGGTTAGGGTTAGTGTTAGGGTTAGGGTTAGGGTTAGGGTTAGGGTTAGGGGAAGGATAAGGGTTAGGTTTAAGTTTAGGTTTAGGGTTAGGGTTAGGGTTGAGGTTAGGTTTAGGGTTAGGGTAAGGGTAAGGCTTAGGTTTAGGATTACGGTTAGGGTTAAGGTTAGGGTTAGTGTTCCTTTTAGGGTTAGGGTTAGGGTTAGGAAAGGGTTAGGGTTAGGATTAGGGTTAGGGTTAGGGTAAGGGTAAGGTTTAGGCTTAGGGTTAGGGTAAGGTTTAGTGTTGGGGTTAAAGTTAGGCTAGGGTAAGGGTTAGAGTTTGGGTTACGGTTAGGTTTAGGGTTAGGTTTAGGGTTACGGTTAGGGTTAGGGTTACGGTTAGGGTAAGGGTTTGTGTTAAGGTTAGGGTTAGGGTTAGGGTTAGGTTTAGCATTAGGGTAAGGGTAAGGTTTATGTTAAGGGTTAGGGTTAAGATAAGGGTAAGGGTTACTGTTAGGGTTAGGTTTAGGTTTAGGGTAAGGGTTATGGTTGGATTTAGGGTAAGGGTAAGGTTTACGGTTAGGGTGAGGGTTAGAATTAGGGTTAGGGTTAGGGCAAGGCTTAGGGTTAGGGTTAGGGTTAGGGTAAGCCTTAGGTTCAGGGTTAGGTTTAGGGTAACGGTAAGGGTTAGGGTTAGGTTTAGGGTTAGGTTTAGGGTAAGGGTAAGGGTTCGGGTTCGGGTTAGGGTTAGGGTTAGAGTTAGGTTTATGGTTAGGGTTAGGGTTAGGGTAAGGGTAAGGTTTAGGGTTAAGTTTTGGGTTAGAGTTAGGTTTAGTGTTAGAGTAGGGTTCGGGTAAGGGTAAGGGTTAGGGTTAGGATTAGGGTTAGGGTTAGCGTAAGGGTTAGGTTTAGGGTTAGGGATAGGTTTATGGTTAGGCTTAGGGTAAGGGTAAGAGTTAGGTTTAGAGATAGGGTAAGGGTAATGGTTAGGGTTAGGGTTAGGGTAAGCGTTAGAGTTAGGGTTAATGTTAGATTTATAGTTAATGGCAGTGTTAGGTTAAGGGTTAGGGTTAGGGTTAGGGTTAGGATTAGGGTTAAGGTAAGGGTTATGGTTAGGGTTTAGTGTTAGGGTTAGGGTTAGGGTCAGGGTTAGGGTTAGGTTTAGGGTTAGTGTAAGGGTTATGGTTATGGTTAGGGTTAGGGTTAGGGTTAGGGTTAGGGTTAGGGTAAGGGTAAGGGTTAGGGTTAAGGTTAGGTTTAGGGTTAGGGTTAGGGTAAGGGTAAGGATTTGGAATAGGTTTAGGGTTAGGGAAAGGATAAGGGTTAGGGTTAATTTTAGGTTTAGGGTTAGTGTAAGGGTTTGGTTTAGGGTTAGGGTTAGGGTAAGAGTAAGGTTTAGGGTTACGGTTAGGGTTAGGTTTAGTGTTGGGGTTAAGGTTATGGTTAGGGTAAGGGTTAGGGTTAGGGTTAGGGTTCGGTTTAGGGTTAGGGTTAATGTTAGGGGTAGGGAAAATATAAGGGTTAGGGTTAAGTTTAGGTTTAGGGTTAGGGTTAGGGTTGAGGTTAGGTTTAGGGTTAGGGTAAGGGTAAAGTTTAGGGTTAGGATTGGGGTTAGAGTTAGGGTAAGGGTAAGTTTTAGGGTTAAGTTTAGGGTTAGAGTTAGGGTTAAGGTTAGGGGTAGGGTTAGGGAAAGGGTTAGGGTTAGGGTTAGGGTTAGGGTTAGGATAAGGGTTAGGGTTAGGTAAGGGTAAGTTTTAGTGTCAGGGTAAGGGTCAGGGTTAAGTTAGGCTTAGGGTTAGGTTAGGGCATGGGTTATTGTTAGGTTTAGGGTTAGGTTTAGGGTTAGGGTTAGGGTTAGGGAAAGGATATGGGTTAGATTTAAGGTTAGGTTTAGGTTTAGGGTTAGGGATAAGGTGAGGGTTAGAGTTGGGTAAGGGTAAGAGTTCGGGTTAGGGTTAGAGTTAGGTTTAGGGTTAGGGTAAGGGTAAAGGTTAGGGTTAGGATTGGGGTTAGAGTTAGGGTTAGGGTAAGGTTAAGGCTTAGAGTTAGGATTAGGGTTAGGGTATGAGTTAGGGTTAGGGTTAGGGTTAGGGTAAGGTTAAGGGTTAGGGTTAGGATTAGAGTTAGGGTAAGAGTTAGGGTTAGGGTTAGGATTAGGGTAAGGGTATGTGTTAAGGTTAGGGTTAGGGTTAGGGTTAGGTTTAGCATTAGGGAAAGGGTAAGGGTTAGGTAAGGGTTAGGGTTAAGGTAAGGGTAAGGGTTAGGGTTAGGGTTAGGTTTAGGTTTAGGGTAAGGTTTAGGATTAGGGTTAGGTAAGGGTAAGGTTTGCGGTTAGGGTGAGGGTTAGGGTTAGGGTATGGTTAAGGGTTACGGTTAGGGTTAGGTTTAGGGTTAGGTTTAGGGTAAGGGTTAGGGTTAGGGTTAGGGTAAGAGTAAGTGTTAGGGTTAGGGTTAGGTTTAGGGTTAGGGTTAGGGTTATGGTAAGTGTAAGGATTAGGGTTAAGGTTAGGGTTAGGGTTAGGGTTAGAGTTACGGTTAAGGTTAGGATAGTGTTAGGATTAGCGTTAGGGTTAGGGTAAGGGTTAGGGTTAGGGTTAGGGTTAGGGTTAGCGTAAGTGTTAGGTTAGGGTTAGGGTTAGGGTTAGGTAAGGTTATGGTTAGGGTTAGGGTTAGGGTTAGGGTTAGGGTAAGGGTAAGGGTTAGGGTTAGGGTTAGAGTTATGGTTAAGGTTAGGATAAGTGTTAAGGTTAGGGTTAGTGTTACTGTTAGTGTAAGGTTAAGTGTGAGTTTTAGGGTTAGGGTTAGGGTAAGGGTTAGGGTTAGGGTTAGGGTTAGGTTATGGTTGGGTTTAAGGTTAGGGTTAGCTTTAGGGTAAGGGTAAGGGTTAAGATTAGGGTTAGGAGAAGGGCAAGGGTTAGGGTAAGGGTTAGGGTTGGTTTAGGGTAAGCGTAAGGTTTAGGGTTAGTGTTTGGGTTAGGGTTAGGGTTAGGGTAAGAGTAAGGGTTAGGGTTAGGTTTAGGGTTAGGTTTAGGTTTAGGGTAAGGGTAAGGGTTAGGGTTAGGGTTAGGGTTAGGGTAAGGGTTAGGGTTAGGGTTAGGATTGGGATTAGGGTAAGGGTAATTGTTAGGGTTAGGTTTAGGGTTAGGATAAGTGTAAGGGTTAGGGTTAGGGTTATGGATAGGTGTTAGGGTTAGGTTAGGGTTAGGGGTTAGGGTTAGGGTTAGGGTTACGGTAAGGGCTAGGGTTAGTGGTTAGGGTTCGTGTTAGGGTTATGGTTATGGTTAGGGTTAGGGTTATGGTTAGGGTTAGGATAAGGATTAGGGTTAGGGTTAGGTTTAGGGTAAGGGTAAGTGTTAGGGTTAGGGTTAGGGTAAGGGTAAGAGTTAGGGTTAGGGTTAGGGTTAGGTTTAGGGTGGGGGTTAAGGTTAGGGTTAGCGTTAGGGTAAGGGTATGGGTTAGGGTTAGGTTAAGGTAAGGGTAAGGGTTAGGGTAATGGTTAGGATTAGGTTTAGGGTAAGGGTTAGGGTTAGGTTTAGGGTAAGGGTAAGGGTAAGGTTTAGGGTTAGGTTAGGGGTAGGGTTAGGGTTTGGGTAAAAGTAAGTGTTAGGGTTAGGGTTAGGTTTAGGGTTAGGTTTAGGGTTAGGTGAAGGGTAAGGGTTAGGGTTAGGTATAGGGTAAGGGTTAGGGTTAGGGTTAGGGTTAGGCTTAGGTTTAGGGTTAGGTTTAGGGTTAGGGTAAGGGTAAGCGTTAGAGTTGGGGTTAGGGTTAGGGGTTACGGTTAGTGTTAGGTTAGGGTAAGGGTTAGGTATAGGGTTATGGTTAGGTTTAGGGTTAGGGTTAGGGTTAGGGAGTAGGGAAAGTATAAGGGTTAGGGTTAAGGTTAGGTTTAGGGTTAGGGTTACGGTTAAGGTTAGGTTTAGCGTAAGGGTAAGGGTTAGGGTTAGGATTAAGGTTAGGGTTAGGGTAAGGGTAAGGGTTAGGGTTAGGGTTAGGGTTAGGTTTCGTGTTGGGGTTAAGGTTAGTGTTAGCGTAAGGGTTAGGCTTTTGATTAGTGTTAGGTTTAGCGTTAGGTTTAGGGTTACGGTTAGGGTTAGGGTTAGGGTACGGGTATGTGTTAAGGTTAGGGTTAGGGTTAGGTTTAGCATTAGGGTAAGGGTCAGGGTTAGGGTAACGGTTAGGGTTAAGGTAAGGGTAAGGGTTAGGGTTAGGTTTTGGGTAACGTTTAGGTTTAGTGTAAGGGTAAGGGTTTAGTGTTAGTGTTAGGGTAAGGGTTAGGGTAGGGGTTAGGTTTAGGGTTGGGGTTAAGGTAAGGGTAGGTGTTAGGGTTAGGGTTAGGGTTAGGATAATTGTAATGGTTAGGGCAGGGTTAGGGTTAGGGTTTAGGGTTAGGGTTAGGGTTAGGGATTAGGGTTAGGGTTACGGTTTTGGTAAGGGTTAGCTTTAGGGGTTAGGGGTAGTGTCACTGTTAGGTTAAGGGTTAGGGTTAGGGTTAGGGTTGGGATTAGGAAAAGGGTTAGGGTTAGTGTTAGGGTTAGGTTTAGGGTTAGGGTTAGGGTTAGTGTAAGGGTAAGGGTTAGGGTTAGGGTTAGGGTTAGGGTTAGGGTTAGAGTTAGGGTAAGGTTTATGGTTAGGGTTAGGGTTAGGTTAGGGTTAGGGTAAGGGTAAGTGTTAGTGTTAGGGTTAGTATTAGGGTTAGGGTAATGGTTAGGGTTAGGGTTAGGGATAGGTTGAGGTTTGGGTTTAAGATTAGGCTTAGGATTAGGAAAGGGTAAGGTTTAGGGTTAGTGTTAGGGTTAGGGTTAGGATAAGGGTAAAGTTTAGGGTTAGGTTTAGGTTTAAGAGTTACGATTAGAGTTAGGTTTAGGGTTAGGGTTAGGGTAAGAGCAAGGGGTAGAGTTAGGGATAGGTTTAGGGTTAGAGTTAGGTTTATGCTTAGGTTTAGGGTAACGATATGTGTTAGGGTTAGGGTTAGGATTAGAGTTAGGTTTAGGGTTAGGGTTAGGGTTAGGGTTAGGGGAAGGTAAGGGTTAGGGTTAAGGTTAGGTTTAGGGCTAGGGTTAGGGTTAAGGTTAGGGTTAGGGTTAGGGTAAGGGTAAGTTTTAGAGTTAGGTTTAGGGTAAGGGTAAGGGTTAGGGTTAGGGTTAGAGTTAGAGGTAGGGTTAGGGTAAGGGTAAAGGTTAGGTTTAAGGTTAGGGTTAGGGTTAGGGTAAGGGTTTGGGTTAGGATAAGGTTTAGGGTTAGGGTTAGGGATTAGGGTTAGGATTAAGGTTTTGGGAAGGGTTAGCGTTAGGGGTTAGGGTTAGTGTTAGTGTTAGGTTAAGGGTTAGGGTTAGGGTTAGGGTTACGATTAGGATAAGGGTTAGGGTTAGTTTTAGGGTAAGGGTAAGGGTTAAGTTAGGCTTAGGGTTAGGTTAGGGTATGGGTTAGGTTTAGGTTTAGGGGTAGATTTAGGGTTAGGGTTAGGGTTAGGGAAATGATATGGGTTAGGTTTAAGGTTAGGTTTAGGGTTAGGGTTAGGGTTAAGGTGAGTGTTAGGGTTAGGGTAAGGGTAAGGGTTAGGGTTAGGGTTAGAGTTAGGTTTAGGGTTAGGGTAAGGGTTAGGGTGAAGTTTAGGGTTAGGTTTACGGTTAGGGTTAGGGTTAGGGTAAGGTTAAGGGTTAGAGTTAGGATTAGGTTTAGGGTTAGGGTTAGGGTTAGGGTTAGGGTTATGGTTATGGTAAGGGTTAGGTTTTGGGTTAGGGTAAGGTTAAGGGTTAGGTTTAGGGTTAGGGTTAGTTTAAGCGTAAGGGTTAGGTTTAGGGTCATGGTTAGGTTTAGGGTTAGTGTTAGGGAAGGGTAAGGGTTAAGTTCAGGGTTATGTTTAGGTTTAGGGTTAGGGTTAGGGTTAGGTTTAGCATTAGGGTAAGGGTAAGGGTTAGGGTTAAGGTAAGGGTAAGGGTTAGGGTTAGGGTTAGGGTTAGGGTTGGGGTTAGGGTAAGGGTTAGGGATAGGGTTGGGGTTAGGGTAAGGGTAAGTGTTAGGGTTAGGGTTAGTTTTAGGGTTAGGTTTAGGTTTAGTGTAAGGGTAAGTGTTAGAGTTTGTGTTAGGGTTAGGGTTAGGGTAAGGGTTAGGGTAGGGGTTAGGGTTAGGGTTGGGGTTAAGGTAAGTGTAAGTGTTAGGGTTATTGTTAGGGTTAGGATAAGGGTAATGGTTAGGGCAGGGTTAGGGTTAGGGGTTAGGGTTAGGGTTAGGGTTAGGGGTTAGGGTTAGGGTTAGGGTTTTGGTAAGGGTGAGCGTTAGGGGTTAGGGGTAGTGTCACTGTTAGCTTAAGGGTTAGGGTTAGGGTTGGGATTAGGATAAGGGTTAGGGTTAGGGTTAGGGTTAGTGTTAGGGTAAGGGTAAGGGTTAAGTTAGCGTTAGGATTAGTTTAGGGTATTGGTTAGGGTTAGGTTTAGGGTTAGGTTTAGGTTTAGGGTTAGGGTTAGTGTTAGGGAAAGTATAAGTGTTAGGATTAAGGTAAGGTTTAGGGTTAGGGTTAGGGTTCAGGTGATGGTTAGGGTTGGGTAAGGGTAAGTGTTAGGGTTAGGTTTTGGGTTAGGGTTAGGGTAATGGTAAGGGTTAGGGTTAGGGATAGAGTTAGGTTTAGGGTTAGGGTGAAGTTTAGGTTTAGGTTTAGGGTTAGGGTTAGGGTTACGGTAAGGTTAAGGGTTAGAGTTAGAATTAGGATTCCGGTTAGGGTAAGGGTTAGGGTTAGGGTTAGGGTAAAGGTTAGGGTTTGGGTTGGTGTAAGTTTAAAGGTTAGGGTTAGGGTTAGGGTTAGGGTAAAGGTAAGGCTTAGGTTTAGGGTAATGGTTAGGTTTAGGGTTAGGGTTAGAGTAAGGGTAAGGCTTAAGTTTAGGGTTATGGTTAGGATTAGGGTTAGGGTTAGTGTTAGGGTGTAGGGAAAAGATAAGGGTTAGTGTTAAGGTTATGTTTAGGGTTAGGGTTAGGGTAAGGGTTAGGGTTATGGTTAGGGTTGTGTTTAGGGTTAGGGTTAGGGTTAGGGTTAGGGTTAGGGTAAGGTTTAGGGTTAAGGTAAGGGTTAGTTTTAGGTTTAGGGTTAGGGTAGGGTTAGGGTAAGGATAAGGGTTAGGGGTAGGATTAGAGTTAGGGTTAGGGTAAGGGTTAGGTTTAGATTTAGGTTTAGGGTTAGGTTTAAGGTTAGGGTTAGGGTTAGGATAAGGGTTAGGTTTAGTTGTTAGGTTTAGGGTTATTGGAATGGTTAGGGTTAGTGTTAGGTTAGGGTTAGGGTAAGGGTTATGGTTATGGTTAGGGTTAGGGTTAGGGTTATGGTAAGGGTAAATGTTAGTGTTAGGTTTAGTGCTAGGGTTAGGGTAATGGTTAGGGTAAGGGTTAGGATTAGGTTTAGGGTTGGGTTTAAGGTTAGGGTTAGGGTTAGGTGAGGGTAAGCGTTAGGGTTAGGGTTAGGGTTAGGATAAGGGTAAAAGTTAGGGTTTGGTTTACCGTTAATGGTTACGATTAGAGTTAGGTTTAGGGTTAGGGTTAGGGTAAGGGTAAGGGATAGGGTTAGGGATAGGGTTAGGGTTAGGGTTAGTTTTATGGTTAGGTTTAGGGTAAGGGTAACTGTTAGGGTTAGGGTTAGGGTTAGGGTTAAAGTTAGGTTAGGGTTAGGGTTAGGGTTAGGGTTAGGGTAAGGGTTAGGGTTAGCGTTAGGGTTAGGTTTAGGGTTAGGGTTAGGGATAGAGTTAGGGTTAAGGTAAGGTTAAGGGTTAGGGTTAGGGTTATGCTTAGGGTGAGGTTTAGGGTTAGGGTAAGGGTACGGGTTAGGGTTAGGGTTCGGTTTAGTGTTAGGGTAAAGATAAGGGTTAGGGTTATGTTTAGGTTTAGGGTTAGGGTTAGGGTTAGGCTTAGGTTTAGGGTTAGGGTTAGGTTTAGGGTTGGGGTTAAGGTTAGGGTTAGGGTTAAGGTAAGGGTAAGGGTAAGGGTTAGGGTTAGGATTTATTTTAGGGTAATGGTTAGGGTTGGGTTTAGGTTAAGTGTAAGTGTAAGGTTTAGGGTTTTGGTTAGAGTTAGGGTTAGTGTTAGGGTAAAGGTAAGGGTTAGGGTTAGGGTTAGGGTTAGGGTTAGGGTAAGGGTAAGGGTTAGGGTTAGGCTTAGGGTAAGGGTTAGGGTTAGGGTTAGGGTTAGGTTTAGGGTTAGGTTTAGGGTTAGGTTGAGGGTAAGGGTTATGGTTAGGTTTAGGGTTAGGGATTACGGTTAGGGTTAGGTTTAGGGTTAGGATTAGGGTAAAGGTAAGGGTTAGGGGTAGGGATAGGGTTAGGGTTAGGATTAGGGTTAGGGTTAGAGTAAGGGTACGGGTTAGTGTTAGGGTTAGGTTTAAGGTTAAGTTTAGGGTTAGGGTTAGGGTAAGGGTAAGGGTAAGGGTTAGGTTAGGGGTAAGGTTATGCTTAGGGTAGGGATTAGGGTTAGGATTAGGGTTAGGTTTAGGTTTAGGATTAGGTTTAGGGTTAGGGTAAGAGTAAGGGTTAGGGTTAAGATTAGAGTTAGGTTTAGGGTTATGGTTAGTGTAAGGGTAAGGCTTAGGATTAAGTTTAGGGTTAGGGTTAGGGTAAGGGTTAGGTTTAGGTTTAGGGTTAGGTTTAGGGTTTGGGTTAGGGAATAGGGAAAGGATAAGTGTTAGGGTTACGGTTAGGTTTAGGGTTAGGTTTAGGGTTAAAGTTAGGGTTAGGGTTAGGGTAAGGGTAAGTGTTAGGGTTAGGGTTAGGGTTAGTGTTAGGGTTAAAGTTAGGGTTAGGTTTAGGGTAAGGGTAAGGGTTAGGGTTAAGATCAGGATTAGGGTTATGGTTAGGGTAAGGGTAAGGGTTAGGGTTAGGGTTAGGGTTAGGTTTAGGTTTAGGGGTAGGGTAAGGGTAAGGGTTAGGGTTAGGGTTAAGATCAGGATTAGGGTTATGGTTAGGGTAAGGGTAAGGGTTAGGGTTAGGGTTAGGGTTAGGGTTAGGTTTATGGTTAGGGTAAGGTTAAGGGTGAGGATTAGGGTTAGGGTAAGCGTAAGGGTTAGTGTTAGGGTTAGGGTTAGGTTTAGAGTAAGGGTTAGGGTTTAGGGTTAGGGTTAGGGTAAGGGTTATTGTTAGGGTTAGGGTTAGGTTAAGGGTAAGTGTTAGGTTTAGGTTAAGGCTTAGGGTAAGGGTAAGTGTTAGAGTTAGGGTTAAGTTTAGGGTTAGGGTTAGGGTTAGGTGTTAGGGTTAGGGTTAGTGTAAGGGTTAGCGTTAGGGTTAGGGTTAGGTTAAGGGTAAATGTTAGGGTTAGGGTTAGGGTAAGGGTAAGTGTTAGGATTAGGGTTAGGTTTAGGGTTAGGGTTAGGCTTAAGGTTAGGGTAAGGGTTAGGCTTAGGTTTAGAGTTAGGGATAGGGTTAGGGTTAGGGTTAGGGTAAGGGTAAGGGTTAGGGTTACGATTAGGGTAAGGGTTAGGTTTAGGTTTAGGGTTAGAGTTAGGGTAAGGTTAAGGGTTAGGGTTAGGGTTAGGGTTAGGGTTTGGGTTACGGATAGGGTTAGGGTTAGGGTAAGGATAAGGGTTAGGGTTGGGTTTATGGTTAGGGTTAGGGCAAGGGTAAGGGTTTGGGTTAGGGTTAGGTTTAGGGTAAGGTTTAGGGTTAGGTTTAGGTTAAGGGCAAGGTTTATGGTTACGGTTAGGGTTAGGGTTAGGGTAAGGCTAAGAGTTAGGGTTAGGGTTAGGTTTAGGGTTAGATTTAGGTTTAGGGTAAGGGTAAGTGTTAGGGTTAGGGTTAAGGTTAGGGTAAGAGTTAGGGTTAGAGTTAGGGTTAGGGTTGGGGTTGGGGTTAGGGTAAGTGTTAGGGTTAGGGTTAGGGTTAGGTTTAGGGTTAGGGTTAGGTTTATGGTTAGGGTAAGGTTAAGGGTGAGGATTAGGGTTAGGGTAAGCGTAAGGGTTAGGGTTAGGGTTAGGGTTACGTTTAGAGTAAGGGTTAGGGTTTAGGGTTAGGGTTAGGGTAAGGGTTATTGTTAGGGTTAGGGTTAGGTTAGGGTTTGGGTTACGGATAGGGTTAGGGTTAGAGTAAGGGTAAGGGTTAGGGTTAGGTTTATGGTTAGGGTTAGGGTAAGGGTAAGGGTTTGGGTTAGGGTTAGGTTTAGGGTAAGGTTTAGGGTTAGGTTTAGGTTAAGGGCAAGGTTTATGGTTACGGTTAGGGTTAGGGTTAGGGTAAGGCTAAGAGTTAGGGTTAGGGTTAGGTTTAGGTTTAGGTTTAGGTTTAGGGTAAGGGTAAGTGTTAGGGTTAGGGTTAAGGTTAGGGTAAGAGTTAGGGTTAGAGTTAGGGTTAGGGTTGGGGTTAGGGTAAGTGTTAGGGTTAGGGTTAGGATAAGAGTAAGTGTTAGGGCAGAGTTAGGGTTAGGCGTTAGGGTTAGGATGAGGGGTTAGGGTTAGAGTTAGCGTTAGGGTAAGGGTTAGCGTTAGGGGTTAAGGTTAGTGTTAGGGTTAGGTTAAGTGTTAGAGTTACGGTTATGGTTAGGGTTAGGGTTAGGGTTAGGGTAAGGGTAAGGGTAAGGGTTTGGTTAGGGTTACGGTTAGGTTTAGGGTACGGTTAGGCTTAGGATTAGGTTAGGTTTAGGGTTAGGGTTAGGGTTAGGGTTAGGGAAAGGATAAGGTTTAGGGTTAAGGTTAGGGTTAAGGTTAGGGTTAGGGTTAAGGTGAGGGTTACGGTTGAGTAAGGGTAAGGGTTAGGGTTAGGTTTTGGGTTAGGGTTAGGAGAAGGGTGAGGTTTAGGGTTAGGGTTAGGGTTAGGTTTAGGGTTAGGGTTAGGGTTAGGGTTAGGGTTAGGGAAAGGATAAGGGTTAGGGTTAGGGTTAGGTTTAGGGTTAGGGTAAGGGTTAGGGAAAGGATAAGTGTTCGGGTTAAGGTTAGGTTTAGGCTTAGGATTAGGGTTAAGGTTAAGGTTAGGGTTAGGGTAAGTGTAAGGGTTAGGGTTAGGTTTAGGTTTAGGGTTAGTGTAAGGGTAAGGGTTAGGGTTAGGGTTAGGTTTAGGGTTATGGTTAGGGTAAGGGTAAGGGTTAGGGTTAAGGTTAGGGTTAGGGTTAGGGTTAGGGTTAGGGTTAGGGTTAGCATTAGCGTAAAGTAAGTGTTATGGTAAGGGTTAGGGTTAAGTTAAGGTTAAGGTTTAGGGTTAGGTTTAGGGTTAGGTTTAGCGTAAGGTTTAGGGTTAGGTTTAGGGTAAGGGCTAGGTTTAGGGTTAGGATTAGGGTTAGGGTTAGGGTTAGGGAAAGGGTAAGAGTTAGGGTTAGGGTTAGGTTTAGGGTTAGGTTTAGGTTTAGGGTAAGGGTATGTGTTAGGGTTAGGGTTAAGTTTAGGGTAAGAGTTAGGGTTAGAGTTAGGGTTAGGGTTGGGGTTAGGGTAAGGGTTAGGGTTAGGAATAGGGGTTAGCGTTAGAGTTAGGGTTACGGTAAGGGTTAGCGTTAGGGGTTAAGTTTAGTGTTAGGGTTAGGTTAAGTGTTAGGGTAAGGGTTATGGTTAGAGTTAGGATAAGGGTTAGGGTTAGGGTTAGGGGTTAGGGTAAGGGTAAGGGTTTGGTTAGTGTTACAGTTAGGGTTAGGGTAGGGTTTCGGTTAGAATTAGCTTAGGTTTAGGGTTAGGGTTAGGGTTAGTGTTACGGAAAGGATAAGGGTTAGGGTTAAGGGTAGGTTTACGGTTAGGGTTTGGGTTAAGGTCAGGGTTACGGTTGGGTAAGCGTAAGGGTGAGGGTTAGGTTTTGGGTTAGGGTTAAGATTAGGGTTAGGGAAAGGATAAGGGTTAGGGTTAAGGTTAGGTTTAGGGTTAGGGTTAGGGTTAAGATGAGGGTTAGGGTTGGGTAAGGGTTAGGGTTAGGGTTAGGTTTTGGGTTAGGGTCAGTTTAAGGGAAGGGTTAGGGATAGGGTTAGGGTTAGGTTTAGGGTTATGGTTAAGTTTAGTGTTAGGGTAAGGTTAAGGGTGAGGGTTAGGGTTAGGGTAAAGGTAAGGGTTAGGGTTAGGGTTAGGTTTAGGGTAAGGGTTAGGTTTTAGGGTTAGGTTAAGGGTAAGGGTTTGGGTTAGGGTTAGGGATAGGTTTAGGGTTAGGGTAAGCGTTAGGGTTAGGGGTTAGGTTTAGGGTTAGGGTAAGGCATAGGGTTAGTGTTAGGGTTAGGGTCAGGGTATGGGTTAGGGATACGTTTAGGGTTAGGGAAAGGCTATGGTTACGGTAAGGGTTAGGGTTAGGGTAAGGTTAAGTTTTAGCGTTTGGTAGAGTTAGGGTTAGTGTAAGGTTTAGGGTTAGGGTTAGGGTTAGGTTTAGGGTTGGGATTAAGGTTAAGGTTAGGGTTAGGGTAAGGGTAAGGGTTCGGTTTAGGGTTAGGGTTAGGGTTAGGGTTAGGGTAAGGGAAAGGGTTATGGTTAAGTTTAGGGTTAGGGGTAAAGGTTAGAGTTACGTTTACGGTTACGGTTAGGGTAAGGGTAAGGGATAGGGTTAGGGATAGGGTTAGGTTTAGGGTTAGGTTTAGGGTTAGGGTTAGGTTAAGGTTAAGGGTTAGGGTTAGGGTTAGGGTTAGGGTTCGGTTTAGGGATAGTTTAATGGTAAGAGTAAGGGTTAGGGTTAGGTTTATTTTTAGTTGTTAGGGTAAGGGAAAGGGTTAGGGTTAGGGTTAGGTTTAGGGTTAGGGTTAGGGTTAGGGTTAGGGTAAGGGTAAGGGATAGGGTTTGGGATAGGGTTAGGGTTAGGGTTAGGTTTAGGGTTAGGGTTAGGTTAAGGTTAAGGGTTAGGTTTAGGGTTAGGGTTAGGGTTCGGTTTAGGGATAGTTTTATGGTAAGAGTAAGGGTTAGGGTTAGGTTTATTTTTAGTTGTTAGGGTAAGGGTAAGGGATAGGGTTAGGGTTGTTTTAGGGTTAGGGTTAGGGTTAGGGTAAGGGTAAAGTTTAAGGTTAAGGTTAGAGTTAGGGTGAGGTTTAGTGTTAGAGTAGGGTTAGGGTAAGGGTAAGGGTTAGGGTTAGGATTAGGGTTAGGGTTAGGGTAAGGGTTAGGATTAGGGTTAGGGTTAGGTTTAGGGTTAGGGTTAGGGTAAGGGTAAGGTTTAGGTTTAGAGTTAGGGATAGGGTTAGGGTAAGGGTAAGGGTTACAGTTAAGGTTAGGGTTAGGGTAAGCAGTAGAGTTAGGGTTAGGGTTAGGGTTAGAGTTAATGTTAGTGTGAGTTTAAGGGTTAGGGTTAGGTTTAGAGTTAGGTTTAGGGTAAGGGTTAGGTTTAGGGGTTAGTGTTAGGGTTACAGTTAGGTTAAGGGTTAGGTTTAGGGTTAGGATTAGGGTTAGGGTAAGTATTAAGTTTAGGGGTTAGTGTTAGGGTTAGGGATAGGTAAGGGTTAGGTTTACGTTTAGGGTTAGGGAAATGGTTATGGTTAGGGTTAGGGTTAGGGTTAGATTTAAGTTTAGGTTAGAGTTAGGGTTAATGTAAGGGTAAGGGTTAGGGTTAAGGTAAGGGTTAGGGGTAGGATTAGTGTTAGGGTAAGGGTAAGGGTTAGGGTTATGGTTAGGGTTAGGGTAAGGGTAAGGGTTAGGTTTAGGGTTAGGTTAGGTTTAGGGTTAGCGTTAGGGTTAGGGTTAGGGAAAGGATTAGGGTTAGGGTAAATTTTAGTTTTAGGGTTAGAGTTAGGGATAGGGTTAGGGTAAGGGTAAGGGTTAAAGTTAAGGTTATGGTTAGGGTTAGGGTAAGGGTATGGGTTAGGGTATGGTTTAGTGTTAGGATTAGGGTTATGGTTAGATAAGGGTAAGGGTTAGGGATAGGCTTAGGGTAAGGTTTAGTGTTGGGGTTAAGATTAGGGTTAGGGTGAGGGTTAGAGTTTGGGTTAGGGTTAGGTTTAGGGTTACGGTTAGGGTTAGGGTTAGGGTTAGGGTAAGGGTATGTGTTAAGGTTAGGGTAAGGGTTAGGGTTAGGGTTAGGATAAGGGTTAGGGTTAGGGTTAGGGTTAGGGTAAGGGTATGTGTTAAGGTTAGGGTTAGGGTTAGGATTAGGTTTAGCATTAGCGTATAGTAAGGGTTAAGGTAAGGGTTAGGGTTAAGTTAAGGGTAAGGGTTAGGGTTAGGGTTAGGGTTAGGTTTAGGGTAAGGTTTAGGGTTAGGTTTATGGTAAGGGCAAGGTTTAGGGTTAGGGTTAGGGTTAGGGTAAGGGTAAGTGTTAGGGTTAGGGTTAGGTTTAGGGTTAGGGTTAGGTTTAGGGTAAGGGTAAGGGTTAGGGTTAGGGTTAAGGTTAGGGTAAGAGTTAGGGTTAGAGTTAGGGTTAGGGTTGGGGTTAGGGTAAGGGTTAGGTTTAGGGTTAGGATAAGAGTATGGGTTAGGGCAGAGTTAGGGTGAGGGGTTAGGGTTAGGAATAGGGGTTAGGGTTAGAGTTAGGGTTAGGGTAAGGGTTAGCATTACGGGTTAAGTTTCGTGTTAGGGTTAGGTTAAGTGTTAGGGTTAGGGTTAGGGTTAGAGTTAGGATAAGGGTTAGGGTTTGGGTTAGGGTTAGGGTAAGGGTAAGGGTTTGGTTAGGGTTACGGTAAGGGTTAGGGTAAGGTTAGGGTTAGGATTATGTTAGGTTTAGGGTTAGGGTTAGGGTTAGTGTTAGGGAAAGGATAAGGGTTAGGGTTAGGGTAAGGGTAAGGGTAAGGGTTAGGGTTTGGTTTAGGGTTAGGGTTAGGTAAGGGTAGGGTTTAGGGTTACGGTTAGGGTTAGGTTTGGTGTTGGGGTTAGGGTTAGGGTAAGGGTATGTGTTAAGGTTAGCGTTAGGGTTAGGTTTAGGTTTAGCATTAGGGTAAAGTTAAGGGTTAGGGTAAGGTTTTGGGTTAAGGTAAGGGTAAGGATTAGGGTTAAGGTTAGGTTTGGGTTTAGGGTAAAGGTTAGGGTTAGGTTTAGTTTAAGGGTAAGGTTTAGGGTTAGGTTTAGGGTTAGGGTAAGGGTAAGGGTTAGGGTTAGGATTAGGTTTAGGGTTAGGTTTAGGTTTAGGGTAAGGGTAAGGTTTAGGGTTAGGGTTAGGGTAAGGATTAGGGTTAGAGTTAGGGTTAGGGTTTGGGTTAGGGTAAGGGTAAGTGTTCGGGTTAGGGTTAGGATAATAGTAAGGGTTAGGGCAGAGTTAGGGTTAGGGGTTAGGGTTAGGGTTAGGGTTAGGGTAAGGGTTAGCGTTAGCGGTTAGGGTTAGTGTTAGGGTTAGTTTAAGGGTCAGGGTTAGGGTTAGGGTTAGGATAGGGGTTAGGGTTAGGGTTAGGGTTAGGGTAAGGGGAAGGGTTAGGTTAGGGTTAGGGTACGGGTTAGGGTTAGGGTTAGGTTAGGTTTAGGGTTAGGGTTAGGGTTAGGGTTAGGGAAAGGATAAGGGTTAGGATTAAGTTTAGGTTTAGGGTTAGGGTTATGGTTAGGTTTAGGGTTAGGGTTAGGGTTAGGGATAGGTTTAGGGTAAGGGTAAGGTTTAGGGTTAATGTTAGGGTTAGGGTTCGGTTTAGAGTTAGGGTTACGGTTAGGTTTAGGTTTAGGGTTAGTTTAGGGTAAGGGTAAGGGTTAGGGTTAGGGTTAAGGTAAGCGTTAGAGTTAGGGTTAGGGTTAGGGTTAGAGTTAATGTTAGTGTTAGTTTAAGGGTTAGGGTTAGGGTTAGGGTTAGGGTAAGGGTTAGGGTTAGGGGTTAGTGTTAGGGTTAGGGATAGGGTTAGGGTTAGGGTCAGGATATGGGTTAGGCTTAGGGTTAGGGTTAGGGTAAGGGTAAGGGTTAGGTTAGGCTTAGGGTTAGGGTTAGGGAAAGGATAAGGGTTAGGGTTAAGTTTATTTTTAGGGTTAGGGTTAGGGTTAGGGTAAGGGTAAGGGTAAGGGTTAGTGTTAGGGTTAGGGTTAGGGTTAGGGTTAAGGTGAGCGTTAGCGTTGCGTAAGGGTAAGGGTTAGGGTTGGGTTTTGGGTTAGGGTTAGGTAAGGGTAAGGGTTAGGGTTAGGGTTAGGGTTAGGTTTAGGGTTAGGGTTAGGGTAAGGGTAAGGGTTAGGGTTAAGTTTAGTGTTAGGGTTAAGGTTAGGGTCAGGGTTAGGTTTAGACTTAGGGTTCGGGTTACGTTAAGGGTAAGGGTTAGAGTTAGGATAAGGATTAGGGTTAGGGTAAGGGTTAGGGTTAGGGTTAGGGTTATGGTAAGTGTTAGGGTTAGTGTTAGGGTAAGGTTAATGGCTAGGTTTAGGGTTAGGGTTAGGGTAAGGGTAAGGGTAAGGGTTAGGGTTAGTGTTAGGGTTAGGTTTAGGGTAAGGGTTAGGGGTTAGGTTTAGGGTTAGGGTAAGGGTTAGGGTTAGGTTTAGGTTAAGGGTAAGTGTTAGGATTAGGGTTAGAGTTAGGGTAAGGGTATGTGTAAGGGTTAGGTTTAGAGTTAGGGTTAGGCTTAGGGTTAGGGTAAGGGTAAGGGTTAGGTTTAGAGTTAGGGGTAGGGTTAGGGTAAGGGTAAGTGTTAGGATTAGGTTTAGGGTTAGGGTTAGGGTAAGTGTTAGGGTTAGGTTTAGGATTAGGGTTAGGGTAAGGTTAAGCGTTAGGGTTAGGGTTAGGGTTACGGTTAGGGTGAGGGATAGGGTAAGTGTGAGGGTTAGGTTAGGGTTATTGTTAGGGTTACGGTAAGGGTTAGGGTTAGGTTTAGGTTTAGGGTAAGGGTAAGGGTTAGGCTTAGGTTTAGGGTTAGGATTCAGGTAAGGGTAAGGGTTAGGGTGAGGATTAGGGTTAGGCTTAGGGTAAGGGTTAGGATTATGGTTAGGGTTAGGTTTAGGGTTTGGGTTAGGGTAAGGGTAAGGGGTAGGTTTAGATGTAGTGGTAGGGTTAGGGTAAGGGTAAGGGTTAGGGTTAGGTTTAGGGTAAGCATTAGATTTAGGGTTAGAGTTAATGTTAGTATTACGTTAAGGTTTAGGGTTAGGGTTAGGGTTAGGTATAGGGTTAGGGTAAGGGTTAGGGCTAGGGGTTAGTGTTAGGGTTAGGGTTAGCGTAAGGTTTAGGGTTAGGTTTAGGGTTAGGGTAAGGTTTATGGTTAGCGTGAGAGTTAGGGTTAGGGTTAAGGTTAGGTTTAGGGTTAGGGTTAGGGTTAGGGTAAGGTTTAGTGTTGGGGTTAAGGTTAGGGTTAGGGTAAGGGTTAGGGTTAGTGTTAGGGTAAAGGTAAGGCTTAGGTTTAGGATTAGGGTTAGGGTTAAGGTTAGGGTTAGTGTTCCTTCTAGGGTTAGGGTTAGGGTTAGGGAAGGGTTAGGGTTAGGATTAGGGTTAGGGTTAAGGTAAGGGTAAGGATTAGGCTTAGGGTTAGGGTAAGGTTTAGTGTTGGGGTTAAGGTTAGGGTTAGGGTAAGGGTTAGGGTTAGTGTTAGGGTTATGGTAAGTGTTAGGGTTAGCGTTAGGGTAAGGTTAATGGTTAGGGTTAGGGTTAGGGTTAGGGTAAGGGTAAGGGTTAGGGTTAGTGTTAGGGTTAGGTTTAGGGTAAGGTTTAGGGGTTAGGTTTAGGGTTAGGGTAAGGGTTAGGGTTAGGGTTAGGTTAAGGGTAAGTGATAAGGTTAGGTTTAGAGTTAGTGTAAGGCTAAGTGTAAGGGTTAGGTTTAGAGTTAGGGTTAGGGTTAGGGTAAGGTTAATGGTTAGGGTTAGGGTTAGGGTTAGGGTAAGGGTAAGGGTTAGGGTTAGGTTTAGGGTTAGGTTTAGGGTAAGGGTAAGGGTTAGGGTTAGGGTTAGGTTTAGAGTTAGGTTTATGGTTAGGGTTAGGGTTAGGGATAGGTTTATGGTTAGGCTTAGGGTAAGGGTAAGAGTTAGGTTTAGAGATAGGGTAAGGGTAATGTTTAGGGTTAGGGTTAGGGTAAGCGTTAGAGTTAGGGTTAGGGTTAGGTTTATAGTTAATGGCAGTGTTAGGTTAAGGATTAGGGTTAGGGTTAGGGTTAGGATTAGGGTTAAGGTAAGGGTTAGGGTTAGGGGTTAGTGTTAGGGTTTGGGTTAGGGTTAGGTTTAGGGTTAGGTTTAGCATTAGGGAAAGGGTAAGGGTTAGGGTAAGGGTTAGGGTTAAGGTAAGGGTAAGGGTTAGGGTTAGGGTTAGGTTTAGGTTTAGGGTAAGGTTTAGGGTTAGGGTTAGGTAAGGGTAAGGTTTACGGTTAGGGTGAGGGTTAGGGTTAGGGTATGGTTAAGGGTTACGGTTAGAGTTAGGTTTAGGGTTAGGTTTAGGTTTAGGGTTAGGGTTAGGGTAAGAGTAAGTGTTAGGGTTAGGGTTAGGTTTAGGGTTAGGATTAGGGTTATGGTAAGTGTAAGGATTAGGGTTAAGGTTAGGGTTAGGGTTAGGGTTAGAGTTACGGTTAAGGTTAGGATAGTGTTAGGATTAGCGTTAGGCTTAGGGTAAGGGTTAGGGTTAGGGTTAGCGTAAGTGTTAGGTTAGGGTTAGGGCTAGGGTTAGGTAAGGTTAGGGTTAGGGTTAGGGTTAGGGTTAGGGTAAGGGTAAGGGTTAGGGTTAGGGTTAGAGTTACGGTTAAGGTTAGGATAAGTGTTAAGGTTAGGGTTAGTGTTATGGTTAGGGTAAGGTTAAGTGTGAGTTTTAGGGTTAGGGTTAGGGTAAGGGTTAGGGTTAGGGTTAGGGTTAGGTTATGGTTGGGTTTAAGGTTAGGGTTAGCGTTAGGGTAAGGGTAAGGGTTAGGATTAGATTTAGGAGAAGGGCAAGGGTTAGGGTAAGGGTTAGGGTAGGTTTAGGGTAAGGGTAAGGTTTAGGGTTAGTGTTTGGGTTAGGGTTAGGGTTAGGGTAAGAGTAAGGGTTAGGGTTAGGTTTAGGGTTAGGGTAAGGGTAAGGGTTAGGGTTAGGGTTAGGGTTAGGGTAAGGGTTAGGGTTAGGGTTAGGATTGGGATTAGGGTAAGGGTAATTGTTAGGGTTAGGTTTAGGGTTAGGATAAGTGTAAGGGTTAGGGTTAGGGTTATGGATTGGGTTTAGGGTTAGGTTAGGGTTAGGGGTTAGGGTTAGTGTTAGGGTAAGGGTTAGGGTTAGTGGTTAGGGTTATGGTTATGGTGAGGGTTAGGGTTATGGTTAGGGTTAGGATAAGGATTAGGGTTAGGGTTAGGTTTAGGGTAAGGGTGAGTGTTAGGGTTAGGGTTAGGGTAAGGGTAAGAGTAAGGGTTAGGGTTAGGGTTAGGTTTAGGGTGGGGGTTAAGGTTAGGGTTAGCGTTAGGGTAAGGGTATGGGTTAGGTTTAGGTTAAGGTAAGGGTAAGGGTTAGGGTAATGGTTAGGATTAGATTTAGGGTTAGGGTTAGGGTTAGGTTTAGGGTAAGGGTAGGGGTAAGGTTTAGGGTTAGATTAGGGGTAGGGTTAGGGTTTGGGTAAGGGTAAGTGTTAGGGTTAGGGTTAGGTTTAGGGTTAGGTTAAGGGTAAGGGTTAGGGTTAGGTATAGGGTAAGGGTTAGGGTTAGGGTTAGGCTTAGGTTTAGGGTTAGGTTTAGGTTTAGGGTAAGGGTAAGCGTTAGAGTTGGGGTTAGGGTTAGGGGTTACGGTTAGTGTTAGGTTAGGGTAAGGGTTAGGTTTAGGGTTATGGTTAGGTTTAGGGTTAGGGTTAGGGTTAGGGAGTAGGGAAAGTATAAGGGTTAGGGTTAAGGTTAGGTTTAGGTTTAGGGTTAGGGTTAAGGTTAAGTTTAGGGTAAGGGTAAGGGTTAGGGTTAGGTATAGTGTTAGGTTAGGTTAAGGGTTAGGGTTCGGGTTAGGGTTATGTTTAGGGTTAGGGTTAGGGTTAGGTAAGTGTAAGGTTTAGGGTTAAGGTTAGGTTTAGTTTTAGGTTTAGGGTTAGGGTAGGGTTAGGGTAAGAGTAAGGGTTATGGGTAGGATTAGGGTTAGGGTTAAGGTAAGGGTTAGGTTTAGGGTTAGGGTAAGGGTAAGGGTTAGGGTTAGGGTTCAGTTTAGGGAAAGGGTTAGGGTTAGGGTTAGGATTAGGGTTAGGGTTAGGGGTTAGGTTTAGGGTTATTGTAAGGGTTAGGGTTAGTGTTAGGGTTAGGGTTAAGGTAAGGGTTAGGGTTAGTTATAGGGTTAGCGTAAGGGTTATGGTTAGTTTTAGGGTTAATGTTAGGGTTAGGGTTACTGTATGGTTTAGTGTTAGTGTTAGGGTTAGTGTTAGGGTTAGGGTAATGGTTATGGTTAGGGTTGGGTTAGGTTTAGGGTTGGGTTTAAGGTTAGGGTTAGGGTAATGGTAAGTGTTAGGGTTAGTGTTAGGTTTAGGGTAAGGGTTAGGGTTAGGGTTAGGGTTAGGTTTATGGTTAGGTTTAGGGTAAGGGTGAGTGTTAGGGTTAGGGTTAGGATTAGGGTTAAAGTTGGGTTAGGGTTAGGGTAAGGGTTATTATTAGGTTATGGTTAGGTTTAGGGTTAGGGTTATGGTAAGGGTTAGTGTTAGAGTTAGGGTTAGGTTTAGGGTTAGGGTAAGGCTTAGGGTTAGGGTTAGGGTTATTGTAAGGGTTAGGGTTCGGGTTAGGGTTAGGGTTAGGGTAAGGGTTATGGTTATGGTTAGGGTTAGGGTTAGGGTTAGGGTTAGGGTAAGGGTAAGTGTTAGTGTTAGGGTTAGTATTAGGGTTAGGGTAATGGTTAGGGTTAGGGTTAGGTTTAGGGTTGGGTTTAAGGTTAGGGTTAGGGTTAGGTAAGGGTAAGGGTTAGGGTTAGTGTTAGGGTTAGGGTTAGGGTTAGGGTTAGGGGAAGGATAAGGGTTAGGTTTAAGTTTAGGTTTAGGGTTAGGGTTAGGGTTGAGGTTAGGTTTAGGGTTAGGGTAAGGGTAAGGCTTAGGTTTAGGATTACGGTTAGGGTTAAGGTTAGGGTTAGTGTTCCTTTTAGGGTTAGGGTTAGGGTTAGGAAAGGGTTAGGGTTAGGATTAGGGTTAGGGTTAGGGTAAGGGTAAGGTTTAGGCTTAGGGTTAGGGTAAGGTTTAGTGTTGGGGTTAAAGTTAGGCTAGGGTAAGGGTTAGAGTTTGGGTTACGGTTAGGTTTAGGGTTAGGTTTAGGGTTACGGTTAGGGTTAGGGTTACGGTTAGGGTAAGGGTTTGTGTTAAGGTTAGGGTTAGGGTTAGGGTTAGGTTTAGCATTAGGGTAAGGGTAAGGTTTATGTTAAGGGTTAGGGTTAAGATAAGGGTAAGGGTTACTGTTAGGGTTAGGTTTAGGTTTAGGGTAAGGGTTATGGTTGGATTTA
Organism: Megascapheus bottae; assembly: GCA_024803745.1. Classification (NCBI taxonomy): domain Eukaryota; kingdom Metazoa; phylum Chordata; class Mammalia; order Rodentia; family Geomyidae; genus Megascapheus; species Megascapheus bottae. Next base: position 2,988,055 of record JANJXV010000049.1, read on the forward strand.
GGGTAAGGGTAAGGTTTACGGTTAGGGTGAGGGTTAGAATTAGGGTTAGGGTTAGGGCAAGGCTTAGGGTTAGGGTTAGGGTTAGGGTAAGCCTTAGGTTCAGGGTTAGGTTTAGGGTAACGGTAAGGGTTAGGGTTAGGTTTAGGGTTAGGTTTAGGGTAAGGGTAAGGGTTCGGGTTCGGGTTAGGGTTAGGGTTAGAGTTAGGTTTATGGTTAGGGTTAGGGTTAGGGTAAGGGTAAGGTTTAGGGTTAAGTTTTGGGTTAGAGTTAGGTTTAGTGTTAGAGTAGGGTTCGGGTAAGGGTAAGGGTTAGGGTTAGGATTAGGGTTAGGGTTAGCGTAAGGGTTAGGTTTAGGGTTAGGGATAGGTTTATGGTTAGGCTTAGGGTAAGGGTAAGAGTTAGGTTTAGAGATAGGGTAAGGGTAATGGTTAGGGTTAGGGTTAGGGTAAGCGTTAGAGTTAGGGTTAATGTTAGATTTATAGTTAATGGCAGTGTTAGGTTAAGGGTTAGGGTTAGGGTTAGGGTTAGGATTAGGGTTAAGGTAAGGGTTATGGTTAGGGTTTAGTGTTAGGGTTAGGGTTAGGGTCAGGGTTAGGGTTAGGTTTAGGGTTAGTGTAAGGGTTATGGTTATGGTTAGGGTTAGGGTTAGGGTTAGGGTTAGGGTTAGGGTAAGGGTAAGGGTTAGGGTTAAGGTTAGGTTTAGGGTTAGGGTTAGGGTAAGGGTAAGGATTTGGAATAGGTTTAGGGTTAGGGAAAGGATAAGGGTTAGGGTTAATTTTAGGTTTAGGGTTAGTGTAAGGGTTTGGTTTAGGGTTAGGGTTAGGGTAAGAGTAAGGTTTAGGGTTACGGTTAGAGTTAGGTTTAGTGTTGGGGTTAAGGTTATGGTTAGGGTAAGGGTTAGGGTTAGGGTTAGGGTTCGGTTTAGGGTTAGGGTTAATGTTAGGGTTAGGGTTAGGGTTAGGGTTGAGGTTAGGTTTAGGGTTAGGGTAAGGGTAAAGTTTAGGGTTAGGATTGGGGTTAGAGTTAGGGTAAGGGTAAGTTTTAGGGTTAAGTTTAGGGTTAGAGTTAGGGTTAAGGTTAGGGGTAGGGTTAGGGAAAGGGTTAGGGTTAGGGTTAGGGTTAGGGTTAGGATAAGGGTTAGGGTTAGGTAAGGGTAAGTTTTAGTGTCAGGGTAAGGGTCAGGGTTAAGTTAGGCTTAGGGTTAGGTTAGGGCATGGGTTATTGTTAGGTTTAGGGTTAGGTTTAGGGTTAGGGTTAGGGTTAGGGAAAGGATATGGGTTAGATTTAAGGTTAGGTTTAGGTTTAGGGTTAGGGATAAGGTGAGGGTTAGAGTTGGGTAAGGGTAAGAGTTCGGGTTAGGGTTAGAGTTAGGTTTAGGGTTAGGGTAAGGGTAAAGGTTAGGGTTAGGATTGGGGTTAGAGTTAGGGTTAGGGTAAGGTTAAGGCTTAGAGTTAGGATTAGGGTTAGGGTATGAGTTAGGGTTAGGGTTAGGGTTAGGGTAAGGTTAAGGGTTAGGGTTAGGATTAGAGTTAGGGTAAGAGTTAGGGTTAGGGTTAGGATTAGGGTAAGGGTATGTGTTAAGGTTAGGGTTAGGGTTAGGGTTAGGTTTAGCATTAGGGAAAGGGTAAGGGTTAGGTAAGGGTTAGGGTTAAGGTAAGGGTAAGGGTTAGGGTTAGGGTTAGGTTTAGGTTTAGGGTAAGGTTTAGGATTAGGGTTAGGTAAGGGTAAGGTTTGCGGTTAGGGTGAGGGTTAGGGTTAGGGTATGGTTAAGGGTTACGGTTAGGGTTAGGTTTAGGGTTAGGTTTAGGGTAAGGGTTAGGGTTAGGGTTAGGGTAAGAGTAAGTGTTAGGGTTAGGGTTAGGTTTAGGGTTAGGGTTAGGGTTATGGTAAGTGTAAGGATTAGGGTTAAGGTTAGGGTTAGGGTTAGGGTTAGAGTTACGGTTAAGGTTAGGATAGTGTTAGGATTAGCGTTAGGGTTAGGGTAAGGGTTAGGGTTAGGGTTAGGGTTAGGGTTAGCGTAAGTGTTAGGTTAGGGTTAGGGTTAGGGTTAGGTAAGGTTATGGTTAGGGTTAGGGTTAGGGTTAGGGTTAGGGTAAGGGTAAGGGTTAGGGTTAGGGTTAGAGTTATGGTTAAGGTTAGGATAAGTGTTAAGGTTAGGGTTAGTGTTACTGTTAGTGTAAGGTTAAGTGTGAGTTTTAGGGTTAGGGTTAGGGTAAGGGTTAGGGTTAGGGTTAGGGTTAGGTTATGGTTGGGTTTAAGGTTAGGGTTAGCTTTAGGGTAAGGGTAAGGGTTAAGATTAGGGTTAGGAGAAGGGCAAGGGTTAGGGTAAGGGTTAGGGTTGGTTTAGGGTAAGCGTAAGGTTTAGGGTTAGTGTTTGGGTTAGGGTTAGGGTTAGGGTAAGAGTAAGGGTTAGGGTTAGGTTTAGGGTTAGGTTTAGGTTTAGGGTAAGGGTAAGGGTTAGGGTTAGGGTTAGGGTTAGGGTAAGGGTTAGGGTTAGGGTTAGGATTGGGATTAGGGTAAGGGTAATTGTTAGGGTTAGGTTTAGGGTTAGGATAAGTGTAAGGGTTAGGGTTAGGGTTATGGATAGGTGTTAGGGTTAGGTTAGGGTTAGGGGTTAGGGTTAGGGTTAGGGTTACGGTAAGGGCTAGGGTTAGTGGTTAGGGTTCGTGTTAGGGTTATGGTTATGGTTAGGGTTAGGGTTATGGTTAGGGTTAGGATAAGGATTAGGGTTAGGGTTAGGTTTAGGGTAAGGGTAAGTGTTAGGGTTAGGGTTAGGGTAAGGGTAAGAGTTAGGGTTAGGGTTAGGGTTAGGTTTAGGGTGGGGGTTAAGGTTAGGGTTAGCGTTAGGGTAAGGGTATGGGTTAGGGTTAGGTTAAGGTAAGGGTAAGGGTTAGGGTAATGGTTAGGATTAGGTTTAGGGTAAGGGTTAGGGTTAGGTTTAGGGTAAGGGTAAGGGTAAGGTTTAGGGTTAGGTTAGGGGTAGGGTTAGGGTTTGGGTAAAAGTAAGTGTTAGGGTTAGGGTTAGGTTTAGGGTTAGGTTTAGGGTTAGGTTAAGGGTAAGGGTTAGGGTTAGGTATAGGGTAAGGGTTAGGGTTAGGGTTAGGGTTAGGCTTAGGTTTAGGGTTAGGTTTAGGGTTAGGGTAAGGGTAAGCGTTAGAGTTGGGGTTAGGGTTAGGGGTTACGGTTAGTGTTAGGTTAGGGTAAGGGTTAGGTATAGGGTTATGGTTAGGTTTAGGGTTAGGGTTAGGGTTAGGGAGTAGGGAAAGTATAAGGGTTAGGGTTAAGGTTAGGTTTAGGGTTAGGGTTACGGTTAAGGTTAGGTTTAGCGTAAGGGTAAGGGTTAGGGTTAGGATTAAGGTTAGGGTTAGGGTAAGGGTAAGGGTTAGGGTTAGGGTTAGGGTTAGGTTTCGTGTTGGGGTTAAGGTTAGTGTTAGCGTAAGGGTTAGGCTTTTGATTAGTGTTAGGTTTAGCGTTAGGTTTAGGGTTACGGTTAGGGTTAGGGTTAGGGTACGGGTATGTGTTAAGGTTAGGGTTAGGGTTAGGTTTAGCATTAGGGTAAGGGTCAGGGTTAGGGTAACGGTTAGGGTTAAGGTAAGGGTAAGGGTTAGGGTTAGGTTTTGGGTAACGTTTAGGTTTAGTGTAAGGGTAAGGGTTTAGTGTTAGTGTTAGGGTAAGGGTTAGGGTAGGGGTTAGGTTTAGGGTTGGGGTTAAGGTAAGGGTAGGTGTTAGGGTTAGGGTTAGGGTTAGGATAATTGTAATGGTTAGGGCAGGGTTAGGGTTAGGGTTTAGGGTTAGGGTTAGGGTTAGGGATTAGGGTTAGGGTTACGGTTTTGGTAAGGGTTAGCTTTAGGGGTTAGGGGTAGTGTCACTGTTAGGTTAAGGGTTAGGGTTAGGGTTAGGGTTGGGATTAGGAAAAGGGTTAGGGTTAGTGTTAGGGTTAGGTTTAGGGTTAGGGTTAGGGTTAGTGTAAGGGTAAGGGTTAGGGTTAGGGTTAGGGTTAGGGTTAGGGTTAGAGTTAGGGTAAGGTTTATGGTTAGGGTTAGGGTTAGGTTAGGGTTAGGGTAAGGGTAAGTGTTAGTGTTAGGGTTAGTATTAGGGTTAGGGTAATGGTTAGGGTTAGGGTTAGGGATAGGTTGAGGTTTGGGTTTAAGATTAGGCTTAGGATTAGGAAAGGGTAAGGTTTAGGGTTAGTGTTAGGGTTAGGGTTAGGATAAGGGTAAAGTTTAGGGTTAGGTTTAGGGTTAAGAGTTACGATTAGAGTTAGGTTTAGGGTTAGGGTTAGGGTAAGAGCAAGGGGTAGAGTTAGGGATAGGTTTAGGGTTAGAGTTAGGTTTATGCTTAGGTTTAGGGTAACGGTATGTGTTAGGGTTAGGGTTAGGATTAGAGTTAGGTTTAGGGTTAGGGTTAGGGTTAGGGTTAGGGGAAGGTAAGGGTTAGGGTTAAGGTTAGGTTTAGGGCTAGGGTTAGGGTTAAGGTTAGGGTTAGGGTTAGGGTAAGGGTAAGTTTTAGAGTTAGGTTTAGGGTAAGGGTAAGGGTTAGGGTTAGGGTTAGAGTTAGAGGTAGGGTTAGGGTAAGGGTAAAGGTTAGGTTTAAGGTTAGGGTTAGGGTTAGGGTAAGGGTTTGGGTTAGGATAAGGTTTAGGGTTAGGGTTAGGGATTAGGGTTAGGATTAAGGTTTTGGGAAGGGTTAGCGTTAGGGGTTAGGGTTAGTGTTAGTGTTAGGTTAAGGGTTAGGGTTAGGGTTAGGGTTACGATTAGGATAAGGGTTAGGGTTAGTTTTAGGGTAAGGGTAAGGGTTAAGTTAGGCTTAGGGTTAGGTTAGGGTATGGGTTAGGTTTAGGTTTAGGGGTAGATTTAGGGTTAGGGTTAGGGTTAGGGAAATGATATGGGTTAGGTTTAAGGTTAGGTTTAGGGTTAGGGTTAGGGTTAAGGTGAGTGTTAGGGTTAGGGTAAGGGTAAGGGTTAGGGTTAGGGTTAGAGTTAGGTTTAGGGTTAGGGTAAGGGTTAGGGTGAAGTTTAGGGTTAGGTTTACGGTTAGGGTTAGGGTTAGGGTAAGGTTAAGGGTTAGAGTTAGGATTAGGTTTAGGGTTAGGGTTAGGGTTAGGGTTAGGGTTATGGTTATGGTAAGGGTTAGGTTTTGGGTTAGGGTAAGGTTAAGGGTTAGGTTTAGGGTTAGGGTTAGTTTAAGCGTAAGGGTTAGGTTTAGGGTCATGGTTAGGTTTAGGGTTAGTGTTAGGGAAGGGTAAGGGTTAAGTTCAGGGTTATGTTTAGGTTTAGGGTTAGGGTTAGGGTTAGGTTTAGCATTAGGGTAAGGGTAAGGGTTAGGGTTAAGGTAAGGGTAAGGGTTAGGGTTAGGGTTAGGGTTAGGGTTGGGGTTAGGGTAAGGGTTAGGGATAGGGTTGGGGTTAGGGTAAGGGTAAGTGTTAGGGTTAGGGTTAGTTTTAGGGTTAGGTTTAGGTTTAGTGTAAGGGTAAGTGTTAGAGTTTGTGTTAGGGTTAGGGTTAGTGTAAGGGTTAGGGTAGGGGTTAGGGTTAGGGTTGGGGTTAAGGTAAGTGTAAGTGTTAGGGTTATTGTTAGGGTTAGGATAAGGGTAATGGTTAGGGCAGGGTTAGGGTTAGGGGTTAGGGTTAGGGTTAGGGTTAGGGGTTAGGGTTAGGGTTAGGGTTTTGGTAAGGGTGAGCGTTAGGGGTTAGGGGTAGTGTCACTGTTAGCTTAAGGGTTAGGGTTAGGGTTGGGATTAGGATAAGGGTTAGGGTTAGGGTTAGGGTTAGTGTTAGGGTAAGGGTAAGGGTTAAGTTAGCGTTAGGATTAGTTTAGGGTATTGGTTAGGGTTAGGTTTAGGGTTAGGTTTAGGTTTAGGGTTAGGGTTAGTGTTAGGGAAAGTATAAGTGTTAGGATTAAGGTAAGGTTTAGGGTTAGGGTTAGGGTTCAGGTGATGGTTAGGGTTGGGTAAGGGTAAGTGTTAGGGTTAGGTTTTGGGTTAGGGTTAGGGTAATGGTAAGGGTTAGGGTTAGGGATAGAGTTAGGTTTAGGGTTAGGGTGAAGTTTAGGTTTAGGTTTAGGGTTAGGGTTAGGGTTACGGTAAGGTTAAGGGTTAGAGTTAGAATTAGGATTCCGGTTAGGGTAAGGGTTAGGGTTAGGGTTAGGGTAAAGGTTAGGGTTTGGGTTGGTGTAAGTTTAAAGGTTAGGGTTAGGGTTAGGGTTAGGGTAAAGGTAAGGCTTAGGTTTAGGGTAATGGTTAGGTTTAGGGTTAGGGTTAGAGTAAGGGTAAGGCTTAAGTTTAGGGTTATGGTTAGGATTAGGGTTAGGGTTAGTGTTAGGGTGTAGGGAAAAGATAAGGGTTAGTGTTAAGGTTATGTTTAGGGTTAGGGTTAGGGTAAGGGTTAGGGTTATGGTTAGGGTTGTGTTTAGGGTTAGGGTTAGGGTTAGGGTTAGGGTTAGGGTAAGGTTTAGGGTTAAGGTAAGGGTTAGTTTTAGGTTTAGGGTTAGGGTAGGGTTAGGGTAAGGATAAGGGTTAGGGGTAGGATTAGAGTTAGGGTTAGGGTAAGGGTTAGGTTTAGATTTAGGTTTAGGGTTAGGTTTAAGGTTAGGGTTAGGGTTAGGATAAGGGTTAGGTTTAGTTGTTAGGTTTAGGGTTATTGGAATGGTTAGGGTTAGTGTTAGGTTAGGGTTAGGGTAAGGGTTATGGTTATGGTTAGGGTTAGGGTTAGGGTTATGGTAAGGGTAAATGTTAGTGTTAGGTTTAGTGCTAGGGTTAGGGTAATGGTTAGGGTAAGGGTTAGGATTAGGTTTAGGGTTGGGTTTAAGGTTAGGGTTAGGGTTAGGTGAGGGTAAGCGTTAGGGTTAGGGTTAGGGTTAGGATAAGGGTAAAAGTTAGGGTTTGGTTTACCGTTAATGGTTACGATTAGAGTTAGGTTTAGGGTTAGGGTTAGGGTAAGGGTAAGGGATAGGGTTAGGGATAGGGTTAGGGTTAGGGTTAGGTTTATGGTTAGGTTTAGGGTAAGGGTAACTGTTAGGGTTAGGGTTAGGGTTAGGGTTAGGGTTAAAGTTAGGTTAGGGTTAGGGTTAGGGTTAGGGTTAGGGTAAGGGTTAGGGTTAGCGTTAGGGTTAGGTTTAGGGTTAGGGTTAGGGATAGAGTTAGGGTTAAGGTAAGGTTAAGGGTTAGGGTTAGGGTTATGCTTAGGGTGAGGTTTAGGGTTAGGGTAAGGGTACGGGTTAGGGTTAGGGTTCGGTTTAGTGTTAGGGTAAAGATAAGGGTTAGGGTTATGTTTAGGTTTAGGGTTAGGGTTAGGGTTAGGCTTAGGTTTAGGGTTAGGGTTAGGTTTAGGGTTGGGGTTAAGGTTAGGGTTAGGGTTAAGGTAAGGGTAAGGGTAAGGGTTAGGGTTAGGATTTATTTTAGGGTAATGGTTAGGGTTGGGTTTAGGTTAAGTGTAAGTGTAAGGTTTAGGGTTTTGGTTAGAGTTAGGGTTAGTGTTAGGGTAAAGGTAAGGGTTAGGGTTAGGGTTAGGGTTAGGGTTAGGGTAAGGGTAAGGGTTAGGGTTAGGCTTAGGGTAAGGGTTAGGGTTAGGGTTAGGGTTAGGTTTAGGGTTAGGTTTAGGGTTAGGTTGAGGGTAAGGGTTATGGTTAGGTTTAGGGTTAGGGGTTACGGTTAGGGTTAGGTTTAGGGTTAGGATTAGGGTAAAGGTAAGGGTTAGGGGTAGGGATAGGGTTAGGGTTAGGATTAGGGTTAGGGTTAGAGTAAGGGTAAGGGTTAGGGTTAGGGTTAGGTTTAAGGTTAAGTTTAGGGTTAGGGTTAGGGTAAGGGTAAGGGTAAGGGTTAGGTTAGGGGTAAGGTTATGCTTAGGGTAGGGATTAGGGTTAGGATTAGGGTTAGGTTTAGGTTTAGGATTAGGTTTAGGGTTAGGGTAAGAGTAAGGGTTAGGGTTAAGATTAGAGTTAGGTTTAGGGTTATGGTTAGTGTAAGGGTAAGGCTTAGGATTAAGTTTAGGGTTAGGGTTAGGGTAAGGGTTAGGTTTAGGTTTAGGGTTAGGTTTAGGGTTTGGGTTAGGGAATAGGGAAAGGATAAGTGTTAGGGTTACGGTTAGGTTTAGGGTTAGGTTTAGGGTTAAAGTTAGGGTTAGGGTTAGGGTAAGGGTAAGTGTTAGGGTTAGGGTTAGGGTTAGTGTTAGGGTTAAAGTTAGGGTTAGGTTTAGGGTAAGGGTAAGGGATAGGTGAGGGTTAGGTTTTGGATTAGGGTAAGGGTTAGGGTTAGGGTTAGGTTTAGGGTTAGGGTTAGGGTTAGGGTTAGGGGAAGGGGAAGGGTTATGTTTAAGGTTAGGGTTAGTGTTAGGGTTAGGGTTAGGGTAAGGGTAAGGGTTAGGGTTAGGATTAGGTATAGGGTTAGGGTAAGGGTAAGGCTTAGGTTTAGGGTTAGGGTTAGAGTTAGTGTTCGGGTTAGGGAAAGGATAAGGGTTAGTGTTAAGGTTAGGTTTCGTGCTATGTTTAGGGTTAAGGTAAGGGTTAGGGTTAGGGTAAGTGTAAAATTTAGGGTTGGGTTTATGGTTAGGTTTACGGTACGGGTAACGGTTAGGATTAGGGTTAGGTTTAGGGTTAGGGTTAGAGTTAGGGTTAGGGAAAGGGTAAGGGTTAGGGTTAAGGTTAGGGTTAGGGTTAGTGTTCGGGTTAGGGTTAGGATAAGGGTTTGGGTTAGGATTAGGGTTAGGGTTAGGGTAAGGGTAAGGGTTAGGTTTAGGGTTACGGTTAGGGTAAGGGTAAGTGTTAGTGTTAGGGTTAGGGTTAGGGTTCGGGTTAGGGTAAGGGTTAGGGTTAGGGTTAGGTTTGGGGTTAGGGTAAGGGTAAGTGTTAGGGTTAGGTTTAGGGTTAGGATTAGGCTAAGGTTAAGGGTTAGGGTTAGGGTTAGGGTTGGGGTTAGGCTTAGGGTACGTTTAGGGTTAGGATTAGGTTAAGGGTATGTGTTAAGGTTAGGGTTAGGGTTAGGTTTAGCATTAGGGTAAGGGTAAGGGTTAAGGTATGGGTTATGGTTAAGGTAAGGGTGAGGGGTAGGGTTAGGGTAAGGGTTAGGGTTAGGTTTGGTGTTAGGGTAAGGGTTAGGTTTAGGGTTAGGGTTAGGGTAAGGGTAAGTGTTAGGGTTAAGGTTAGGGTAATGTTTAGGTTTAGGGTAAGGGTAAGGGTTAGGGTTAGGAATAGGTTTAGGGTTAGGTTTAGATTTAGGGTAAGGGTAAGGGTTAGAGTTAGGTTTAGGGTTAGGGTTAAGGTAAGGGTTAGGGTAAGGGTTAGGGTTACGTTTGGGATTAGGGTAAGGGTAAGTTTTAGGGTTAGGTTTAGGGTTAGTATACGGGTAAGGGTTAGGGCAGGGTTAGGGTCAGTGGTTAAGGTTAGGGTTAGGGTTAAGGGTTAGGGTTAGGGTTAGTGTTAGGTTAAGGGTTAGGGTTATGGTAAGGGTAAGGGTTAAGTTAGGGTTAGGGTTAGGGTTGGGTAACGGTAAGCGTTAGGGTTAGGTTGTGGGTTAGGTTAGGGTAAGGGTAAGGGTTAGGGTTAGGGTTAGGGTTAGGGTTAGGTTTAGGGTTAGGGTTAGGGTTAGGGTTAGGGTTAGGGTAAGGGTAAGTGTTAGGATGAAGGTTAGGGTTAGGGTTAGGTTTAGGGTTAGGGTTAGGGTTAGGGTAAGGGTAAGGTTTAGAGTTAGGATTAGGGTTACGGTTAGGGTAAGGGTTAGGGTTACATTAAGGGTTAGGGTTAGGATTAGGGTAAGGTTAAGGGTTAGGGTTAGAGTTAGGGTTAGGGTTAGGTTAATGGTTAGGGGTTAGGTTTAGGGTTAATGTAAAGGTTAGGGTTAGTGTTAGCGTTAGGGTTAGGGTAAGGTTTAGGGTTAGGATTAGGTTAGGGGTAAGAGTTAGGGTTAAGGTTATGGTTAGGGTTAGGGTAAGGGTAAGTATTAGGGTTAAGGTTAGGGTTAGGGTTAGGGTAAGGGTAAGTGTTAGGTTTAGGGTTAGGTTTAGGGTTAGGGTTAGGGTTAGGGTTAATTTTAGTGTAAGTGTCAGGGTTAGGGTTAAGGTTAGGGTTAGGGTTAGTTTTAGGGTTAGGGTTAGGGTTAATGAAGGGTAAGGGTTAGGGTTACGATTAGGGTTAGGGTTAAGATAAGGGTTAGGGATAGGGTTAGGGTTAGGTTTAGGTTTAGGGTTAGGGTTAGGGTAAGGGTAAGGGTTAGTGTTAGGGTTAGGGTTAGGTTTAGGGTTACGGTTAGGGTAAGGGTAAGTGTTAGTGTTAGGGTTAGGATTAGGGTTAGGGTAAGGGTTAGGGTTAGGGTTAGGTTTGGGGTTAGGGTAAGGGTAAGTGTTAGGGTTAGGTTTAGGGTTAGGATTAGGCTATGGTTAAGGGTTAGGGTTAGGGTTAGGGTTAGGGTTACGGTTAGGGTTAGGGTAGGGGTAAGGGTTACGTTAGGGTTAGGGTTAGGGTTAGGGTAAGGGTTAGGGTGAGGGTTAGGGTAGGGTAACGGTAAGGGTTAAGTTTAGGGTTAGGGTTAGGGTTAGGGTAAGGGTAAGGGTAAGGGGTAGGGTTGGGAATAGAGTTAGGTTTAGGTTTAGGGTTAGGGGTTAGGTTTAGTGTTAGGGTAAGAGTAAGGGTTAGGGTTAGAATTAGGGTTAGGGTTAAGATAAGATTTAGGGATAGGGTTATGGTTAGGGTTAGGTTTAAGGTTAGGTTTAGGGTAAGGGTAAGGGTTAGTGTTAGGGTTAGGGTTAGGTTTAGGTTTACGGTTAGGGTAAGGGTAAGTGTTAGTGTTAGGGTTAGGGTTAGGGTAAGGTTTAGGGTTATGGTTAGGGTTAGGTTTAGGATGAGGTTTAGGGTTAGAATAAAGGTAAGGGTTAGGGTAAGCGTTAGGGTTAGGTTTAGGGTTAGGATAAAGGGAAGGGTTAGGTAAGGGTTAGGGTTAGGGTAAGGGTAAGGTTTAGGGTTAGGTTTAGGGATAGGGTTATTGTAAGGGTAAGGGTTAGGGTTAGGGTTAGGTTAGGGTTAGGTTAAGGTTAAGGGTTAGGGTTAGGGTTAGGGTTAGGGTAAGGGTAAGGTTTAGGGTTAGGGTTAGAGTTAGGGTAAGGGTTAGGGTTAGGGTTAGGGTTAGGGTTGGTGTTAGGGTAAGGGTAAGTGTTAGGGTTAGGTTTAGGGTTAGGATAAGGCTAAGGGTTAAGGTTAGGGTTATGGTTAGGGGTTAGCGTTAGGTTAGGGTTAGGGGTTAGGGTTAGGGTTAGGGTTAGTGTTAGGGTAAGGGTTAGGTTGAGGGGTTAGTGTTCGTATTAGGGTTTGGGTAAGAATTAGGGATAGGGTTAGTTTTAGGTTTAGGGTTAGTGTTAGTGTTAGGGGAAGAGTTAGGGATAGGGTTAGGTTTAGGTTTAGGGTTGGGGTTAAGGTTAGGGTTAGCGTTAGGGTAAGGGTAAGGGTTAAGGTTAGGGGTAGGGTTGGGGTTAGGGTAAGGGTAAGGGTTAGGGTTAGGGTTAGGATTAGGGGTTACGGTTAGGGTTAGTTTTAGGGTTACGGTTAGAGTAAGGGTAAGGGATAAGGTTAGGGATAGGGTTAGGGTTAGGGTTAATTTTAGGGTTAGGGTTAGTATAAGGTAAGGGGTAGGGTTAGGGTTAGGGTTAAGTTTAGATTTAGGGTTAGGGTTAGGGTTAAGGTAAGGGTAAGGGTTCGGTTTTGGGTTAGGTTTACTTTAGTGTTAGGGTTAGGGTTACGGTTAGGGTAAGGGTAAGGGTTAGGGTTCAGGTTAGGGTTAGGGTTAGGGTTAGGGTTAGGGTAAGTGTAAGGGTTAGGGTTAGGTTTAGGTTTACGGTTAGGGTAAGGGTAAGGGTTAGGTTTATTGTTAGGGTTAGGTTTAGGGTTAGGGTTAGGGTTAGGGTTAGGGAAACGTAAGGGTTAGGGTTAAGGTTAGGTTTAGGGTTAGGGTTAAGGTTATGGTTAGGGTTAGGGTAAGGGTAAGGGTTAGTGTTAGGTTTAATGTTAGGGCAAGGGCTATGGTAACTTTTAGGGTTATTTTTCGGGTTAGGTTTAGGGTTAGGGTTTTGGTTAGGGTTAGGTTAAGGGTAAGGTTTAGGGTTATGATTAGGGTTAGGATTAGGGATAGGGTAAGGGTAAGTGTTACGGTAAGGGTTAGGTTTAGGGTTAGGGTAAGGGTAAGGGTTAGGGTTAGGCTTAGTGTAAGGGTTAGGGTTAGGGTTAGGGTTAGGGTTATGGTATGGGTAAAGGTTAGGGTTAGGGTTAGGGTTAGGGTAAGGGTTAGGGTTAGGGTTAGGGTTAGGTTTAGGGTTAGGGTTAGGGTAAGTGTAAGGGTTAGGGTTAGGGTTAGGTTTAGGGTTAGAGTTAGGTTTATGGTTAGAGTTAGGGTTAGGGTGAGGGTTAGGATAAGGGTATACCTTAGGGTTAGGGTTAGGGTTAGGGTTAGGATTAGCGTTAGGGTAAGGGTAAGGGTTGGGGTTAGGTTAAGGGTTAAGGTAAGGGTAAGCGTTGGGGTTAGGGTTAGGATTAGGTTTACGTTAAGGTTTAGGGTTAGGTTTAGGGTAAGGATAAGTGTAAGGTTTTGGGTTATGCTTAGGGTTAGGTTTAGGGTTAGGGTTAGGTTAAGGGTAATGGTTAGGGTAAGTGTTAGGTTTAGGGTTAGGTTCAGGGTTAGGGTACGCGTAAGGGTTAGGGTTAGGTTTAGGGTAAGGGTTAGGGTTAGGCTTAGGGTTAGGTTTAGGGTGAGGTTTAGGGTTACGGTAAGGGTAAGGGTTAGGGTTAGGGTTAGGGTTAAGGTAAGGGTAAGGGTTAGGGTTAGGGTTAGGATTTGGTTTAGGGTAAGGGTTAGGGTTAGCTTTAGGGTAAGAGTAAGTGTAAGGTTTAGGGTTACGTTTAGGGTTAGGGTTAGGTTTAGGGTAAGGGTAAGGTTTAAGGTTAGGGTTAGGTTTAGGGTTAGGGAATGGGTAAGGGTTAGGGTTAGGCTTAGGGTAAGGGTTAGGGTTAGGGTTAGGGTTAGGTTTAGGGATAGGTTTAGGGTTAGAGTGAGGGTAAGTTTTAGGGTTAGGTTTAGGGTTAGGGGTTAGGGTTAGGTTAGAGTTAGGTTTACGGTTAGGATTAGGGTAAAGGTAAGGGTTAGGGGTAGGGATAGAGTTAGGGTTAGGGTTAGGTTTAGGTTTAGCGTTAGAGTAAGGGTGAGGGTTAGGGTTAGGGTTAGGTTTAAAGATAAGGTTAGGGTTAGGGTTAGGGTAAGGGTAAGGGTAAGGGTTAGATTAGGGTTAGGGTTATGGTTAGGGTAAGAATTAGGGTTAGGGTAAAGGTAAGTGTTAATGTTAGGGTTAGTGTTAGGGTTAGGGTAAGGGTTAAGTTTAGGTTTAGGGTTAGGGTAAGGGTTATGGTTAGGTTTAGGGTTAGGGTTAGGGTTAGGGTAAGTGTTAGTGTTAGGGTTATTGTTAGGTTTAGGGTAATGGTTAGGGTTAGAGTTAGGGTTACGTTTAGGGTTGGGTTTAAGGTTAGGGTTAGGGTTAGTGTAAGGGTAAGTGTTAGGGTTAGGATTAGGGTTAGGGTTAGGGTAAGGTAAGGGTTAGTGTTAAGGTTAGGGTTAGGTTTAGGGTTAGGGTTAGGGTAAGGGTAAGAGTTAGGGTTAGATTAAGATTTAGTGTTAGGGTTAGGGTTAGGTTTAGGGTTAGTGTTAGGGTTAGGGTAAGGGTAGGGTTAGGTTTAAGGTTAGGGTTAAGGTTAGTGTTAGTGTTAGGGTAAGGGTAGGGTTAGGGTTAGGTTTAGGGATAGAGTTAGGGTAAGGGTAAGGCTTAGGTTTAGGGTTAGGGTTAGGGTTAGCGAAAGGATAAGGGTTAGGGTTAAGATTAGGTTTAGGGTTAGGCTTAGGGTTAAGGTTAGGGTTTAGGTTAGGGTAAATGTAAGTTTTAGGGTTAGGTTTACGGTTAGGGTTAGGGTAAGGGTAAGGCTTAGGTTTAGGATTAGGGTTAGGGTTAGGGTTGGGGTAAGGGTAAGGGTTAGGGTTAAGGTTAGGGTTAGGTTTAGGGTTTGGGTTAGGGTAAGGGTTAGGTTTACAATTAGGGTCAGGGTTAGGGTAAGGGTAAGGATTAGGGTTAGGGTTAGGGTTAGCTTTAGTGTTGGGGTTAAGGTTAGGGTTAGGGTAAGGGTTAGGGTTTGGGTTAGGGTTAGGTTTAGGGTTAGGTTTAGGGTTACGGTTAGGGTTAGGTTTAGGGTTAGGGTAAGGGTATGTGTTAAGGTTAGGGTTAGGGTTAGGTTTAGCATTAGGGTAAGGGTTAGGGTAAGGGTTAGGGTTAAGGTAAGTGTAAGGGTTAGGGTTAGGGTTAGGTTTAGGGTAAGGGTTAGGGTTAGGTTTAGGGTAAGGGTAAGATTTAGGGTTAGGGTTACGGTTATGGTTAGGGTTAGTGTAAGGGTAAGGGTTAGGGTTAGGGTTAGTTTTAGGGTTAGGTTTAGTTTTAGGGTAAGGGTAAGTGTTTGAGTTAGTGTTTGGGTAAGGTTTAGGGTAAGGGTTAGGGTTAGGGTTGGGGTTAGGGTAAGTGTTAGGGTTAGGGTTAGGGTTAGGGGTTAGGGTTAGGGTTAGGGTTATGGTAAGGGTTAGCATTAGGGGTTAGGCTTAGTGTTAATGTTAGGTTAAGGGTTATGGTTAGGGTTAGGGTTAGGATTAGGAAAAGGGTTAGGGTTAGGGTTAGGGTTAGGCTTAGGGTACGTTTAGGGTTAGGATTAGGTTAAGGGTATGTGTTAAGGTTAGGGTTAGGGTTAGGTTTAGCATTAGGGTAAGGGTAAGGGTTAAGGTATGGGTTATGGTTAAGGTAAGGGTGAGGGGTAGGGTTAGGGTAAGGGTTAGGGTTAGGTTTGGTGTTAGGGTAAGGGTTAGGTTTAGGGTTAGGGTTAGGGTAAGGGTAAGTGTTAGGGTTAAGGTTAGGGTAATGTTTAGGTTTAGGGTAAGGGTAAGGGTTAGGGTTAGGAATAGGTTTAGGGTTAGGTTTAGATTTAGGGTAAGGGTAAGGGTTAGAGTTAGGTTTAGGGTTAGGGTTAAGGTAAGGGTTAGGGTTACGTTTGGGATTAGGGTAAGGGTAAGTTTTAGGGTTAGGTTTAGGGTTAGTATACGGGTAAGGGTTAGGGCAGGGTTAGGGTCAGTGGTTAGGGTTAGGGTTAGGGTTAAGGGTTAGGGTTAGGGTTAGTGTTAGGTTAAGGGTTAGGGTTATGGTAAGGGTGAGGGTTAAGTTAGGGTTAGGGTTAGGGTTGGGTAAGGGTAAGCGTTAGGGTTAGGTTGTGGGTTAGGTTAGGGTAAGGGTAAGGGTTAGGGTTAGGGTTAGGGTTAGGGTTAGGTTTAGGGTTAGGGTTAGGGTTAGGGTTAGGGTAAGGGTAAGTGTTAGGATGAAGGTTAGGGTTAGGGTTAGGTTTAGGGTTAGGGTTAGGGTTAGGGTAAGGGTAAGGTTTAGAGTTAGGATTAGGGTTACGGTTAGGGTAAGGGTTAGGGTTACATTAAGGGTTAGGGTTAGGATTAGGGTAAGGTTAAGGGTTAGGGTTAGAGTTAGGGTTAGGGTTAGGTTAATGGTTAGGGGTTAGGTTTAGGGTTAATGTAAAGGTTAGGGTTAGTGTTAGCGTTAGGGTTAGGGTAAGGTTTAGGGTTAGGATTAGGTTAGGGGTAAGAGTTAGGGTTAAGGTTATGGTTAGGGTTAGGGTAAGGGTAAGTATTAGGGTTAAGGTTAGGGTTAGGGTTAGGGTAAGGGTAAGTGTTAGGTTTAGGGTTAGGTTTAGGGTTAGGGTTAGGGTTAGGGTTACTTTTAGTGTAAGTGTCAGGGTTAGGGTTAAGGTTAGGGTTAGGGTTAGTTTTAGGGTTAGGGTTAGGGTTAATGAAGGGTAAGGGTTAGGGTTACGATTAGGGTTAGGGTTAAGATAAGGGTTAGGGATAGGGTTAGGGTTAGGTTTAGGTTTAGGGTTAGGGTTAGGGTAAGGGTAAGGGTTAGTGTTAGGGTTAGGGTTAGGTTTAGGGTTACGGTTAGGGTAAGGGTAAGTGTTAGTGTTAGGGTTAGGATTAGGGTTAGGGTAAGGGTTAGGGTTAGGGTTAGGTTTGGGGTTAGGGTAAGGGTAAGTGTTAGGGTTAGGTTTAGGGTTAGGATTAGGCTATGGTTAAGGGTTAGGGTTAGGGTTAGGGTTAGGGTTACGGTTAGGGTTAGGGTAGGGGTAAGGGTTACGTTAGGGTTAGGGTTAGGGTTAGGGTAAGGGTTAGGGTGAGGGTTAGGGTAGGGTAACGGTAAGGGTTAAGTTTAGGGTTAGGGTTAGGGTTAGGGTAAGGGTAAGGGTAAGGGGTAGGGTTGGGAATAGAGTTAGGTTTAGGTTTAGGGTTAGGGGTTAGGTTTAGTGTTAGGGTAAGAGTAAGGGTTAGGGTTAGAATTAGGGTTAGGGTTAAGATAAGGTTTAGGGATAGGGTTATGGTTAGGGTTAGGTTTAAGGTTAGGTTTAGGGTAAGGGTAAGGGTTAGTGTTAGGGTTAGGGTTAGGTTTAGGTTTACGGTTAGGGTAAGGGTAAGTGTTAGTGTTAGGGTTAGGGTTAGGGTAAGGTTTAGGGTTATGGTTAGGGTTAGGTTTAGGATGAGGTTTAGGGTTAGAATAAAGGTAAGGGTTAGGGTAAGCGTTAGGGTTAGGTTTAGGGTTAGGATAAAGGGAAGGGTTAGGTAAGGGTTAGGGTTAGGGTAAGGGTAAGGTTTAGGGTTAGGTTTAGGGATAGGGTTATTGTAAGGGTAAGGGTTAGGGTTAGGGTTAGGTTAGGGTTAGGTTAAGGTTAAGGGTTAGGGTTAGGGTTAGGGTTAGGGTAAGGGTAAGGTTTAGGGTTAGGGTTAGAGTTAGGGTAAGGGTTAGGGTTAGGGTTAGGGTTAGGGTTGGTGTTAGGGTAAGGGTAAGTGTTAGGGTTAGGTTTAGGGTTAGGATAAGGCTAAGGGTTAAGGTTAGGGTTATGGTTAGGGGTTAGCGTTAGGTTAGGGTTAGGGGTTAGGGTTAGGGTTAGGGTTAGTGTTAGGGTAAGGGTTAGGTTGAGGGGTTAGTGTTCGTATTAGGGTTTGGGTAAGAATTAGGGATAGGGTTAGTTTTAGGTTTAGGGTTAGTGTTAGTGTTAGGGGAAGAGTTAGGGATAGGGTTAGGTTTAGGTTTAGGGTTGGGGTTAAGGTTAGGGTTAGCGTTAGGGTAAGGGTAAGGGTTAAGGTTAGGGGTAGGGTTGGGGTTAGGGTAAGGGTAAGGGTTAGGGTTAGGGTTAGGATTAGGGGTTACGGTTAGGGTTAGTTTTAGGGTTACGGTTAGAGTAAGGGTAAGGGATAAGGTTAGGGATAGGGTTAGGGTTAGGGTTAATTTTAGGGTTAGGGTTAGTATAAGGTAAGGGGTAGGGTTAGGGTTAGGGTTAAGTTTAGATTTAGGGTTAGGGTTAGGGTTAAGGTAAGGGTAAGGGTTCGGTTTTGGGTTAGGTTTACTTTAGTGTTAGGGTTAGGGTTACGGTTAGGGTAAGGGTAAGGGTTAGGGTTCAGGTTAGGGTTAGGGTTAGGGTTAGGGTTAGGGTAAGTGTAAGGGTTAGGGTTAGGTTTAGGTTTACGGTTAGGGTAAGGGTAAGGGTTAGGTTTATTGTTAGGGTTAGGTTTAGGGTTAGGGTTAGGGTTAGGGTTAGGGAAACGTAAGGGTTAGGGTTAAGGTTAGGTTTAGGGTTAGGGTTAAGGTTATGGTTAGGGTTAGGGTAAGGGTAAGGGTTAGTGTTAGGTTTAATGTTAGGGCAAGGGCTATGGTAACTTTTAGGGTTATTTTTCGGGTTAGGTTTAGGGTTAGGGTTTTGGTTAGGGTTAGGTTAAGGGTAAGGTTTAGGGTTATGATTAGGGTTAGGATTAGGGATAGGGTAAGGGTAAGTGTTACGGTAAGGGTTAGGTTTAGGGTTAGGGTAAGGGTAAGGGTTAGGGTTAGGCTTAGTGTAAGGGTTAGGGTTAGGGTTAGGGTTAGGGTTATGGTATGGGTAAAGGTTAGGGTTAGGGTTAGGGTTAGGGTAAGGGTTAGGGTTAGGGTTAGGGTTAGGGTTAGGGTTAGGGTAAGTGTAAGGGTTAGGGTTAGGGTTAGGTTTAGGGTTAGAGTTAGGTTTATGGTTAGAGTTAGGGTTAGGGTGAGGGTTAGGATAAGGGTATACCTTAGGGTTAGGGTTAGGGTTAGGGTTAGGATTAGCGTTAGGGTAAGGGTAAGGGTTGGGGTTAGGTTAAGGGTTAAGGTAAGGGTAAGCGTTGGGGTTAGGGTTAGGATTAGGTTTACGTTAAGGTTTAGGGTTAGGTTTAGGGTAAGGATAAGTGTAAGGTTTTGGGTTATGCTTAGGGTTAGGTTTAGGGTTAGGGTTAGGTTAAGGGTAATGGTTAGGGTAAGTGTTAGGTTTAGGGTTAGGTTCAGGGTTAGGGTACGCGTAAGGGTTAGGGTTAGGTTTAGGGTAAGGGTTAGGGTTAGGCTTAGGGTTAGGTTTAGGGTGAGGTTTAGGGTTACGGTAAGGGTAAGGGTTAGGGTTAGGGTTAGGGTTAAGGTAAGGGTAAGGGTTAGGGTTAGGGTTAGGATTTGGTTTAGGGTAAGGGTTAGGGTTAGCTTTAGGGTAAGAGTAAGTGTAAGGTTTAGGGTTACGTTTAGGGTTAGGGTTAGGTTTAGGGTAAGGGTAAGGTTTAAGGTTAGGGTTAGGTTTAGGGTTAGGGAATGGGTAAGGGTTAGGGTTAGGCTTAGGGTAAGGGTTAGGGTTAGGGTTAGGGTTAGGTTTAGGGATAGGTTTAGGGTTAGAGTGAGGGTAAGTTTTAGGGTTAGGTTTAGGGTTAGGGGTTAGGGTTAGGTTAGAGTTAGGTTTACGGTTAGGATTAGGGTAAAGGTAAGGGTTAGGGGTAGGGATAGAGTTAGGGTTAGGGTTAGGTTTAGGTTTAGCGTTAGAGTAAGGGTGAGGGTTAGGGTTAGGGTTAGGTTTAAGGATAAGGTTAGGGTTAGGGTTAGGGTAAGGGTAAGGGTAAGGGTTAGATTAGGGTTAGGGTTATGGTTAGGGTAAGAATTAGGGTTAGGGTAAAGGTAAGTGTTAATGTTAGGGTTAGTGTTAGGGTTAGGGTAAGGGTTAAGTTTAGGTTTAGGGTTAGGGTAAGGGTTATGGTTAGGTTTAGGGTTAGGGTTAGGGTTAGGGTAAGTGTTAGTGTTAGGGTTATTGTTAGGTTTAGGGTAATGGTTAGGGTTAGAGTTAGGGTTACGTTTAGGGTTGGGTTTAAGGTTAGGGTTAGGGTTAGTGTAAGGGTAAGTGTTAGGGTTAGGATTAGGGTTAGGGTTAGGGTAAGGTAAGGGTTAGTGTTAAGGTTAGGGTTAGGTTTAGGGTTAGGGTTAGGGTAAGGGTAAGAGTTAGGGTTAGATTAAGATTTAGT
Organism: Megascapheus bottae; assembly: GCA_024803745.1. NCBI lineage: Eukaryota > Metazoa > Chordata > Mammalia > Rodentia > Geomyidae > Megascapheus > Megascapheus bottae. Next base: position 3,007,444 of record JANJXV010000049.1, read on the forward strand.
GTTAGGGTTAGGGTTAGGTTTAGGGTTAGTGTTAGGGTTAGAGTAAGGGTAGGGTTAGGTTTAAGGTTAGGGTTAAGGTTAGTGTTAGTGTTAGGGTAAGGGTAGGGTTAGGGTTAGGTTTAGGGATAGAGTTAGGGTAAGGGTAAGGCTTAGGTTTAGGGTTAGGGTTAGGGTTAGCGAAAGGATAAGGGTTAGGGTTAAGATTAGGTTTAGGGTTAGGCTTAGGGTTAAGGTTAGGGTTTAGGTTAGGGTAAATGTAAGTTTTAGGGTTAGGTTTACGGTTAGGGTTAGGGTAAGGGTAAGGCTTAGGTTTAGGATTAGGGTTAGGGTTAGGGTTGGGGTAAGGGTAAGGGTTAGGGTTAAGGTTAGGGTTAGGTTTAGGGTTTGGGTTAGGGTAAGGGTTAGGTTTACAATTAGGGTCAGGGTTAGGGTAAGGGTAAGGATTAGGGTTAGGGTTAGGGTTAGCTTTAGTGTTGGGGTTAAGGTTAGGGTTAGGGTAAGGGTTAGGGTTTGGGTTAGGGTTAGGTTTAGGGTTAGGTTTAGGGTTACGGTTAGGGTTAGGTTTAGGGTTAGGGTAAGGGTATGTGTTAAGGTTAGGGTTAGGGTTAGGTTTAGCATTAGGGTAAGGGTTAGGGTAAGGGTTAGGGTTAAGGTAAGTGTAAGGGTTAGGGTTAGGGTTAGGTTTAGGGTAAGGGTTAGGGTTAGGTTTAGGGTAAGGGTAAGATTTAGGGTTAGGGTTACGGTTATGGTTAGGGTTAGTGTAAGGGTAAGGGTTAGGGTTAGGGTTAGTTTTAGGGTTAGGTTTAGTTTTAGGGTAAGGGTAAGTGTTTGAGTTAGTGTTTGGGTAAGGTTTAGGGTAAGGGTTAGGGTTAGGGTTGGGGTTAGGGTAAGTGTTAGGGTTAGGGTTAGGGTTAGGGGTTAGGGTTAGGGTTAGGGTTATGGTAAGGGTTAGCATTAGGGGTTAGGCTTAGTGTTAATGTTAGGTTAAGGGTTATGGTTAGGGTTAGGGTTAGGATTAGGAAAAGGGTTAGGTTTAGGGTTAGGGTTAGGGTTAGGGTAAGTGTAAGGGTTAAGTTAGGGTTAGTGTTAGGGTTAGGGTATGTTTTAGGGTTGGGGTTAGGATTAGGGTTAGGGTTAGGGTTAGGGAAAGGATAAGGGTTAGGTTTAAATTTAGGTTTAGGGTTAGGGTTAGGGTTAAGTTGAGGGTTAGGGTTGGGTAAGGGTAAGGGTTAGCGTTAGGGTTAGGGTTAGGTTTAGGGTTAGGGTTAGGGTTAGGTTAAGGGTAAGTGTGAGGGTTGAGGTTAGGGTTGGATTAGGGTAAGTTTAAGTGTTAGGGTTAGGATTAGGTTTAGGGTTAGGGTTAGGGTTAGGGTAAGTGTAAGGTTTAGGGTTAAAGTTAGGGTTAGGGTTAGTTTTAGGGTTAGGGTTAGGGTTAGGGTAAGGGTAAAGGTTAGGGTTAGGATTGGGGTTAGGTTTAAGAGAAGGGTTAGGAATAATTTTAGGGTTAGGTTTAGGTTTAGGTTTAGGGTTAGGGTAGGGGTAAGCGTTAGTGTTAGGGTTAGGTTTAGGTTTAGTTTTGGGGTAAAGGTTAGTGTTAGGGTAACGGTTAGGGTTATGGTTAAAGTTAGGTTTAGGGTACGGTTAGGGTTAGATTTAGGGTAAGGGTTAGGGTTAGGTTTAGGGTTAGGGTTAGGGTTAGGGGAAGGGTACGGGTTACGGTTAAGGTTAGGGTTAGGATTAGGGTTAGGGTTAGGGTAAGGGTAAGTGTTAGGGTTAGGATTAGGGATAGGGTTAGGGTAAGGATAAGGCTTAGGTTTAGGGTTAGGGTTAGAGTTAGTGTTAGGGTTAGGGAAAGGATAAGGTTTAGTGTTAAGGTTAGGTTTCGGGCTAGGTTTAGGGTTAAGTTTAGGGTTAGGTTTAGGGTAAGGGTAAATTTTAGGGTTGGCTATATGGTTAGATTTAGGGTAAGGGTAAGTGTTATGGTTAGGGTTAGGTTTAGGGTTAGGGTTAGAGTTAGGGTTAGGGAAAGGGTAAGGGTTAGGGTTAAGGTTACGGTTAGGGTTAGGGTTAGGTTTAGTGTTAGGGTAAGGGTTAGGGTAAGGGTTTGGGTTAGGATTAGGTTTAGGGTTAGGGTTAGGGTAAGGGTAAGGGTAAGGGTTAGGGTTAGGGTCAGGGTTAGGTTTAGTGTTGGGGTTAAGTTTAGGGTTAGGGTAAGGGTTAGGTTTTGGGTTCGGGTTAGGTTTAGGGTTAGGTTTAGGCTTAAGGTTAGGGTTAGGATTAGGGTAAGGGTATGTGTTAAGGTTAGGGTTAGGGTTAGGTTTAGCATTAGGGTAAGGGTAAGGGCTAGGGTATGGGTTATGATTAAGGTAAGGGTAAGGGTTAGGGTTACGGTAAGTGTTAGGGTTAGGGTAAGGTTTAGGGTTAGGGTTGAGGTTAGGGTAAGTGTTTGGTTTAGGGTTGGGGTTAGGGTAAGGGTAAGTGTTAGGGTTACGGTTAGGGTTATGGATAGGTTTAGGGTAAGGGTAAGGGTTAGGGTTAGGGCTAGGTTTAGGGTTAGGTTTAGATTTAGGGTAAGGGTAATGGTTAGAGTTAGGTTTAGGGTTAAGGTTAAGGTAAGGGTTAAGGTAAGGGTTAGGGTTAGGGTTGGGATTAGGGTAAGGGTAAGTGTTAGGGTTAGGTTTAGGGTTAGGATAAGGGTAAGGGTTAGGGCAGGGTTATGGTCGGGGGTTAGGGTTAGGGTTAGGGTTAAGGGTTAGGGTTAGGGTTAGTGTTAGGTTAAGGGTTAGGGTTATGGTAATTGTAAGGGTTAAGTTAGGGTTAGGGTTAGGGTTAGTGTTGGGTAAGTGTAAGGGTTAAGGTTAGGTTTTGGGTTAGGTTAGGGTAAGGGTAAGGGTTAGGGTTAGGGTTAGGGTTAGGTTTAGGGTTAGGGTTAGGGTTAGGGTTAGGGTAAGGGTAAGGGTTAGGGTGAAGGTTAGGGTTAGGTTTAGGTTTAGGGTTAGGATTAGGGTTAGGGTAAGGGTAAGGATTAGAGTTAGGATTAGGGTTACGGTTAGGGTAAGGGTTAGGGTTAGATTTACGGTTAGGTTAAGGGTTAGGGTTAGGATTAAGGTAAGGTTAAGGGTTAGGGTTAGAAGTACGGTTAAGGTAAGGGTTAGGGTTTAGGGTTAGGGTTAGTGTAAAGGTTAGGGTTAGTGTTAGCGTTAGGGTTAGGTTAAGGGTTAGCGTTAGGGTTAGGGTTAGGTTAGGGGTAAGTGTTAGGCTTAAGGTTATGCTTAGGGTTAAGGTAAGGGTAAGAGTTAGGGTTAAGGTTAGGGTTAGGGTTAGGCTAAGGGTAAGTGTTAGGGTTAGGGTTAGGTTTAGGGTTAGGGTTAGTTTTAGGGTAAGTGTAAGGGTTAGGGCTAAGGTTAGGGTTAGGGTTAGTTTTAGGGTTAGGGTTAGGGTTAGGATAAGGGTAAGGGTTAGGGTTACGATTAGGGTTAGGGTTAAGATAAGGGTTAGGGATAGGGTTAGGGTTAGGGTTAGGTTTAGGGTTAGGGTTAGGGTAATGGTAAGGGTTAGTGTTAGGGTTAGGTTTAGGGTTACGGTTAGGGTAAGGGTAAGTGTTAGTGTTAGGGTTAGGGTTAGGTTTAGGGTAAGGGTTAGGGTTAGGGTTAGGTTTGGGGTTAGGGTAAGGGTAAGTGTTAGGGTTAGGTTTAGGGTTAGGATTAGGGTAAGGTTAAGGGTTAGGGTTAGGGTTACCATTAGGGTTAGGGTAGGGTTAAGGGTTAGGTTAGGGTTAGGGTTAGGGTTAGGGTAAGGTTTAGGGTGAGGGTTAGGGTTAGGGTAACGGTAAGGGTTAGGTTTAGGTTTAGGGTTAGGGTTAGGGTAATGGTAAGGGTAAGAGTTAGGATTAGAGTCAGGGTTAGGGTTAGGTTTGGGGTTAGGGTAAGGGTAAGTGTTAGGGTTAGGTTTAGGTTTAGGATTAGGGGTTAGGTTTAGTGTTAGGGTAAGAGTAAGGGTTAGGGTTACGATTAGGGTTAGGGTTAAGATAAGGGTTAGGGATAGGGTTAGGGTTAGGGTTAGGTTTAGGTTTAGGGTTAGGGTAAGGGTAAGGGTTAGTGTTAGGGTTAGGTTTAGGGTTACGGTTAGGGTAAGGGTAAGTGTTAGTGTTAGGGTTAGGGTTAGGTTTAGGGTAAGGTTTAGGGTTAGGGTTAGGTTTAGGTTTAGGGTTAGGTTTAGGGTTAGAATAAAGGTAAGGGTTAGGGTAAGGTTTAGGGTTAGGTTTAGGGTTAGGATAAAGGTAAGGGTTAGGGTAAGGGTTAGGGTTAGGTTTAGGGTTAGGATAAAGGTAAGGGTTAGGGTAAGGGTTAGGGTTAGCCTTATGGTAAGGGTAAGGTTTAGGGTTAGGTTTAGGGTTAGGGTTAGTGTAAGGGTAAGGGTTAGTGTTAGGGTTAGGTTAGGGTTAGGTTTATGGTTAGGGTAAGGGTAAGGTTTAGGGTTAGGGTTAGAGTTATGGTAAGGGTTAGGGTTAGGGTTAGGATTAGGGTTGGGGTTAGGGTAAGGGTAAGTGTTAGGGTTAGGTTTAGGGTTAGGATAAGGGTAAGGGTTAAGGTTAGGGTTATGGTTAGGGGTTAGCGTTAGGTTATGGTTAGGGGTTAGGGTTAGGGTTAGGGTTAGGGTAAGGGTTAGGGTTAGGGGTTAGGGTTCGTATTAGGGTTAGGGTAAGAGTTAGGGATAGGGTTATGTTTAGGTTTAGGGTTGGGGTTAAGGTTATGTTAGCCTTGCCTTAGGGTAAGGGTAAGGGTTAGGGTTAGGGATAGGGTTGGGGTTAGGGTAAGGGTAAGGGTTAGGATTAGGGTTAGGGTTAGGATAGGGGTTACGGTTAGGGTTAGTTTTAGGGTTACGGTTAGGGTAAGGGTAAGGGATAAGGTTAGGGATAGTGTTAGGGTTAGGGTTAATTTTAGGGTTAGGGTTAATATAAGGTAAGGGGTTGGGTTAGGGTTAGGGTTAAGTTTAGGGTTAGGGTTAGGGTTAGGGTTAAGGTAAGGGTAAGGGTTCGGTTTAGGGTTAGGGTTAAGTTCAGGGTTAGGGTTAGGGTTACTGTTAGGGTAAGGGTAAGGGTTAGGGTTCAGATTAGGGTTAGGGTTAGGGTTAGGGTTAGGGTTTGTGTAAGGGTTAGGGTTAGGTTTAGGTTTATTGTTAGGGTAAGGGTAAGGGTTAGGTTTAGGGTTAGGGTTAGGTTTAGGGGTAGGTTTAGGGTTAGGGTTAGGGAAATGTAAGGGTTAGGGTTAAGGTTAGGTTTAGGGTTAGGGTTAAGTTTATGGTTAGGGTTAGGGTAAGGGTAAGGGTTAGTGTTAGGTTTAGGGGTAGGGTTAGGGCTATGGTAACTTTTAGGGTTAGGGTTCGGGTTAGGTTTAGGGTTAGGGTTATGGTTAGGGTTAGGTTAAGGGTAAGGTTTAGGGTTATGGTTAGGGTTAGGATTAGGGATAGGGTAAGGGTAAGGGTTAGGGTAAGGGTTAGGTTTAGGGTTAGGGTAAGGGTAAGGGTAAGGGTTAGGCTTAGGGTAAGGGTTAGGGTTAGGGTTATGGTAAGGGTAAAGGTTAGGGTTAAGGTTAGGGTTAGGGTAAGGGTTAGGGTTAGGGTTAGAGTTAGGTTTAGAGTTAGGTTTATGGTTAGAGTTAGGGTTAGGGTGAGGGTTAGGATAAGGGTATGTCTTAGGGTTAGGTTTAGGGTTAGGTGTAGCCCTAGGGTAAGGGTAAGGGTTAGGGTTAGGGTAAGGGTTAAGGTAAGGGTAAGAGTTGGGGTTAGGGTTAGGTTTAGGTTTGCGTTAAGGTTTAAGTTTAGGTTTAGGGTAAAGATAAGTGTAAGCTTTTGAGTTATGGTTAGGGTTAGGGTTAGGGTTAGGGTTAGGTTAAGGGTTAGGGTATGGGTAAGGGTTAGGTTTAGGTTTAGGGTAAGGGTTAGGGTTAGGATTAGGTTTAGGTTTAGGGTGAGCTTTAGGGTTACTGTAAGGGTAAGGGTTAGGATTAGGGTTAGGGTTAAGGTAAGGGTAAGGATTAGGGTTAGGGTTAGGATTTCGTTTAGGGTAAGGGTTAGGTTTAGGTTAAGGGTAAGGGTAAGTGTAAGGTTTAGGGTTATGTTTAGGGTTAGGGTTAGGGTTAGGGTAAGCGTAAGGGTTAGGGTTAGGGTTAGGTTTAGGGTTAGGGTAAGGGTTAGGGTTAGGCTTAGGGTTAGGATTAGGGTAAAGGTAAGGGTTAGGGGTAGGGATAGAGTTAGGGTTAGGTTTAGGTTTAGGGTTAGGGTAAGGGTTTTGGTTAGGGTTAGGGTTAAGATTAGGGTTATGGTTAGGGTAAGGGTATGTGTTAGTTTTAGGGGTATTGTTAGGGTTAGGGTAATGGTTAGGGTTAGAGTTAGGGTTACGTTTACGGTTTGGTTTAAGGATAGGGTTAGGTTTAGTGTAAGGGTAAGGGTTAGGTTTAGGATTAGGGTTAGGGTTATGGTAAGGTAAGGGTTAGTGTAAAGTTTAGGGTTAGGTTTAGGGTTAGTTTTAGGGTAAGGGTAAGAGTTAGCGTTAGGGTTAGGGTTAGATTAAGATTTAGTGTGAGGGTTAGGGTTAGGTTTAGGGTTAGTGTTAGGGTTAGGGTAAGGGTAAGGGTTAGGGTTAAGGTTAGGGTTAGGGTTAGTGTTAGGGTAAGCGTTAGAGTTAGGTTTAGGGATAGAGTTAGGGTAAGGGTAAGGCTTAGGTTTAGGTTTAGGTTTAGGGTTAGGGTTAGGGAAAGGATAAGGGTTAGGGTTAAGGTTAGGTTTAGGGTTAGGCTTAGGGTTAAGGTTAGGGTTAGGGTTAATGTAAGGGTAAGTTTAGGGTTAGGTTTAGGGTTAGGGTTAGGGTAAGGGTAAGGCTTAGGTTTAGGGTTAGTGTTAGGGTTAGGGTTACGCTAAGGGTAAGGATTAGGGTTAAGGTTAGTGTTAGGTTTAGGGTTTGCGTTAGGGTAAGGGTTAGGTTTAGAATTAGGGTCAGGGTTAGGGTAAGGGTAAGGATTAGGGTTAGGCTTAGGGTTAGCTTTAGTGTTGGGGTTAAGGTTAGGGTTAGGGTAAGGGTTAGGGTTTGGGTTAGGGTTAGGTTTAGGGTTAGGTTTAGGGTTACGGTTAGGGTTAGGTTTAGGGTTAGGGTAAGGGTATGTGTTAAGGTTAGGGTTAGGGTTAGGTTTAGCATTATGGTAAGGGTTAGGGTAAGGGTTAGGGTTAAGGTAAGTGTAAGGGTTAGGGTTAGGGTTAGGTTTAGGGTAAGGGTTAGGGTTAGGTTTAGGGAAAGAGTAAGATTTAGGGTTAGGGTTAGGGTTATGGTTAGGGTTAGTGTAAGGGTAAGGGTTAGGGTTAGGGTTAGTTTTAGGGTTAGGTTTAGTTTTAGGGTAAGGTTAAGTGTTTGAGTTAGTGTTAGGGTTAGGGTTAGGGTAAGGGTTAGGGTAAGGGTTAGGGTTAGGTTTGGGTTTAGGGTAAGTGTTAGTGTTAGTGTTAGGGTTAGGGTTAGGGGTTAGGGTTAGGGTTATGGTAAGGGTTAGAGTTAGGGGTTAGGCTTAGTGTTAATGTTAGGTTAAGGGTTATGGTTAGGGTTAGGGTTAGGATTAGGAAAAGGGTTAGGGTTAGGGTTAGGGTTAGGGTAAGTGTAAGGGTTAACTTAGGGTTAGGGTTAGGGTTAGGGTATGGGTTAGGGTTAGGGTTAGGATTAATGTTAGGGTTAGGGTTAGGGTAAGTGTTAGGGTTAGGGTTAGGGTTAGGGTTAGGGGTTAGGGTTAGGGTTATGGTAAGGGTTAGAGTTAGGGGTTAGGCTTTGTGTTAATGTTAGGTTAAGGGTTATGGTTAGGGTTAGGGTTAGGATTAGGATAAGGGTTAGGGTTAGGGTTAGGGTTAGGGTAAGTGTAAGCGTTAAGTTAGGGTTAGGGTTAGGATTAGGGTATGGGTTAGGGTTAGGGTTAGGATTAGGGTTAGGGTTAGGGTTAGGGAAAGGATAAGGGTAAGGTTTAAAGTTAGGTTTAGGGTTAGGGTTAGGGTTAAGTTGAGGGCTAGGGTTGGGTAAGGGTAAGGGTTAGCGTTAGGGTTAGGTTTAGGTTTAGGGTAAGGGTAAGGGTAAGGGTTAGGGTGAAGGTTAGGGTTAGGGTTAGGGTAAGGGTAAGGTTAGAGTTAGGGTTAGGCTTAGGGTTAGGGTAAAGGCTAGGGTTTATGGTTAGGGTTAGGGTAAAGGTTAGGGTTAGTGTTAGGTTTAGGGTTATGGTAATGGTTAGCGTTAGGGTTAGGGTTAGGTTAAGGGTAAGTGTGAGGGTTAACATTGGGGTCGGATTAGGGTAAGGGTAAATGTTAGGGTTAGGATTAGGTTTAGGGTTAGGGTTACGGTTAGGGTAAGTGTAATGGTTAGACTTAAGGTTAGGGTTAGGGTTAGTTTTAGGGTTAGGGTTAGGGTTAGGGTTAGGGTTAGGTTAAGGGTAAAGGTAAGGTTTAGGATTAGGGTTAGGTTTAAGGGAAGGGTTAGGGATAATTTTAGGGTTAGGGTTAGGTTTAGGGTTAGGGTTAGGGTAGGGGTAAGGGTTAGTGCTAGGGTTAGGTTTAGGTTTAGTGTTGGGGTAAAGGTTAGGGTTAGGGTAACGGTTAGGGTTAGGGTTAAAGTTAGGTTTAGGGTTACGGTAAGGGATAGATTTAGGGTAAGGGTTAGGGTTAGGTTTAGAGTCATGGTAAGGTTTAGTGTTAGGGTTAGGGTTAGGGTAATGGTAAGGGTTAGGTTTAGGGTTAGGGTTAGGTTTAGGTTTAGGGTAAAGGTAAGGGTTAGGGTTAGGTTTAGGGCTGGGTTAGGGTAAGGGGTAGGGTTGGTGTTAGGGTTAGGCTTAGGTTTACTGTTGGGGTTAAGGTTAGGGTTAGGGTGATGGTTAGGGTTAGGGTTAAAGTTAGGTTTAGGGTTACGGTTAGGGTTAGATTTAGGGTAAGGGTTACGGTTAGGTTTAGAGTAATGGTAAGGTTTAGGGTTAGGGTTAGTGTTAGGGTAATGGTAAGGGTTAGGTTTAGGGTTAGGGTTAGGTTTAGGGTTAGGGTAAGGGTAAGGGTTAGGGTTAGGTTTAGGGTTAGGGTTAGGGTAAGGGGTAGGGTTAGGGTTAGGGTTAGGGTTAGGGTTAGGGTTAGGTTTAGGTTTAGCGTTGGGGTTAAGGTTAGGGTTAGCGTTATGGTAAGGGTAAGGGTTAGGGTCAGGGTTAGGGTTAGTTTTAGGGTTAGAGTTAGTGTAAGTGTAAGGGTGAGGGTTAGGGTTAGGGTTAGTGTTAGATTAAGGGTAAGGGTTAGTTTTAAGGTTAGGGTTAGGGTTAGGTTTAGAGTTAGGGTTAGGGTTAAGTTTAGGGTTAGGGTTAGAGTAAGGGTTAGGTTTAGACTTAGGGGTTAGGGTTAGGGTTAGGGTTAGGGTAAGCATAGAGTTAGGGTTAGGGTTAGAGTTAATGTTAGTGTTAGGTTAAGCGTTACGGTTAGGGTTAGGGTTAGGGTAAGGGTCAGGTTTGGAGGTTAGTGTTACTGTTAGGGTTAAGGTAAGGGTTAAGGTTAGGGTTAAGGGTAGGGTAAGGATGATGGTTAGTGTTAGAGTTAGTGTTAGGGTTAAGGTTAGCGCTATCATTAAGGTTAGGATTAGGGTAAGGGTAAGGGTTAGGGTTAAGGTTAGGGTTAGGGTTAGGCTTAGGGTTAGGGTAAGGGTAAGGGTTAGGTTAGGTTTAGGGTTAGGGTAAGGGAAAGGGTTAGGTTTAGGGTTAGGATTAGGTTTAGGGTTGGGGTTAGGGTTAGGGTTAAGGAAAGGATAAGGTTTAGGGTTAAGGTGAGGTTTAGGATTAGGGTTACAGTTAAGGTTAGGGTTAGGGTTAGGGTAAGGGTAAGGATTGGGGTTAGGTTTAGGGTAAGGGTAATTGATAGGATTAGTGTTAGGGTTAGGTTTATGGTTAGGGTTAGGGTTATGGTTAGGGTAAGGGTAAGGGTTAGGGTTAGGGTTAGGGTTAGTGTTAGGGTAAGGGTAAGGTTAGTGTTAGGGTTAGGGTTAGCGTAAGGGTTAGTGGTTAGGGTTAGCGTTAGGGTAAGGGTTAGTGGTTAGGGTTAGGGTTAGGGTAAGTGTAAGTGTTAGGATTAGGTTTAGGTTTAGGGTTAGGGTAAGGGTTATGGTTATTGTTAGGGTTAGGGTTAGGGTAAGGTTTAGGGTTAGGTTTAGGTTTAGGGACATGTTTATGGTTAGGGTTAGGTTTAGGGTTAGGGTTAGGGTTAGGGTAAGGTTAAGTGTTAGGGTTAGGGTTAGGGTTAGGTTAAGGGTAAGGGTTAGGGTTAGAGTTAGGGTTAGGTTTAGGGTTAGGGTTAGGGTTAGGGTTAGGGTACGGGTAAGGTTTAGGGTTAACGTTATGGTTAGGGTTAGGTTTACGGTTAGGGTAGGGTTACGGTAAGGGTAAGGGTTAGGATTACGATTGGGTTAGTGTTAGGGTAAGGGTAAGGGTTAGGGTTAGGTTTAGGGTTAGGGTTAGGGTAAGGGTGAGGGGTAGGGTTAGGGTTAGGGTTAGGTTTAGGGTTAGGGTTAGGGTTAGGGTTAGGTAAGGGTAAGGGTTAGGGTTAAGGTTAGAGTTAGGGTTAGGTTTAGGGTTAGGATTAGGGTTAGGGTTAGGGTAAGGGTAAGGGTTAGGGTTCGGGTTAGGGTCAGGGTAAGGGTAAGGGTTAAGGTTAGGTTTAGGGTTAGGGTTAGGGTAAGGGTAAGGGTAAGGGTTAGGGTTAGGGTTAGCGTTAGGGAAAGGATACGGGTTAGGGTTAAGGTTAGGTTTAGGATTAGTTTTAGGGTTAAGGTAGGGTTAGGGTTCGTGTAAGGGTAAGGGTTAGGGTTAGGTTTAGGGTTAGGTTTGGGGTAAGGGTGAGGGATAGGGTTAGGGTTAGGGTTAGCTTTAGGGTTAGGGTTAGGGTTAGGGTTAGAGTTAATGTTAGTGTTAGGTTAAGGGTTAGGGTTAGGGTTAGGATTAGGGTAAGGGTTAGGTTTGAGGGTTAGTGTTAGGGTTAGGGTTATGGTAAGGGTTAGGGTTAGGTTTAGGCTTAGGGTAAGGGTTATGGTTATGGTTAGGGTTAGGTTTAGGGTTAAGTTTAGGGTTAGCGTTAGAGTTAGGGTTATTGTAACGGTAAGGGTTAGGGTTAAGTTCAGGGTTAGGGTTAGGCTTAGGGTTAGGTTAAGGGTAAGGGTTAGGGTTAGGTTTAGGGTTAGGGTTAGGGTAAGGTTAAGGGTTAGTTTTAGTGTTAGGGTTAGGTTTAGAGTTAGGGTTAGGGTTAGGGTTAGGGAAAGGATAAGGTTTAGGGTTAAGGTTAGGGTTAGGGTTATTGTATGGGTTAGGATTAGGGTTAGTTTTAGGGTTAGGTTCAGGGTAAGGGTAATGGATAGGGTTAGTGTTAGCTTTAGGTTCAGGGTTAGGGTTAGGGTTAGGGTTAGGGTAAGGGTAAGGGTTAGGTTTAAGGTTAGAATTAGATTTAGGTTTAGGGTTAGGATTAGGGTTAGGGTTAGGGTAAGGGTAAGGGTAATGGTTAGGGTTCGGGTTAGGGTAAGGTTTAGTGTTGGGGTTAAGGTTAGGGTTAGGGTATTGGTTAGAGTTTGGGTTAGCGTTAGGTTTAGCGTTAGGTTTAGGGATATGGTTAGGGTTAGGGTTAGGGTAAGGGTATGTGTTAAGGTTAGGATTAGGGTTAGAGTTAGGTTTAGCATTGGGGGAAGGGTAAGGGTTAGGGTAAGGGTTAGTGTTAAGGTAAGGGTAAGGGTTAGGGTTAGGGTTAGGGTAAAGTTTAGGGTTAGGGTTAGGGTAAGGTTAAGGGTAAGGGTTAGGGTTACTGTTAGCGTAAGTGTAAGGGTTAGGGTTAGGGTTAGGGTTACGTTTATGTTAAAGGTTAGGGGTTAGGGTTAGGTTAAGAGTAAGTGTTAGAGTTAGGTTAAGAGTAATTGTTAGGGTTAGGGTTAGTGTTAGGGTTATGGTAAGGGTAAGGATTAGGGTTAGTGTTAGGGTTAGGGTAAGGGTAATGGTTAGGGATAGGATTAGGGTTAGGGTAAGGATAAGTGTTAGGGTTAGGGTTAGGGTTAGGTGTAGGGTTAGGGTTAGGGTTAGGGTTAGGGTTAGTTTTAAAGTTAAGGTTAGGGTTAGGTTTAGAGTTAGGGTTAGGGTTAGGGTTAGGTTTAGGCTTAGGGTTGGGGTAAGGGTTAGGTTTAGAGTTAGGGTTAGGGTTAGGGTTAGATTTAGATTTAGGGGTAGGGTTAGGGTAAGGGTAAGGGTTAGGGTTAGTGTTAGGGTAAGCGTTAGAGTTAGGGTTAGGGTCAGGGTTAGAGTTAATGTTAGTGTTAGGTTAAGGGTTAGGGTTAGGGTTAGGGTTAAGGTTAGAGTAAGGGTTAGGGTTAGGGGTTAGTGTTAGGGTTAGGGTTAGGGTAAGGGTAAGCGTTAGAGTTCGGATTAGGGTTAGGGTTAGAGTTAATGTTAGTGTTAGGTTAAGGGTTAGGGTTAGGGTTAGGATTAGGGTTAGGGTTATTGTAAGGGTAAGGGTTCGGGGTTAGTGTTAGGGTTAGGATTAGGGTAAGTTTTACGGTTAGGGTTAGGGTTAGGTTAAGGGTAAGTGTTAGGGTTAGGGTTAGGGTTAGTGTTAGGATAAGGGTAATTGTTAGGGTTAGGTTAGGTTTAGGGTTAGCGTTAGGGTTAGGGTAAGGGTTAGTGGTTAGGGTTAGGGTTAGGGTAAGGGTAAGTGTTAGGATTAGGGTTAGGGTTAGGGTAAGGGTAAGGGTTAGGGTTAGGGTTAGGGTTAGCGTAAGGTTAGTGGTTAGGGTTAGGTTTAGTGTAAGGGTTAGTTGTTAGGGTTAGGGTTAGGGTTAGGGTTAGGGTTATTGTTATGGTTACGGTTAGGGTAAGGTGTAGGGGTAGGTTTAGGTTTAGGGAAAGGTTTATGGTTAGGGTTAGGGTTAGGTTTAGGGTTAGGGTTAGGGTAAGGTTAAGTGTTAGGGTTAGGGTTAGGGTTAGGTTAAGGGTAAGGGTTAGGGTTAGGATTAGGGTTAGGTTTAGGATTAGGGATTGGGTTAGGGTTAGGGTAAGGGTAAGGGTTAGGTTTAAGGTTAGGGTTAGGGGTAGGTATAGGGTTAGGGTTAGGGTTAGGTATAGGTTTAGGGTTAGGGTTAGGGTTAGGGTTATGGTAAGGGTTAGGGTTAGGATTAGTGTTAGCAACAGGGTAAGGGTAAGGGTTAGGTTTGGGGTTAGGGTAAGGTTTAGTGTTGGGGTTAAGGGTTATGGTTAGGGTTAGGGTTAAGGTTAGGGTAAGGGTTAGGGTAAGGGTATATGTTAAGGTTAGTGTTAGGGTTAGGGTTAGGTTTAGCATTACGTAAGGGTAAGGGTTAGGGTAAATTTAGGGTTAAGGTAATGGTAAGGCCTAGGGTTACGCTTAGGGTTAGGATAAGGGTAAGGTTTAGGGTTAGGGTTAGGGTTAGGGTAAGGGTAAGGGTTAGGGTAAGGGTTAGGTTTAGGGTTAGGTTTAGGTTTAGGGTAAGTGTAAGGGTTAGGGTTATGGTTAGGGTTGGGGTTAGGGTAAGGGTAAGTGTTAGGGTTAGGGTTAGTTTTAGGAAAACAGTAAGGGTTAGGTCAGAGATAGGGTTAGGGGTTAGGGTTAGGGTTATAGTTAGCGTTAGGGGTTAGGGTTAGGGTTAGGGTAAGGGTTAGCATTAGGGGTTAGGGTTAGGAAAAGCATAATGGTTAGGGTTAAGGTGAGGATTAGGGTTAGGGTAAGGGTAAGGGTTAGGGTTAGGTTTGGGTTAGGTATAGTTTAAGGGTAAGGGTTAGGGTTAGGGTTAGGGTTAGGTTAAGGGTAAGGTTTAGTTTTAAGGTTAGGGTTAGGGTTAGGTTTAGAGTTAGGGTTAGGGTTAGGTTTAGGGCTAGGGTTTGGGTAAGGTTTAGGTTTAGAGTTAGGGGTAGGGTTAGGGTAAGGGTATGGGTTAGGGTTAGGGTTAGGGTTAGGGTAAGCGTAGAGTTAGGGTTAGGTTTAGAGTTAATGTTAGTGTTAGGTTAAGGGTTAGGGTTAGGGTTAGGGTTAGGGTAAGGTTTAGGGTTGGGGGTTAGTGTTACGGTTAGGGTTAGGGTAAGGGTTAGGGTTAGGTTTAGGGTTAGGGTAAGGGTTACGGTTAGTGTTAGAGTTAGGTTTAGGGTTAAGGTTAGGGTTAGCGTTAGGGTTTGGTTAGGGTAAGGGTAAGGGTTAGGGTTAAGATTAGGGTTAGGGTTACGCTTAGGGTTAGGGTAAGGGTAAGGGTTAGGGTTAGGTTTAGGGTTAGGGTAAGGGTAAGAGTTAGGTTTAGGGTTAGGATTAGGTTTAGGGGTAGGTTTAGGGTTAGGGTTAGGGAAAGGATAAGGGTTAGGGTTAAAGTTAGGTTTAGGATTAGGGTTAGGGTTAAGGTTAGGGTTAGGGTTAGGGTTAGGTTTAGGTAAGGGTAATGGATAGGGTTAGTGTTAGGGTTAGGTTTAGAGTTAGGGTTAGGGTTAGGGTTAGGTTAAGGGTAAGGGTTAGGGTTAAGGTTAGAATTAGGTTTAGGTTTAGGGTTAGGATTATGGTTAGGGTTAGGGTAAGGGTAAGGGTTAGGGTTCGGGTTAGGGTAAGGTTTAGTGTTGGGGTTAAAGTTAGGGTTAGGGTAAGGGTTAGAGTTTGGGTTAGGGTTAGGTTTAGCGTTAGGTTTAGGGTTAGGGTTAGGGTTAGGGTTAGGGAAAGGGTATGTGTTAAGGTTAGGGTTATGGTTAGGGTTAGGGTTATGTTTAGGTTTAGCGTTAGGGTTAGGGTTAAGTTTAGGTTTAGTGTAAGGGTAAGGTTTAAGGTTAGGGTTAGGTTTAGGGTTAGGGTAAGGATAAAGAATAGGGTTAGGTTTAGGGCTAGGTTAGTTTTAGGGTAAGGATAAGGGTTAGGGTTAGGGTTAGGGTTAAGTTTAGGGTTAGGTTTAGGCTCAGGGTTAGGTTAAGGGTAAGGGTTAGGGTTAGGTTTAGGGTTAGGTTTAGGGTAAGGTTAAGGGTTAGTTTTAGCGTTAGGGTTAGGTTTAGGGTTAGGGTTAGGGTTAGGTAAAGGATAAGTGTTAGGGTTAAGGTTAGGTTTACGATTAGGGTTAGGGTTGAGGTTAGGGTTAGGGTTAGGGTAAGGGTAAGGGTTAGGGTTAGGTTTGGGGTTAAGGTTTGGGTAAGGGTGAGCGATAGGGTTAGGGTTAGGGTTAGGTTTAGGGTTAGGGTTAGTGTTTGGGTAAGGGTACGTGTTAGGGTTAGGGTTAGGTTTAGGGTTAGGGTTAGGTTTAGGGTTAGGGTTAGGTTTAGGGTTAGGGTTAGGGTAAGCCTTATGGGTTAGGGTAAGGTTTAGGGAAAGGGTTAGCATTAGGGTTAGGGTTAGGTTGAGGGTAAGTGTTAAGGTTAGGTTTAGGTTTATGGTTAGGTTTAGGTTTAGGGTAAGTGTAAGAGTTAGGGTTAGGGTTAGGGTTGGGGTTAGGGTAAGGGTAAGTGTTAGGGTTAGGGTTAGTTTTAGGACAAGAGTAAGGGTTAGGTCAGAGCTAGGTTTAGGGCTTAGGGTTAGGGTTATAGTTAGCGTTAGGGGTTAGTGTTAGACTTAGGGTAAGGGTTAGCATTAGGGGTTAGGGTTAGGAAAAGGATAAGGGTTAGGGTTAAGGTTAGGGTTAGGGTTAGGGTTAAGGTGAGGGCTATGTTTAGGGTAAGGGTAAGAGTTAGTGTTAGGTTATGGGTTAGGTATAAATTAAGGGTAAGTGTTAGGGTTAGGGTTAGGGTTGGGTAAGGTTAAGGGTAAGGGTTAGTTTTAAGGTTAGGGTTAGGGTTAGGTTTAGAGTTAGGGTTAGGGTTAGGTTTAGGATTAGGGTTAGGGTAAGGGTTAGGTTTAGAGTTAGGGGTAGGGTTAGGGTAAGGGTTAGGGTTAGGGTTAGGGTTAGGGTAAGAGTAGAGTTAGGGTTAGGGTTAGGGTTAGAATTAATGTTAGTGTTAGGATAAGGGTTAGGGTTAGGGTTAGGGTTTGGGTAAGGGTTAGGTTTGGGCGTTAGTGTTACGGTTAGGGATAGGGTAAGGGTTAGGGTTAGGTTTAGGGTTAGGGTAAGGGTTATGGTTAGTGTTACTTAGTGTTAGGGTTAAGGTTAGGGTTAGCGTTAAGGTTAGGGTTAGGGTAAGGTTAAGGGTTAGGGTTAACGTTAGGGTTAGGGTTAGGCTTAGGGTTAGGGTAAGAGTAAGGGTTAGGGTTAGGTTTAGGGTTAGGGTAAGGGTAAGGGTTAGGTTTAGGGTTAGGGTTAAGTTTAGTGTTAGGGTTAGGGTTAGGGTTAGGAAAAGGATAAGGGTTAGGGTTAAAGGTTAGGTTTAGGATTAGGATTAGGGTTAAGGTTAGGGTTAGGGTTAGGGTAAGGGTAAGGATTAGGGTTAGGTTTAGGGTTAGGTTTAGGGTTTGGGTTAGGGTTAGATTTAATGTTAGTGTTAGGTTAAGGGTTAGGGTTAGGGTTAGGGTTAGGGTAAGGGTTAGGGTTGGGGGTTAGTGTTAGGGTTAGTGTTAGGGTAAGGTTTAGGGTTAGTTTTAGGCTTAGGGTAAGGGTTATGGTTATGGTTAGGGTTAGGGTTAAGTTTAGGGTTAGCGTTAGGGTTAGGGTTACTGTAACGGTAAGGGTTAGGGTTAAGTTGAGAGTTAGGGTTAGGCTCAGGGTTAGGTTAAGGGTAAGGGTTAGGGTTAGGGTTAGGGTTAGGGTTAGGGTAAGGTTAAGGGTTAGTTTTAGGGTTAGGGTTAGGTTTAGGGTTAGGGTTAGGGTTAGGGAAAGGATAAGGGTTAGGGTTAAGGTTAGGTTTAGGTTTAGGGTTAGGGTTAAGGTTAGGGTAAGTGTTACGGTAAGGGTAAGGGTTAGGGTTAGTTTTAGGGTAAGGTTAGGGTAAGGGTGAGGGATAGGGTTAGGGTTAGGGTTAGGTTTAGGGTTAGGGTTAGGGTTAGGGTAAGGGTAAGAGTAAGGGTTAGGGTTAGGGTTAAGTTTAGATTTAGGGTTAGGTTTAGGGTTAGGATTAGGGTTAGGGTTAGGGTAAGGGTAAGGTTTAGGGTTCGGGTTAGGGTAAGTTTTAGTGTTAGGGTTAAGGTTAGGGTTAGGGTTAGGGTTAGGTTTAGGTAAAGGTTTAGGGGTTAGGGTTAGGGTTAGGGTAATGGTTAGGGTTAGGGTTAGGTTTAGGTTAAGGGTTAGTGTTAGGTTTAGGGTTACGGTTAGTGTTTGGGTAAGGGTACGTGTTAGGGTTAGGGTTAGGTTTAGGGTTAGGGTTAGGGTTAGGGTAAGGCTTAGGGGTTAGGGTTAGGGTTAGGGAAAGGGTTAGCGTTAGGGTTAGGGTTAGGTTAAGGGTAAGTGTTAGGGTTAGGTTTAGGTTTAGGGTAAGATTAAGTGTAAATGTTAGGTTTAGGGTTAGGGTTAGGGTTAGGGTAAGGGTAAGGATTAGGTTTAGAGTTAGGGGTAGGGTTAGGGTAAGGGTAAGGGTTAGGGTTTGGATTAGGGTTAGGGTTAGGGTTAGGGTAAGAGTTAGGGTTAGGTTTAAGGTTAGGTTTATTGTAAGGTTAAGGGTTAGGGTTAGGGTTAGGGTTTGGGTTACGGTTAGGGTTAGGGTTAGGGTGTGGGTAAGGGTTAGGTTAGGGTTAGGGTTAGGATTAGGGTAAGGGTTAGGGTTAGGGTTATGGTTAGGGTAAGGGTAAGGGTTAGGGTTAGGGTTAGGTTTAGATTTAGGGGTAGGGTTAGGGTAAGGGTAAGGGTTAGGGTTAGGGTTAGTGTTAGGGTAAGCGTTAGAGTTAGGGTTAGGGTTAGGTTTAGAGTTAATGTTAGTGTTAGGTTAAGGGTTAGGGTTAGGGTTAGGGTTAGGGTTAGAGTAAGGGTTAGGGTTAGGGGTTAGTGTTAAGGTTAGGATTAGAGTAAGGGTAAGCTTAAGAGTTAGGGTTAGGGTTAGGTTTAGAGTTAATGATAGTGTTAGGTTAAGGGTTAGGGTTAGGGTTAAGATTAGGGTTATTGTAAGGGTAAGTGTTAGGGGTTAGTGTTATGGTTAGGTTTAGGGTAAGGTTTAGGGTTAGGGTTAGGGTTAGCTTAAGGGTAAGTGTTAGGGTTA
The DNA here is from genome assembly GCA_024803745.1 of Megascapheus bottae. NCBI lineage: Eukaryota > Metazoa > Chordata > Mammalia > Rodentia > Geomyidae > Megascapheus > Megascapheus bottae. Next base: position 3,025,554 of record JANJXV010000049.1, read on the forward strand.
GGGTCAGGGTTAGTGTTAGGATAACGGTAAGTGTTAGGGTTAGGTTAGGTTTAGGGTTAGGGTTAGGGTTAGGGTTAGGGTAAGGGTCAGGGTTAGGTTTAGGGTTAGGATTAAGTTTAGGGTTAGGGTTAGGGTTAGGTTTAGGGAAAGAATAAGGGTTAGGTTTAAGGTTAGGTTTAGGATTAGGGTTAGTGTTAAGGTTAGTGTTAGGGTTAGGGTAAGGGCATGTAGTAGGGTTAGGTTTGGGGTTAGGTTTAGGGTAAGGGTAATGGATAAGGTTAGTGTTAGGGTTAGGTTTAGGGTTAGGTTTAGGGTTAGGGTAAGGGTAAGGGTTAGGGTTAAGGTTAGGATTAGGTTTAGGTTTAGGGTTAGGATTAGGGTTAGGGTTAGGTAAGGGTAAGGGTTAGGGTTCGGGTTAGGGCAAGGTTTAGTGTTGGGGTTAAGGTTAGGGTTAGGGTAAGGGTTAGAGTTTGGGTTAGGGTTAGGTTTAGCGTTAGGTTTAGGGTTACGGTTAGGGTTAGGGTTAGGGTAAGGGTATGTGTTAAGGTTAGGGTTAGGGTTAGGGTTAGGTTTAGCATTAGGGTAAGTTTAAGGGTTAGGGTAAGGTTTAGTGTTAAGGTAAGGGTAAGGGTTAGGGTTAGGGTTAAGGTAAAGTTTAGGGTTAGGGTTAGGGTAAGGTTAAGGGTTAGGGTTAGCGTTAGTGTTATGGTAAGGGTAAGGGTTAGGGTTAGGGTTAGGGTTACGTTTAGGTTAAAGGTTAGGGGTTAGGGTTGGTGTTAGGTAATGGTTAGGGTTAGGGTTAGGGTTAGGTTAAGAGTAAGTGTTAGGGTTAGGTTAAGTGTAATTGTTAGAGTTAGGGTTAGTTTTAGGGTTAGGGTAAGGGTAAGGATTAGGGTTAGTGTTAGGGTTAGGGTAAGTGTAAGTGTTAGGGTTAGGATTAGGGTTAGGGTAAGGGTAAGGGTTAGGGTAAGGATTAGTGTTAGGTTCAGGGTTAGGTTTAGGGTTAGGGTTAGGGTTAGGGTTAGTTTTAAGGTTAAGGTTAGAGTTAGGTTTAGAGTTAGGGTTAGGGTTAGGTTAGGTTTAGGGTTAGGGTTAGGGTAAGGGTTAGGTTTAGAGTTATCGGTAGGGTTAGGTTCAGATTTAGATTTAGGGGTAGGGTTAGGGTTAGGGTTAGCGTTAGGGTTAGGGGTTGGGTTAATGTTTGGGTAAGGGTAAGGGTTAGGGTTAGGGTTAGGGTTACGTTTAGGTTAAAGGTTAGGGGTTATGGTTAGTGTTAGGTAATGGATAGGGTTAGGGTTAGGGTTAGGTTAAGAGTAAGTGTTAGGTTTAGGTTAAGAGTAATTGTTAGGGTTAGGGTTAGTGTTAGGGTTAGAGTAAGGGTAAGGATTAGGGTTAGTGTTAGGCTTAGGGTAAGGGTAAGGATTAGGGTTAGGGTTATGGTTAGTGTTAGGGTTAGGGTTAGGTTTAGGTTTAGGGTAAGGTTTATGGTTAGGATTAGGGTTAGGGTTAGGTTTAGGGTAAGGTTAATTGTTAGTGTTAGGTTTAGGGTTAGGTTTAGGGTAAGGGTTAGGGTTAGGGTTAGGTTTAGGGTTGGGGTTAAGGTTAGGGTTAGGGTTAGGGTAAGGGTAAGAGTTAGGGTTAGGGTTAGGGTTAGGGTTAGGGTTAGTGTTAGGGTAAGGTTTAGGGTTAGGTTTAGGGTTAGGGTTTACGGTTAGAGTTAGGTTTAGGGTTAGGGTTAGGGTAAGGGTAAGGGGTAGGGTTGGGGATAGGGTTAGGGTTAGGGATAGGTTTAGGGTTAGGGTTAGGGTAAGGGTAAGGGTTAGGGTTAGGGTCAGGGTTAGGGTTAAAATTAGGGTTAGGGTTAGGGTAAGGGTAAGGGTTAGGTTAGGGTTATGGTTAGGGTTAGGGTAGGGTTAGGGATAGGGTTAGGGTTAGGGTAAGGGTAGGGGTTAGGTTAGGTTTAGGGTTAGGTTTAGGGTAAGGGTAAGGGTTAGGGTTAGGGTTAGGGTTAGGGTAAGGGTAAGGGTTAGGTTAGGGTGAGGTTTAGGGTTAGGGTAAGGGTTAGGGTTAGCGTTAGGGTTATGGTAAGGGTAAGGGTTAGGGTTGGGTTTAGGGTGAGGGTAAGGGTAAGGGTTAGGGTTAAGGTTAGGGTTAGGGAAAAGTTATGGGTTAGAGTTAAGGTTAGGTTTAGGATTAGGGTTAGGGTTAAGGTTAATGTTAGGGTTAGGGTTAGGGTTAGGGTTAGGGTTAGGTTTAGGTTAAGGGTTAGGGATAGGGTTAGGGTTGGTGTTAGGGTTAGGGTTAGGGTTAGAGTTAATATTAGTGTTAGGTTAAGAGTTAGGGTTAGGGTTAGGTTTAGGATAAGGGTTAGGGTTGGGGGTTAATGTTAGGGTTAGGGTTAGGGTAAGGGTTAGGGTTAGGTTTAGGCTTAATGTAAGGGTTATGGTTAGGGTTAGGGTTAGGGTTAGGGTTAAGTTTAGGGTTAGTGTTAATGTTAGGGTTATTGTAACGGTAAGGGTTAGGGTTAAGGTTAGGGTTAGGGTTAGGATTAGGGTTAGGGTAAGGGTAAGGGTTAGGGTTAGTTTTAGGGTTAGGGTTAGGGTAAGGGTAAGGGTTAGGGTTAGATTTAGGGTTAGAGTTAGGGTTAGGGTTAGGGAAAGGATACTGGTAAGGGTTAAGGTTAAGTTTAGGATTAGGGTTAGGTTTAAGGTTAGGGTTTGGGTTAGGGTAAGGGTAAGGCTTAGGGTTAGGTTTAGGGTTAGGGTTAGGGTAAGGTTGAGGGATAGGGTTAGGGTTAGGGTTAGGTTTAGGGTTAGGGTAAGGGTAAGGGTAAGGGTTAGGGTTAAGGTTAGAGTTAGGGTTAGGGTTAGGGTTAGGCTAAGGGTTAGGGTTAGGGTTAGGGTTAGGGTAAGGGTAAGGGTTAGGGTTAGGTTTAGATTTAGGGGTAGGGTTAGGGTAAGGGTAAGGGTTAGGGTTAGGGTTAGTGTTAGGGTAAGCGTTAGAGTTAGGGTTATGGTTAGGGTTAGAGTTAATGTTAGTGTTAGGTTAAGGGTTAGGGTTAGGGTTAGGATTAGGGTAATTGTAAGGGTAAGGGTTAGGGGTTAGTGTTAGGGTTAGGTTTAGGGTAAGGTTTAGGGTTAGGGTTAGGGTTAGGGTTAGCTTAAGGGTAAGTGTTAGGGTTAGGGTTAGGGTTAGTGTTAGGATAAGGGTAATTGTTAGGGTTAGGTTAGGTTTAGGGTTAGGTTTAGGGTTAGGGCAAGGGTAAGGGTTAGGGTTAGGGTTAGGGTAAGGTTAAGGGTTAGGGTTAGGGTTAGGGCAAGGGTAAGGGTTACGGTTATTGTTAGGGTTAGCGTAAGGGTTAGGGTTCGGGATTAGGTTTAGTGTTAGGGTAAGGGTTATGGTTATTGTTAAGGTTAGGGTTAGGGTAAGGTTTAGGGTTAGGTTTAGGTTTAGGGAAAGATTTATGGTTAGGGTTAGGTTTAGGGTTAGGGTTAGGGTAAGGTTAAGTGTTAGGGTTATGGTTAGGTTTAGGCTAAGGGTAGGATTAGGGTTAGCGTTAGGGTTAGGTTTAGGGTTAAGTTTAGGGTTAGTGTAAGGGTAAGAGTTAGGGTTAAGGTCAGGGTTAGGTTTAGGGTTAGGGTTAGGGTTAGGGTAAGGGTAAGGGTTAGGGTTAGGTTTAGGGTTAGGGTTAGGGTAAGGGTAAGGTTTACGGTTAGGGTTAGGGTTAGGTTTAGGGTTAGGGTAAGGGTTAGGGTTAGGTTTAGGGTAAGGGTTAGGGTTAGGGTTCGGGTTAGGGTAAGGCTAAATTTTAGAGTTAGGGTTAGTGTTAAGGTAAGGGTTAGGGTAAGGGTTAGGGTTAGGGTTAGGGTGAGCGTTAGGTTTAGGGATAGGGTTAGGGGTGTGGGTTAGTGTTAGCGTTAGGGTAAGGGTTTCGGTTAGGGTTAGGGTAAGGCTAAGGTTTTGAGTTAGGCTTAGGGTAAGGCCTATGGTTAGGGTTGGGGTTAGGTTAAGACTAAGGTTTAGAGTTAGGGTTAGGGTTAGGGGTTAGGGTTAGGGTTAGGGTAAGGTTAAGGGTTAGGGTTAGGGCAAGGGTAAGGGTTACGGTTATTGTTAGGGTTAGCGTAAGGGTTAGGGTTCGGGGTTAGGTTTAGTGTTAGGGTAAGGGTTATGGTTATTGTTAGGGTTAGGGTTAGGGTAAGGTTTAGGGTAGGTTTAGGTTTAGGGAAAGATTTATGGTTAGGGTTAGGTTTAGGGTTAGGGTTAGGGTAACGTTAAGCGTTAGGGTTATGGTTAGGTTTAGGCTAAGGGTAAGGATTAGGGTTAGGGTTAGGGTTAGGTTTAGGGTTAGGGTTAGGGTTAGTGTAAGGGTAAGAGTAAGGGTTAAGGTCAGGGTTAGGTTTAGGGTTAGGGTTAGGGTTAGGGTAAGGGTAAGGGTTAGGGTTAGGGTAAGGATAAGGGTTACGGTTAGGGTTAGGGTTAGGTTTAGGGTTAGGGTTAGGGTTAGGGTAAGTTTAAGTGTTAGTGTTATGGTTAGGGTTAGGGTTAGGGTTAGGGTAAGGGTTAGGGTTAGGGTTAGGGTTAGGGTAGGGGAGAGGGTTAGGGTTAGGTTTAGGGTTAAGGGTTACAGTTAAAGTTAGGTTTAGGGTTAGGGTTAGGGTAAGGGTAGGGTTAAGATAAGGGTAAGGGTTAGGGTTAGGTTTAGGGTTAGGTTTAGGGTAAGGTTTAAGGTTAGGTTTAGAGTAAGGGTGAGGTTTAGGGTTAGGTTTAGGGTTAGAGTAAGGGTAAGGGTTAGGGTAAGGGTTAGGTTTAGGTTTAGGTTTAGTTTTAGGGTAAGGGTAAGGGTTAGGGTTAGGGTTAGGGTTGGGGTTAGGGTAAAGGTAAGTGTTAGGGTTAGGGTTAGTTTTAGGATAAGAGTAAGGGTTAGGTCAGAGATAGGGTTAGGGTTTAGGATTAGGGTTATGGTTAGCGTTAGGGGTTACGGTTAGGGTTAGGGTTAGGGTAAGGGTTAGCATTAGGGGTTAGGGTTAGGAAAACTATAAGGGTTAGGGTTAAGGTTAGGTTTAGGGTTAGGGTTAGGGTTAAGGTGAGGGTTAGGGTTTGGGTAAGGGTAAGTGTTAGGGTTAGGTTATGGGTTAGGTTTAGGTTAAGGGTAAAGGTTAGGGTTAGGGTTAGGGTTAGGGTTAGGGTAAGGGTAAGGGTTAGTTTTAAGGTTAGGATTAGGGTTAGGTTTAGAGTTAGGGTTAGGGTTAGGTTTAGGGTTAGGGTTATGGTAAGGGTTAGGTTTAGAGTTAGGGGTAGGGTTAGGATAAGTGTAAGGGTTAGGGTTAGGGTTAGGGTTAGGGTAAGCGTTAGAGTTAGGGTTAGGGTTAGGGTTAGAGTTAATGTTAGTGTTAGGTTAAGAGTTAGGGTTAGGTTTAGGGTTAGGGTAAGGGTTAGGGTTAGATTTAGGGTTAGGGTAAGGGTTATGTTTAGTGTTAGGGTTAGGGTTAGGGTTCAGGTTATGGTTAGCCGTAGGATTAGGGTTAGGGTAAGGGTAAGGTTAGGGTTAAGGTTAGGGTTAGGGTTAGGCTTAGGGTTAGGGTTAGGTTTAGGTTTAGGGTAATGGAAAGTGTTCATTTAGGGTAAGGGTTAGGTTTAGGGTTATGGTTATGGTTAGGGTTAGGGTTAGGGTTAGGGTTAGGGAAAGGATAAGGGTTAGGGTTAAGGTTAGGTTTAGGATTATGGTTACGGTTAAGGTTAGGGTTAGGGTAAGGGTAAGGATTATGGTTAGGTTTAGGGTTAGGTTTAGGGTGAGGGTAAGGGATAGGGTTAGAGTTAGGGTTAGGTTTAGGGTTAGGGTTAGGGTTATAGTTAGGGTAATGGTAAGGGTTAGGGTTAAGGTTAGAGTTAGGTTTAGGTTTAGGGTTAGGGTTAGGGTAAGGGTAAGGGTTAGGGTTAGGGTTAGGGTAAGGTTTAGTGTTGGGGATAAGGTTAGGCTTAGGGTAAGGGTTAGATTTTGGGTTAGGGTTAGGTTTAGCGTTAGGTTTAGGGTTACGGTTAGGGTTAGGTTTAGGGTAAGGGTATGTGTTAAGGTTAGGGTTAGGGTTAGGGTTAGGTTTAGCATTAGGGTAAGGGTAAGGGTTAGGGTAAGATTTAGTGTTAAGGTAAGGGTAAGGGTAGGGTTGTGGTTAGGTAAAGGTTAGGGTTAGGGTTAGTGTTAGGGTAAAGGTTAGGATTAGGTTTAGGGTAAGGTTTAGGGTTAGGGTTAGGGATAGGTTTACGGTTGGGGTTAAGGTTAGGGTTAGTGTGAGGGTAAGGGTAAGGGTTAGGTTAGGGTTAGGGTTAGTGTTAGGGTAAGGGTTAGGGTTAGGGTTAGGGTAAGGGTAAGGGTTAGGGTTAGGTTTAGGGTTAGGGTTAGGTTAATGGTAAGTATTAGGGTTAGGGTTAGGGTTAGGGTTAGGTTAGGGTAAGGTTTAGGGTTAGGTTTAGGGTTAGGGTTAGGGTAAGGTTAAGGGTTAGGGTTAGGGTTAGGGTTACGGTTGGGGTTAAGGTTAGGGTAAGGGTAAGGGTTAGGTTAGGGTTAGGGTTAGTGTCAGGGTAAGGGTTAGGCTTAGGGTTAGGGTTAGGGTAAGGCTAAGGTTTAGGGTTAGGTTTACGGTTAGGGTAAGGTTAAGGGTAACGGTTAGGGTTAGGTGTAGGGTTAGGGTTAGGGTTAGGGTAAGGTTAAGTGTTAGTGTTAGTGTTAGGGTTAGGGTTAGGGTTAGGGTAAGGGTTAGTGTTAGGGTTAGGGTTAGGTTTAGGGTTGGGGTTAAGGTTAGGGTTAGGGTTAGGGCAAGGGTAAGGGTTAGGTTTAGGGTTAGGGTTAGGGTTAGGGTTAGGGTAGGGGAGAGGGTTAGGGTTAGGTTTAGGGTTAGGGGTAACGATTAAAGTTAGGTTTAGGGTTAGGGTTAGGGTAAGGGTATGGGATAAGGTTAGGGATAGGGTTAGGGTTAGGGTTAGGTTTAGGGTTAGGGTGGGGGTAAGGTTAAGGGTTAGGGTTAGAGTTAGGGTTAGAGTTAAGTTTAGGGTTAGGTGTTACTCTTAGGGTTAGCGTTAGGGTAAGGTTTAGGGTTAGGTTTATGGTTAGTGTAAGGGTTATGGTTATGGTTAATGTTATGGTTAGGGTTAAGTTTAGGGTTAGTGTTAGGGTTAGGTTTAGGGTAAGGGTAAGTGTTAGGGTTAAGGTTAGGGTAAGGGTTAGGGTTAGGGTTAGGGTAAGGGTAAGGGTTAGGGTTAGGTTTAGGGTTAGGTTTAGGGTAAATGTAATGGTTAGGTTTAGGGTTAGGGTTAGGTTTAGGGTTAGGGTTAGGTTTTGGGTTAGGTTTAGGGTAAGGGTAAGGGTTAGGTTTAGAGATAGGGGTAGGGTTAGGGTAAGGGTAAGTGTTAGGGTTAGCGTTAGGGTTAGGGGAAGCGTTAGAGTTAGGGTTAGTTTAGGGTTAGAGTTAATGTTAGTGTTAGGTTAAGGGTTAGGGTTAGGGTTAGGATTAGGGTTAGGGTAATGGTTAGGGTTAGGGTTAGTGTTAGGGTTAGCGTTAGGGTAAGGTTTAGGTTTAGGTTTAGGTTTAGGATAAGGGATATGGTTATGGTTAGGGTTAGGTTTAGGGTTAAGGTTAGGGTTAGGGTTAGGGTAAGGGTAAGGGTTAGGGTTAGTGTTAGGGTTAGGACAAGAGTAAGGGTTAGTTCAGAATTAGGGTTAGGGGTTAGGTTTAGGGTTAGGGTTAGGGTTAGGGTAAAGGTAAGGTTAGGTTTAGGGTTAGTGTTAGGTTTAGGGTTAGGGTTCAGGTTAGGGTTAGGGAAAGAATAAGGGTTAGGGTTAAGGTTAGGTTTAGGGTTAGGGTTAGAGTTAAGTTTAGGGTTAGGGTTAGGGTAAGGGTAAGTGTTAGGGTTAGGTTTAGGGTTAAGTTAAGGGTAAAGGTAAGGGTTAGGATTAGAGTTAGGGTTAGGTTTAGGGTTAGGGTTAGGGATAGGGTTAGGGTAATTGTAAGGGTTAGGGTTAAGATTAGGTTTAGGGTTAGGTTTAGGGTTACGGTTAGGGGTAGAGTGTGGTTTAGGGTAAGGGTTAGGGTTATTAATAGGGTTAGGGTTAGGGTAAGGGTAAGGTTAGGGTTAGGGTAAGGGTTAGGGTAAGGTTTATTGTTGGGGTTAAGGTTAGGGTTAGGTTAAGGGTTAGAGTTTGTGTTTGGGTTAGGTTTAGGGTTAGGTTTAGGGTTACGGTTAGGGTTATGGTTGGGGTTAGGATTAGGGTTAGGGTTATGGTTAGGGTTAGGGTTAGGTTTAGAATAATAGTAAGGGTTAGGTCAGAGTTTGCGGCAACCGGCACTCCTGACCAGCAGGGATGAACGGACACCACCCGAGGATCCTTCTCGTATCACGCTTTATTGAACAGCAACTTGATTGAAGGGAGAGCTGAAGCAGAGGGGCCCGAAGCAGGGAAATGCAGCTGCTTATATACAATCAAGGAACACAGGGCTTTTGCCATTGGCTGCTCTGTTGCCAGGGCCATTTTAAATCTCGGGATTGGTCAGGCCTCTGACGTCATACGCGCAGACTCAGTGGAACGAGCAAAGGCTCCGCACTCACATACCAAATAAGGAGAACTAAGAAGTTGTTTACAAGGAGCGAGGCAGGGAACAGGCGCCATCTTGTAATGGCGGCCTCTCCGCCTCCCCACATCTCCCCCTTTTTGTTTTAATGCAGCAGGCCAACATACCTGTTGTGAAGACAGTAGAGGTGCTGTCCTCCAAAGTAAAACTTGTGGTCCTACTCTAGAGGAGTGACCCAGGCGATCAACTCTGGATCCCTCCCCTTCAGGTCCTCTTTTCCCTTTGTGGAGATGGCCTGGGTGGCAGACCCATATGCTGACACACATGCTCTCCCTGACCTGTTAGGGTCAGGAGTGGTACTTTGTCCATCATTTCACAACTCTTGGCTGCCTATACTCCTATTCCTCGTGCAATAGACTAAGGTCTCGAGGATGCAAAGGCAGTACAGGGCAGTTTTAGTTGGCCTTTTTAAAGCTGCAAGCCAAATTTTGGGGGAGTGTCCCTGCTCCAAGGCAGTGAGTGCATGAACAAGCATTGCTCTCTCTCTCTTGTTGCGAGACCTCATTCGGCAGAGCAACCAAAGGCTAAAGACACAAAACCCAAAACAAACTGCAACAAACATTCACAGGAACTGGAACAAATGTAGGCAACGGCTCCAGCATTGACTCAATTTACACTCTATGGCAGAACAATTTAAAATACTATCATTACTTGAAGCTTTAAAGAGTAAAAACATAAACAGGAAGGTCCGCCTCTGGAACAAGTGCAGAAAACCCCACAACCCTTCCCTTGCCAGAACTATACATTAATCAGAGTGACCCAATTTTTGAGAAACCAGCCTAGCACAGAAGGACAGATTTTTTGACAGGGTAAGGCATAGGGAACCTTGCAGTCCTAGGGAAGTTGCAAGGAAGAATTGGTGGCACAAAGGGGAAAACGGAAGAAGCATTAGTCACAGGCATTGGTAATGGAAAGGTCTTCATCACTGCCCACATCGTCTTTTCCTTGTTGCTTTTTCCCTTCTGTCTCTTCATCCAAAGTCGTGTCAGCAGAAGAATTATTAACAGGGTTATTCCCAGGATTTTGTTTCGCATCATCCTCTTTAGGTGTTTGATTTTCCTCCAATATCCTTACGAGGCTCTGCAGCACCCAATGGGGGGATTCCTGTCCCTGTGGAAAAACACAAACAGCTCCCCTGGATCTCTGAATTACAGGATCCGGTCCATACCATTTATTATCGATAACATTTTTCCACATTACTTTTTGTGTGGGTGGTATTGCCATTTTGCCAGCATGCCGATCAGCAGCTGATTGTCCATTGTCATCCACTGTTACATAATTTAAGGTAAACAGTGCAATGGCCAGCCTTTCTCTGGGGGAGGCATCTCGGCCTGTTTTTGACCCATCTGTAAATATAATTAGGGCATTACTCAGAGGCAGTTTTTCCGTAACTTTGGGGAAATACACCCAATCTTCACGCACAAAATTCAGCAGTGGATGTTTGGGATAATGATTGTCAATTATATTTGGAAAGGAGCACACCAAAACTGCCCACCAGTCAACAGAGGCAGCCAATATTTGTACTTGTTGCCAGGTATAAGGAATAATTAATTTGTCAGGAAATTTTGCAAAGTGAGTCAAACACGCCTTGCAACCTGTAAGAGCTAACAAAGCAACTAATTCTGGAAAATACTGAATAGTTTTTAAGCCATAAGAATTTCCATGCAACCATAACAATGGGCCTTCTTGCCATAATACTCCTGTAGGATAATTCTTTGTTTTAAATATACACAGTAAGATTGGCGCTGATGGATTTACACGCAAAAGTTCTGCATTTTCTATGGCCTGTTCAAGACGCTGAATGGAACTCTTAGCCTGAACAGTCAATTTTCTAAGTGAGGTAACATCGGGGTCTCCCTCCAATAAGGAAAAGAGGGGCAACAATTCAGAGCGAGGGACATTAAGAAAATTTCGGACCCAATTTACGTCCCCCATTAATTTTTGAAAATCATGAAGGGTATGCAAATGATTTGTTTTCAAGACGACCTTTTGGGGTGTCACAGCTATGGGAGAAATTATGGAACCTAAAAACTGAACCTTTTCTGAAAATTGCACCTTTTCTGGTGCCAAGTTTAAGCCTGCCTTTGCAAGGAGTTTAGATAATTTACTAAATACTTGAAAAAGGATATTCTGCTCAGGGGCAGCTATTAGAATATCATCCATATAGTGAATAATTCTAACAATGGGAAATTGCTGTCTCACAGGGAAAAGAACTGTGTCAACATATAGTTGGCATATTGTAGGGCTATTAGCCATTCCTTGTGGAAGAACCCTCCACTGAAATCGCGCATCAGGTTGTTCATGATTAACAGAAGGCAGGGTAAAAGCAAAACATTCTCTATCCCTGGGATGCAAAGGAATAGAAAAGAAACAGTCCTTAATATCAATAGATATAATGGGCCACTTTTGGGGCAAAGCAGAAAGCAGTGGGAGGCCGCGTTGGACTGACCCTAATATTTGCATTTGAGCATTAATGGCTCTGAGATAATGTAATAATCTCCACTTGCCTGAGGCCTTTTTAATAACAAAAATAGGGGTATTCCATGGAGAAACAGAAGGCTCCACATGTCCCAACCTTAGTTGTTCCTGTACCAATTGAGTTATAGCCTCCAGTTTTTCTTGGGACAGGGGCCACTGAGGCACCCACACCGCTTTATTTGTTAACCAGGGTATGGGTGTTGGACTGGCGGAGGCTAAATTTTCAGTGACCCCCAAGAAAAACCCAAGCCTTGCTTGTCTTTATTGGCAACTGGCTCCACAGGGGCATGCCGGCCCTGTAAATATTTTCCTAACCCACCAGTAGGGACAAAGCCCTGATTTTTCATTATAGTTTGTGCCGTTGAAGAATAATCAGTAGTTAGAATTAAACCCATTTGCTGTTGGATATCCCGGCCCCACAAATTAACTGGGACCTGGAGGACAAACGGCTGAAATTTTCCTTTTTGACCTTCCTCTGTGGACCAGGTCAACTCTTTTGCGCTGACCCGAGGATTATCTGCATAACCTAAACCATGCAGGGTTTGTGAAGAAAATTGTAGGGGCCATGTCTTTGGCCATTGAGTTATTTGGATGATACTCCGGTCCGCTCCCGTGTCCACCAGACCATTAAAGGTCCTTCCTTCAATTGTTAATGTTAACATGGGACGGTTATTTAAGGCCATGGACAAGCAGACAAGGTCTGCTCCTGAGGTACTTAAACTTCTTTCCTTTTCTTGCACCAGGGAAACTTGATGATGGGAAGGCACTAAAATTAATTGAGCAACTCGATCTCCAGGAGCCACTGAAATGACCCCTCGAGAGACTGAACAGAGGACTTGGATGGCTCCCCTGTAATTAGGGTCAACAACTCCAGGGAACACTACAAGGCCTTTTATAGTATTGGAAGCGCGTCCCAACACTATTCCCACCATATTTTCAGGGAGGGGGCCCATTAGGTCAGTAGTTATGTGTTGAACCCTCATGTCCTCAGTTATGACCACTCCGGCGGTGGCACGGAGGTCCAGCCCTGCAGATCCTGCGGTTGCTCTGCAGGAACAAATGGCTGTTGGAGATGAGGTGAGGGCCTCTGATAAGTTTCCTGGCACCGAATCCCCTGATTTTGCTTGCCCTGTGGCAATGGGCCCCTCTGCCCGTTTTTTGGCTCCAAGGCCTGAGGTTGTGGGATAGGCTGTCCATTCACATCTTTAACTGATCTGCACTCATTTGCCCAATGTTTTCCCTTTTTACATCGTGGACAAAGTCCCGGTTCGCGAGGGGGCCTCTGCTTTGAATATTTTAAATTGGGACACTGTCTTTTGAAATGTCCTGGCTGTTGACAATTGAAGCATTATCCTGAATTAATTCTAGTGGTCTCAGCTACCGCAGCAACAATTTTATCCAAGCTCACAGGGGCTCCCACCTCCCGACAGGCCCTAATCCAATCTTGTAAGGGCTTGTCTTTTATAGGAATAATAGCCTTTTGGCATTCAGGGAGGCTTTGTTCAAAAATAATTTGCTGAATTAAGAGCATGTGATCCTCTGGGTCCCCAAACAATTTATCTGCAGTTTCTAAGACTCGCCCAACAAAATCTGTAAAAGGCTCGGTAGGTTTTTGAACAACTTTGGTAAGGTTACCACGGCGTTCCCCTCGACTGGAAAGAGACTTCCAAGCCGTGTAAAAAATATTATTAATTTGTTGATAAACCTCATTAGGGTACCCAGTCTGGTCCACTGCATAAGGGCCTTTTCCTAATAACATTTCAGATGACCAGTGAGGACGGCCCACCAGTGCATTCTCCCTATGTCGGGCAGCGGCCAAATCTGCTGCGGAAACACAATAATCAAGGTACTGGCCATGCGTCAGGCAAGAACGTCCAACCTCATACCAGTCCGTTGGAGTCATGCTAGTAGTCTGCAATCGACGAACCAAAGCAATGGTGTAATTTTCAGAATGGCCATAATTTTGTACAGCGGCCATGAGATCCTTTAAAGCTTTATAAAAAACTGGCTCAAAAACTCTCTGTCCCGTAAGGGAATCTTCAAAAACAGGAAAAGCAGAGGCCAACCGAGACCAGGTGCGGGCCTTAATAAAGGAACTTCCCTTTTTTGGGACGTAGGGGGGCGGGGCAGAGGGGGCAGGGCGAATAACATCCTGGCCACTCCCCGCGCCTAGTCCTCCCCAGGGGCCATATCTGTCTGCCTCATACCTGGCAGCTTGCTCCTCTAATTCTTCCTCTTCATTTGAACTTAGTTCCTCCGGGGGCCCTTCCCCCTCATTTTCTGTGCTTTGATATGATACTCCTGCATCCTGATCATGTAAAGTCAGGGCAGAGAACTGGTTATCATCCTGAAATTCCTTCAAGGACGGGTAGAGGGAGCTCCTTGGTCCCTCCTGTTTTTTCTTTTCTCCTCTCTCCTCCTCCTGCACTGTACTTTGTGAGGGCTGCAGTCCCTCAATTCTTTTCTTTTGTTTTCTCTTATATTTTACTCCACTATTGGTGGTATCTCCTTCCCTGTACGATGACTCCGAGAGACTATCCTGGTGCATAATTAATACCTTATTCCCTTCTTTAATGATATCAGTATTTCTGCCCTCCTCCAAACAAGCGCGCACCATTCTCCACATGGGCAACGTGGCACCAGAGACCTCTCCCTTTTCTTGAGCTCTATCCAGGTCCCGGCCTAATTTATCCCAACAGACCAGTGAGAGATCTCCAGACACCGCAAACCATGGGGCGTGTTTCTCAATGACTGTTAACACTTTATTTATTGTGCCGCGGGAAATTTTCTGCCCACGCTGTTTAAGAAGGGCCTGTAAGGGGGCACCGAAGTCCCTTGTACGGCACGCACTTCCTGAAGAGTTACCCATACTGATGTTACTCTTAGAGGGCTAACCCAAGCGGGTGAAACAAAGTGAAAGACCGAGTTACCTACCCCGGGCTTACTTTCACCTAGACCGAGAAGCTCTCTGGGCTCGCGGACTATCACAGCCAAGTGCGCAAAAGCAAACAATAAGAAACACAAACCACAGAGGAAGAACAATAATAAGCACCCAGACAGGAATCTCCCAGAACAACATACCTAGAAGGAGTCCTCTTCACGTGTCAAGTTCTGGATCCTCTTCGGCCCCTCCGCAGGTCCTGGGTCTCGGCACCAGTTGTGGCACCCGGCACCCCTGACCAGCAGGGAAGAATGGACACCACCCGAGGATCCTTCTTGTATCACGCTTTATTGAAGAGCAACTTGATTGAAGGGAGAGCTGAAGCAGAGGGGCCCGGGGCAGGGAAATGCAGCTGCTTATATACAATCAAGGAACACGGGGCTTTTGCCATTGGCTGCTCTGTTGTCAGGGCCATTTTAAAACTCGGGATTGGTCAGGCCTCTGACGTCATACGCGCAGACTCAGTGGAACGAGCAAAGGCTCCGCACTCACATACCAAATAAGGAGAACTAAGAAGTTGTTTACAAGGAGCGAGGCAGGGAACAGGTGCCATCTTGTAATGGCAGCCGCTCCGGCTCCCCACAAGAGTTAGGGTTAGGGGTTAGGGTAAGGGTTAGGTTAGGGTTAGGGTTAGGGTTAGGGTAAGGGTTAGGGTTAGGGTTAGGGTAAGGGTAAGGGTTAGGGTTAGGTTTAGAGTTAGGGTTAGGTTAAGGGTAAGGGTTAGGGTTAGGGTTAGGGTTAGGTTTACAGTTAGGTTTAGGGTTAGGGTAAAGGTAAGTGTTAGGGTTAGGGTTAGGGTTAGGGTAAGGGATAGGGTTAGGGTTAGGGTTAGGGTTGGGGTTCGGGTAAGGGTAAGTGTTAAGTTTAGGTTAAGGTTTAGGATAAGAGTAAGGGTTAGGTCAGAGTTAGGGTTAGGGGTTTGGGTTAGGGTTAGGGTTAGGGTTAGGGGTTAGGGTTAGGGTTAGGGTAAGGGTTAGCGTTAGGGGTTATGGTTAGTGTTAGGGTTAGGTTAAGGCTTAGGGTTAGGGTTAGGGTTAGGGTTAGGATAAGGGTTAGTGTTAGGGTTAGGGTAAGGGTAAGGGTTAAGTTAGGGTTAGCGTTAGGGTTAGGGTACGGGTTAGGGTTAGGATTAGGCTCGTTTTAGGGTTAGGGTTAGGGTTAGGGTTAGGGTTAGGGAAAGGATAAGGGTTAGGGTTAAGGTTAGGTTTAGGGTTAGGGTTAGGGTTAAGGTGAGGGTGAGGGTTAGGGTTGGGTAAGGGTAAGGGTTAGGGTTAGGTTATGGGTTAGGGTTAAGTTAAGGGTAAGGGTTAGGGTTAGGTTTACAGTTAGGATTAGGGTTAGGTTTAGGGTTAGTGTTAGGGTAAGAGAAAGGGTTAGGTTTAGAGTTAGGGGTAGGGTTAGGGTTAAGGTAAGGGTTAGGGTTAGGGTTACGGTTAGGCTTAGGGTTAGGGTAAGGGTTAGGGTTAGGTTTAGGGTTAGGCTTAGGTTTAGGGAAAGGGTTAGGTTTAGGGTTAGGGTTAGGTTTAGGGTTAGGTTTAGGGTAAGGGTAAGGGAAAGGGTTAGTGTTAGGATTAGGTTTAGGGTCAGGGTAAGGGTTAGTGTTAGGTTTACGGTTAGGGTTAGGGTAAGGGTTAGGGTTAGGGGTAGGGTTAGGGTTAGGGTTATTGTAAGGGTAAGGGTTAGGGATAGGGTTAGGTTAGGTTTAGGGTAAGTGTTAGGGGTTAGGGTTAGGGTTAGGGTAAGGGCTAGGGTTAGGGTTAGGGTTAGGTTAATGGTAAGTGTTAGGGTTAGTGTTAGGGTTACTTTTAGGTTAAGGGTAAGTGTTAGGGTTAGGGTTAGGTTTAGGGTTAGGGTTAGGGTTTTGGTAAGGGTTAGGTGTTAGTGTTAGGGTTAGTGTAAGGGTTAGCGTTAGGGTTAGGGTTAGGTTAAGGGTAAGTGTTAGTGTTAGGGTTAGGGTAAGGGTAAGTGTTAGGGTTAGGTTGATGGTTAGGGTTAGGGTTAGGGTTAGGGTTAGGGTAAGGTTAAGGGTTAGGTTTAGAGTTAGGGGTATGGTTAGGGTAAGGGAAGGGTTAGGGTAACGGTTAGGGTTAGGGTTAGGGTTAGACTTCATGTTAGGGTTAGGTGAAGGTTAAGGGTTAGGGTTAGGTTTACGGTTAGGGTTAGGTAAAGGGTTAGGTTTATGGGTTAGGTTTAGGGTTATGGTAAGGGTTAGGTTTAGTGTTAGGGTTAGGATTATGGTAAAGTTTAAGGTTAGAATTAGGGTGAGGTTAAGAGTTATGGTTAGGGTTAGGGTTAGGGTAAGGTTAAGTGTTAGTGTTACGGTTAGGGTTAGGTTAGGGTAAGGGTTAGTGTTAGGGTTAGTGTTAGGTTAAGGGTTGGGGTTAAGGTTAGGGTTAGGGTTAGGGTAAGGCTAAGAGTTAGGGTTAGGGTTAGGGTTAGGGTTAGTGTTAGGGTAAGGGTTAGGGTTAGGGTTAGGGTTAGGGTTAGGGTTAGGGTTAGGTTTAAGGTAAGGGTAAGGGGTACGGTTGGGGATAGGGTTAGGGTTAGGCATAGGTGTAGGGTTAGGGTTAGGGAAATGGTAAGGGTTAGGGTTAGGGTTAGGATTAAAGTTAGGTTTAGGTTTAGGGTAATGGTAAGGGTTAGGTTAGGTTTAGGGTTAGGGTTAGGTTAAGGCTAAAAGTTAGGTTAGGGTTAGGGTAAGGGTAAGGGTTATGGTTAGGTTTAGGGTTAGGGTTAGGGTAAGTGTAAGGGTTAGGGTTAGGGTTAGGGTTAGGGTTAGGGTTAGGGTTAGGTTAGGGTTAGGGTAAGGGTAAGGGTTATGGTTAGGTTTAGGGTTAGGGTTAGGGTAAGTGTAAGGGTTAGGTTTAGGGTTAGGGTTAGGGAAAGGGTAGGATTAGGGTTAGGGTT